>CAMZMU010000060.1:24414326-25001119 GCA_947311845.1 Poa pratensis | reverse complement strand
CGCTGGGCCAGTTGGTTTGGCGGTAACCCGGCTCAGGAAGGAAAGGTTCTAGAAGACCAGAGGCGGTTCAGGACTTGGAGGACACGAAGGCCAGAAGAGCTAGAGTAGGACTCCGAGTCTGGGTAGAACCCGGCTTACCATGTAAAGAACCAGGAGGCCCGGCCATCTATATAAGGGGCTCCTAGTCATAGTTAAAGAAGGAAGTAAGGACGAAGCAAGCTTAGGCGAGAGAACCATCGAGAGAGACACACCTTGTAACCTAGATCGAGATCCGGCTCTGAGATCAATAATAAATAGCAGGAAGTAGGTCTTTATCTCCAATGGAGAGGCCGAACCTGGGTAAATCCTTTGTCCCTGCAATGCTAAACAATCTCCCAGACACTAGAGTCGCCTTGCCCATAATCTCAAGCTACCCCAAGGTAGCATCTGCCGTGTTATCTACCCCACGACAGTTGGCGCCGTCTGTGGGAAACGCGTCCAAAGGTGTCACCATCATGGGAGAAGCAAAGCAAGGAGTGGAGAATTTCGTTTTCGCGAGATTACTCTCAACTCGCAAGGAGAGCCCATCGTCGACGATTCTGGCTGGGGGCCGGAATCATCTACTTGAATCAGGTGATGTTATTCCAATTGGCAAGTTCCATGTTTTTGTTGGTATGGTTGCAACTAGATCTGCTAGTGATGGAGACTATGAATCTGTGTCAGGAGCTGCCACAATTGTTCAATCTGATGGAGAAGAATCAGTTGGTACGGCTGAAGATGAGCTGCCCCTGGACGTGCACGAGGAAGATCGGGAAACCCGGCTCAATCCCGGGTGACAGGTGGACCATGCAGATTCAGAATCGATCTTGCCCCTGTTTGAGGGCCGGTTCGGATACGAGTAGAAGAGAGGATGAAGAGGAGCAAGAGTCCAGCCCAAGCCCGTTAGGAGGGTGGCAGTTTACACGCCCCGTCTACCAATATGGGAGCATCACCATCAACTGTCGTGCCACCTGCCTTTACGCCGGGTCAACAGCAGCAACAATTACCACCAGTACTGGAGTTGGCGGGTCAAAGAGTTGATGGAGACCCGGCTTCGGTGTCATCAGAAAGTGACGACACGGCGCGTTTCAGGAACAGCTTTGGTTTTCTCAATAACCGGGCTCAGGCGAGGAAAGAAACAACACAACTGGTACCCAGGCCTTGTTTAACAATGGTTTGGTCCTAGATCCATCAGCACTTACGAGGTTAGTTACCCCAGAAAACGCGGCGGCTAGAGCCATGGAGTTGGACACAGCACGCCGGGCTTTGGAGCAGATGCGCAAGACACAATGGCAGAGAAGCAAGATATGGAGGTTAGGCGAAAGCAGCTAGAGGATGAGGAAAATCGTCTCAATGAGATGACCAGGGCTCACCGGAAGGCATCAAGCCGGCTGGCCCCAGGGAGAATGTCATAAATCCCGCGGTGTTGTTTAGAACCCCAGAAAATCAACCAATCGATATAACTCAAGTAGCTCCAGTAGCCAGCAAATGCAGAGCCAAATAGAGGAACAGAGGAGCTGGTGCTGCGGCTGCAGCATTGCCGGGTCTTCTCGCTGGGGGCCAGGGGAAATCCGGGTCTGCCGCCCAGAGCACCAAGGTTTCCCACGCCAACAGGTCATTTTTCCAATCCAGCAGATAATGTGTATGCAGCAACTTTAGCACTTGATCGTATTCCATTGGGAGACTCGCCAGCAGAGATTGAAGCTCGGCGGGCCATTGACATGTTGCGTACCGCAGTAGTTCAGCAAGTTCAGTATTCAAAAGAGAAAAGTGCGCTTCATTCCACAACTTATCGTAGTAAGAGTCGCCACGGTGAGAACCCGCCATTGGCCGGGCTTGCCGCGGCACAGCAGCAAAACCCGCCCCAGCAGAACCAGCACCAACCCGCCCCTGCAATTTCAGTGGCTCAGCAGATTGTCAATAGATCACGAGCGGAAGAAGTGCAGCCAATGCAAACCCGCAGCACCTGTGGTTGGAGTACCACAAGGAGTACCGGGTCCCGCGCCAGCAGCGTCTGCAAGCTCGCCGGTAACAATAATTTTTTAGCAAGTTCTTCTACTTTAGCCGGCCAAAGTGTCTTTCAGATGCCATTAGAGCGGAGCCTTTCCTGAAAAGTTTAAGGAGCCAAGCAAGATCGCAAATTACGAGCCGAGCACGGACCCGCAAGTTGGTTGAGTAGCTATGAGATGGCAATGTGTATACGCAATGCCACGGAGAACGTTTGTGCAAAGTACATGTATTTAATGATGAGTGATGGAGCAGCGAAGTTGTGGTTCAAGAATCTGCCAGAGAAGTCTATCAATTCTTGGGATGAGTTGAAAATTTTTATCAAGCACTTTCAGGGTACGTGCAAGCGATTGTTTTCTATTGAAGATCTTGATCGTTGTGTACAGAGGAAAGGCGAGTCAGCGCGTCACTGGATGGGCCGGGTCACGGAGATCCTGCACTCCTCATCTGGTATTGAGCCCAAGGACGCAATTTCATCGATGGAGAAAACTTGCAAGTACGCTCCCTTGGTCCAGAAGCTGGGTCGCATGAAAGAGGGACACCGGGTTAAGCCCGTTACTATGGCAGAGCTGATGGATGCGTGCAACAGACACGCAGCCACGGACAAGACCCAGGATGATAGTGAGGAAGAAAAAGGGAAAGGTACTGCGAATAATGGAGGAAGGAACAACAATGGCTCGGGAAACAATAACAACAACAATCAGAATCAGCATAAGCGTGGGCATCAGGAAGGGAATTCAGAGTTAGTGGCAAACGCAAATGCCGGGTTTCAGAGGCAAAGGATGGATGGGAATTATCAGGAAAATAGAGGGTATCAGGAAAACAGAGGTTATCAGGAAAACAGAGGTTACCAGGGAAACAATGGAAACTACAGTGGTGGAAATAGTTATCAAGGATCACGTCCAATGAGCACTGAAGAGGCTTTCAGGATGCCGTGTCCTCGTCATAGTAAGAATGGCAGACCCGCCAATCATTCATTGGCCCAGTGTGTGATCTGAATAGGTGGAAAAACAACGAGGTTCAAAGAGCATTGCACGGAGCAAACAGAGGTGGAGGACCCGGCTCGGGTGCTAACCCGGCTGGGGCCCTTAACTGGAGCAAACACAGTACCTACTGGTAATACTGGACACGGCCAAAATACAGGTAATCAGGGGGATTCTCGAATCAGCCAAAGCAACTTGGCCAGTATCACATATATACCAGTGGTGCGACCAAGAGAGAGCGAAAGGTAGTTAAAAGGGCGGTTAATACAGTTGCTGCAGGAGTTCCGAGGTATTTGAGGTGGTCAGAGCACACGATCACGTGGAGTAGAGCAGATCACCCGGATGTTGTTGAGCACCCGGGTCTGCTAGCTTTAGTTGTGGCTCCCCAGTGGATGGCTTTGAGTTAAAGAAGGTACTATGGATGGTGGAAGTAGTATCAACATCTTATATTGGGAGACATTTTTGCGTATGGGTCTCAAGGTATCACAGCTTCAAAAGACGTCAACAGTTTTTCATGGCATAGTTCCGGGGAAATCAGCCACACCAGAGGGAAAAATTTCGCTGGAAGTTGCTTTTGGCGAGTCCATCGACAACTTCAGGTCAGAGTGGCTCACGTTTGAGGTAGTAAAGTTCCAGAGCCCGTATCATGCATTGTTTGGAAGGCCGGCTTATGCCAAGTTCATGGCAAGGCCGTGTTATGTGTATTTGCAGCTGAAGATACCGGGTCCCAAGGGGATCATCACAGTTTATGGTAACAAAGAGATAGCGGCAGAATGTGACGAGGGAGATGCAGCCCTGGCAGAGCAAACTTGTGCTAGAGAGGAGTTGAAAGCTTACAGGTCTAATCTTGACCCGCGGACAACAAGGCACTCAAAAAACCAACAACAGAAGATGACAGGGCAAAGTTTAAAGCAGCAAAAGATACTAAGATGGTGGATTTTGTGCCTGGGGATTCCTCCAAGCAGTTCGCCATAGGGACCAGCCTAACTGATAAATAGGAAAGCGCGCTCATCGAGTTCATCCGTGAGAATCGGGATGTTTTTTGGACACCTAGTGACATGCCAGGCATTCCGACTGAACTCGCTGAGCACCGTTTACATGTTGATCCTAAGGCAAGGCCGGTAAAACAAGGTTTGAGAAAATGAATGCAGAAAGAAGAAAAGCTATAGGAGAGGAGATAGCCCGGTTATTGGAAGCCGGCTTTATCATGGAGGTTTTCCACCCAGAGTGGTTGGCTAACCCGGTTTTGGTTCTGAAGAAAAATAATGAGTGGAGGATGTGCATCGATTTTACAAGTCTCAATAAGCATTGTCCCAAGGACCCGTTTGCACTGCCGCGCATCGATCAAATTGTTGACGCAGTTGCAGGCAGCGAGCTCTTGTGTTTTTGGACGCATATCAGGTTATCATCAGATCAAGCTTAACAGGCAGGATTGGGAAAAGACATCGTTCATCACCCCTTTGGTGCTTTTTGTTACAAGACCATGACTTTTGGGTTGAAGAACGCGGGAGCAACTTATCAGAGGTGCATCCAAAACTGTTTTCACGATCAGATTGGGCGCAATGTGCATGCTTATGTGATGATGTGGTGATCAAGTCAGAAAAAGCCGGGTCATTTATTGTGACCTTACAGAAACATTCAAAAATTTGAGGAAGTACAAGATGAAGCTAATCCTACAAAGTGCGTGTTTGGAGTTCCAGCGGGAAAATTGCTTGGTTTCATTGTGTCAGAGCGTGGAATTGAGGCAAACCCGGAAAAAATTAGAGCCATCCAAAGTTTGAAAAAACCAGAGGAATTGGCAGATGTTCAGAAGTTGACAGGTGTGTGGCTGCGCTAAGCCGGTTTATATCCCGGCTCGGAGAAAAGCAATACCTTTGTATAAGTTACTGAAGAAAACAGACAACTTTGTGTGGAATCAGGAGCAGATGAGGCATTTGAAGCTCTGAAGAAACAATTATCAGAAGCGCCAGTTCTGGCGGCCCCGGGTCCCAAGGAACCCATGTTGTTATACGTCGCTGCCGGGCCTCAGGCTGTGAGTGCTGTGGTGGTGGTCGAGCGTAAGGAGGAAGGCAAGAAAACCCGGTTCAGAGGCCGGTTTATTATGTTAGTGAGGTGTTATCAGAAGCAAAGCAGCGCTATCCGCACTGGCAGAAACTAGTGTTTGGTGTTTTCATGGCAAGTAGAAAGTTGAAACCATATTTTCAGGAGCATCCAATCACAGTGGTCAGTTCAATACCCTTAGCAGATATTATCAGAAATTCAGAAGCTACAGGAAGAATTGCCAAGTGGGCAATAGAGATGGGGCCTTACCACATTGACTATGTGCCTCGCACAGCTATCAAATCTCAAGCATTGGCTGATTTTCTTAATGATTGGACACAGTTGAGTGCACCACCCTTACCCGGGTCTCAAGCCTTGGGTTATGCACTTTGACGGGTCTAAGCAAGCAAAGGTTCAGGAGCTGGAGTTGTGTTAACTTCTCCCAAGGTGATAAGTTGAGCTATGTTTTGCAGATTCACTTTGATTGTTCTAACAATGTGGCAGAATATGAGGCCTTGTTGCATGGTTTGCGTATGGCAAAGGAGATGAACATCAAGCATATCAATTGTTATGGGGATTCAGATCTTGTGGCACAGCAAGTTTCAGGAACATGGGATAGAAAGCAACAATGGCGGCTTACAGAAGAGAGTGGACAGGGTAGCCGGGTTTTTCTCAGGCTGTCAGGTGGATCATATTGATCGCAGAAAAAATGATGCTGCAGATGCTTTATCAAGACTCGGCTCACGCGAGAGCCGGTTCCACCTAATGTTTTCTTGGACGAGCTATGGACTCCATCAGTTAAGCCCAGGGCGTGGAAGAACTGGCGGGTCAGGAAGACCCGGATTCGCAGTTAGTAGCAGCAACTCATGAAATTCCAGAGTGGACAGAACCTTACTTGGCGTATCTTTTGCGTGGAGAGTTGCCAGAACAGGAGTTATATCCCGGCAAATTGTGCGCCGGGCTAAGGCTTACGTGGTTATTGATGGCGAGTTATATAAGAGAAGTGTCTCAGGAGTGTTTCAGAGATGTGTGTCTGGAAAGGAAGGCCGGCAAATTCTGAAAGAGATTCATGAGGGAGATTGTGGTCATCATGCTTCAACAAGGTCTTTAGTAGCAAAAGCTTTCAGACACGGTTTCTTTTGGCTCACAGCCCAGGCAGATGCAGAGCGCCTGGTAAGCAGATGTGATGGTTGTCAGAGGTACGCAAGGCAAATTCATGTGCCGGCTCAGGAGTTACGCACAATACCTTTGACTTGGCCTTTTGCAGTTTGGGGGCTTGATATGGTGGGTCCTTTTAGCATGTCTCCTTGCAAGAAAACCCACCTCTTGGTTGCCATTGATAAGTTTACAAAGTGGGTTGAGGTGATGCCTGTCACAAATTGTGAAGCAGCTACAGCAGTTAAGTTTTTGAAGCAGATTATACACAGGTTTGGGTTTCCTCATAGTATCATCACAGACAATGGCACTAACATGTCCCTTGGTGAGATGGCAAAGTTTGTGGAAATCAGGGTATACGTTTAGATGTTGCTTCAGTTGCTCATCCGCAGGCCAATGGACAAGTAGAACGAGCAAATCAAGAGTTGCTTCGAGGTTTGAAACCACGTCTCCGGGTCCCGTGCATCAGAGCCGCTGGAGCGTGGGTTGAGGAGTTGCCATCAGTAGTTTGGGGAATCAACACAACACCAAACAGATCCACCAAGATGACCCCTTTCTTTATGGTGTATGGGGCTGAGGCAGTATTGCCAAGTGATATAATTCATGACTCGCCTCGCGTGGCGGCTTACGTTGAAACAGAAAACGAGCAGACCCGGCAGGATTCTGTGGACCTGTTAGAGGAGAATAGAGAGCAAGCATTGGAGAGATCAGCAATATATCAGCAAGATTTGAGGCGGTATCACAGTCGCCGGGTTAAAACTCGCACTTTCCAGGAGGGTGACTTAGTGCTGCGATGGACGCAATCCAAGGAAGGGATGCACAAGTTATCTCCTCCATGGGAGGGGCCTTTCATCATCAGCAAGAAATTGCACAATGGCTCATATTATCTGGTGGACGCCAGAGAAAAATCCGAGTCTGTGAACGAACAACTCACTCAACTTTTTCCTTAGAGGAGCGTGAGCGGCCGTGGAATATCGCCCAGCTGCGCCCCTATTATACTTAGTGAGAAAGCAAGATATCAGATGTAATACACGATGTAACAGGCAGCAGGTTTCAGACGCGCTCTTTTCCTTACCAGGGTACCTAAGGGGGCTGGAAGGTTTTTAATGAGGCGGCTTGCTGACCTAACCTTTTCTATCAATAAAGTGAAGGTTGAACAGAAATTTGTGTTCTCTCAGTTTCTTTTTTGCTTTATGTTTGACAGTACTGTTGCATAGTTTCATGTTAAGCTTGGTCTTGGGGGCTGGTCTTGAGGTGACAAAGTTATCCCAAGACCCGGCTCATACGATTATCCGGGTCTCGAAGTTTTTGTGACCCGGTAAGAGCAGTTTTTAGTTTTAGTATTTTGGATTCAGTAGTATGCCTGTTTAAAGTTTAAGTATCAGTCGTTTATGTTTCTGTTATGGAACAAGTGTGATAGTTGTTTTTTATCTTTGAGGACGCCCAGAGAGCGTGTCCCACCAGTATATGGATCAATGGGGTAATGTTGCATAGTTAAGCCATTACTTTATAAACATTGATCCAGGTCTTGGGGGCTCTTACCGCAAAGGTCCGTAGCTGCAATCCCAAGACCCGGCTTTTATGCCGCTAGTTTATTCTTGATTATCTTACTTTGGGCTGATGTGACTCGCAATTTATGGCCTGATTGCTCGCCTGGAAATTCAATCAACCATGATGCCCAATGGGACTTGGTTCGACCCTGTTTTTCTCAAGAGGTTGCGACAGGGTATCCATGCGAAAGCCGGCTCACAGTTAAAGAAATCAAAAGGGTCATCGAAACAACAGAAGAGGCATATTTCAAAGCAAAAGTTATCAGACTAGCATAAAGTTTCATCAGGTGCATAGGCACACCATCACAGGCATAGTGTAAACAGTGCTAAGATTATTACAAAACGTGCCCAAGGGGCCGAATAAAGATTGTTTTCTTGCAGAGATAAACGCATCTGCATAAGTTTTCAGGCCTCGGCTTCAGGAGCCGGGTCACGTTGAGGCGAGCTAGTGGGTTGTTCTTCGGTGGTTTTGGAGGGTTATCTTCCTTGGGCAGCTGCCGGGTCAGTCACGGTTTCCTTGGTCTCCTTGGCCTTTGTCTTGCGCCGGGTCACCTGTTGAAGAGATTGGAAGTAGTTTTCATCATCTTCTTCCGCTATGGCCCTGATGGCGGAGGAATAGTTGGCGTAGCAGAACTGGGTGCAGCAGAGGTACTTGGAGCAGTTTTGGCTGGATCAATGGAGTCCTTGTAGCTTTGCAGAAGATCGATGCGTTGTGGCTCTCATCCATCATCTCTTCATCATTTTGCTGTACCGAACTGCAGCGTGGTAGCTTCATCTTGCTGGCAATCACAGTGGCAACGTGCCGGGTTTGCTTCACAACCCGGGAGTAGCACTTCTTGTCAAACTCCTTGCCATCTGTGGTGTACTGGGGAAAGCCGTCCTTCAGAGGAGCCGGGTTTAGTTGGGGATGGTAGGCCTTTGCCAAGGCAAGACCTCGCATCACCCCGGCTCTGCATGCAGATTTCTTCAGAAGATCAATCCATTGTGGCATCGTTGACAAATGCCCAAGGACTTCAGTGTATTTGCTGGGGTTATCCCAGAGCCTTGCGGCTTTGATGACCTCGCAGCTGCCAAAGTACAGCTGACGAGTCAGCGTGTACATGCATTTGATCTTCTCTTCAGCAGTCTTGCGGAGGTTCCCATCGCGAGGGCCTGCGAAAGTAAAGACATAACAGTGAGATTAAAAAAAACCGGGTCTCCTGGCTCAGTTCAGTTGAGTTTAAAGAACGTAATGCTTACCCACTAAGGATTCCACCATGGAAGTGATCATCTTCTTCAGCCGGGCTAGCTCCTTGGTAGCTACATCCAATTTCTTCTGGAGATTGGCGTGTTGCTCCTTCCAGTGCTCTTCATGGTCCTCCAGTTCTTTTTTGAGGTCAGAGTTTTCCTGGGTTAGTTCGGTGATATTTTTCTCAAGGGATTGCAGTTGTTCAGCCTGGGTCAGCCGGGCTTCAGATTCAGCTTTTGCAATGCCCTTGAGCCGGGTGATTTCTGCCTCAGTTTTGGCGTGATCTTCCTGTTAAAACACAAGAGATAATGTTAGTCCCAGGTTACCGCAGGCAAGTTAACCCGAACTTGGGGGCTACATGCGCAAAAAGTTTGAAATTTTCTAAGTGTTAGTCCCAGGTGCTGTGGACAGCTAACCCGACTTGGGGGCTACTCAGTTTGAAGCTAAAATTTTCAATGTGATAAAGAAGTCCCAGGTGGCTGTGGACAGCTAACCCGGCACTTGGGGGCTACAGTATTCAAAGTTTGATGTGAAAGTTGGCAAATTTTAAATGCTGGAAGTTTTAAGTCCCAGGTTGCTGCAGGCACACAACCCGGCACTTGGGGCTACAGTGTCAAATTTTGTTCTGAAAGATGAGCAGTTTTAGGTGATGAAACTTTTAAGTCCAGCTTGTTGTAAACAGACAACCCAGGCCTTGGGGCTACAGGTTGAAATTTTTCATGACATTTGTTTTTCAAGCACCAAGTTCATCAACAAGATAATCTTGGAGCTTGTGGGCTAGGCAGAGTATAGTTATGTAAGAGGTAGTAAGAAAAAATGAGTACCTGGTATCTTTTCTGGATCAGGGAAACAAGTTCAGTCTCCAGATTCTTGTGGTGAGAAAGGCGAGTGAAATATTCATCGCAGAGAGAAGAGATGGACATGGCATCCAGAGCCGGCACATCTGATGAAGAGGCCGGGTTCTTTCCTTGGTAGGAGATGCCGGGTTAGCATCTGGAGCTGGAACCTTGGCAAGAGTCTCGGGAGCACTTTGTACTGGAACTTGTCGGGTTCCAGTAACTTGTACTTCATCTTCTTTGGTTACAGAACCTAACCCGGGTGAGGGAGTAGCTGGGGAGGACTCTGGCACAGGATTAACTGAATTTTTTGGAGAAGACGTGGGAGTTGCATGCTCCTTTGGCTCGTCTCTGTCCACGGGTTCTTCAGTATGTGCCTCCATTGGAGAGGGCTCTACTGTTGTTGGAGGAGGAGATGCTGCTGGAGGAGACTCCGGGTCTTCATCCGCAAAAGCTCTGGCACTGGAACAAGATAGTGATTTAGTAAAACAAAAAAGGGTAGTAAAATATGAAGGAATGGAAAAGGTGTGTAAAGTATCTCTAACCCGGCATTGATGTGGAAATCCTCGGGTGTGCTAACACCATCCGAGGAGGAATTTGACAAACGAGATGGTTTAGCGACCCGGATCTTGCCAGCTAAAGGGTATTGTTCGCTGGGCGTCTTCTGGATGGATTTGGCCCAGCTTGATAAAGAGCGTTGAGGGATACCTGGGCTCAGGGAGGTCTGGCTTGTAGAAGAGCGGGTGCGGCGCCTCTTGTTCGCCTCAGCCTCCTTCTCAGCTTCCTTTTCCTGCATTTGTACTTGGGTTTGAGATGAGTTCATTATATAAATTGAGAAGCGAGAATATGGTACCTTGGCGATGGTGGCCCGGGTCCTCTTTTGAGTACGAGGTTCAGCGGTTTGAGGACCCGGCGGTACAACAGAAGCCGGGTCAGTAGGGCCTGGAATAAGAGTTGCCGGGTTATCAGTAGAAGTGTCCTTGTTGGGGATTTCGTTGCTAATCAGTTGGAGGAAGAGCCGGCCTATGGAGTCTAACTCACCTTCTTCTTCTTCGTCATCTTCACTTTCTGTGTCCTCTCCATCAGGAGAGGATGTGGGAGTAAAATCCACGCTCCACCACTTGGAGTCCTGAGAAAGAGCAGGTAAAGTAGTTAACATTCTATGGAAGAAATTACCGGGTTAAAGTTAGTTTAAATGATCAAGGATTGGTTTTTACCGTGGGAGGTTTGTTCGTAGCACTAAAGGGGGCAAGCCCGGTCAGTGCAATGGCATCCTTCTTTTCGCCAAGCAGTCTCTTGGCGTTCTTCACGATCTGGTCATCAGACAACGTCATCTCAGAATAACGCAGGTTATCTGTGGTTTCGCCAGTGTATTGGCAGATTAGCGGGTCCTGATGCTTAGTGGTTGGATAAACCAACCAATCCAGCACTTGACGAGGTCCGTGCCTTTGAGGCCATGGGCTAGCAAGGCTCTGGCTCGGCGAAGTGTGGGCTCCAGCTTGACCCGGTCAGCATCTGCAGCGTAGCTGTTCATCTTGGACTCGTATGTCAGGCCTGAATTCCGAAAAGCCGGGTAACGAGCATCATCAGATTCGGTGAGGTATCCTTGCAGTAAAAGTATGTGTTTTGCCACCCCTTGGGATGGCTGGCTAAAAGAAGAGCCGGGAAATCGCATTCCCTGCGGCGCTGGATTGCAACTCCACCATATGGGACTACTTGGTCCTTGCGAGATGGGTTGCAGTAGAAAAATTCAAGGAAAAGATCGAGGCTGGGAGCCATTTGCAGATAGTCCTCATAGTACACAACAAAGTTGCTGATGTTCAGCATAGAGTTGGGAGCAATAAATTGAGGCCTAAGGCCGTAATATTTAAAAACCCGACGGAAAAATAGAGAGCCCGAGGGCGAAGACCGCGCTGAACGTGATCGAGGAAAACAACCACTTCGCCTTCTTTTGGGCTGGGGCGGATTTCTTCCCCAGCAACGCGCCAGTTGATCTCTGTTTGGGGAGGAAGCTCGCCGCAGTTCACGTGTTCTTGCAGCATGAGATTTGTGACGGTAGATTTGCTCTAGTTGACCTGAGTAGCAGCGGGGGTGGCGGAGCTAGATCCCCCAGCTTGGGAGCTGGGAGGTTTCTTCACAAGTTTCTTCGCGCCACGGGCACCCCAGCCTTCACCTTATCCTTCACCATGACTGCTGTGCTTCGAGGTTTCCTGGAAGCAACAATGGCGGTGAGGAACCCTAGATGTAGATGTGGATGTGTGGAGAGGAAAGAGCAAAGCAAATTTGGACGTGATTGAGAGCGGAATCGAGTGCGGAGCACGGATGCGTGGGAGAATCGTACCTGTGGATCTTCTCGCGGAGATTTGGAGGCTAGATTGGAGATTGGATCTGCGGTGCTACAGTGCAGGCGCGAGGAGAACGATGAAGATGAACAGAATGGGGAAAGTGACTGCGGGCTCCTGGCCTTCTATTTATAGGCACAGTGAAAACCCTAGGGGTGTTGTGGTAAAAAGGGAAGAGATAAGGATCTTTGACCAAAAGTCAACGACAAACAGAATGAGATGATTGCGGGACATCAATTGATAAGATCGCAGTTGAGATAGATTGAGGATGGATTTATGGCTATGACAATTTTCGCTAAGTGTTGAAAGTGAAACCCGGTGGCGTATGAACCCGGTATAACAGAGCCGGGTTACGTTTTAAGTCGCCAAGAAGGACTGGCCGAGCTTAGAAAAGAGATGTACTCTGGTATTTAATCTGTAATGTGTTATTTTACGTTTCAGGTGATTAACCCGGCTGGCCAGGATAACAGTTCTGCCCAAAGAAGCAAGATTCAAGAATAGAAGCAGAGCATGTCGACCTGGCAACCAGGTTAATCTGGGGGATACTGATGGGGGGATGATAACCCGGTAGGCCCATGAAGAGGGAAGCATGACCCGCCAGGCAGGAGGCCCGGCCAGGCCAGCTAACATTAGCACGGGCCGGGTTATGTCGCTGGGCCAGTTGGTTTGGCCATAACCCGACTCAAGAAGGAAGGGTTCTAGAAGACCAGAGGCGGTTCAGGACTTGGAGGACACGAAGGCCAGAAGAGCTAGAGTAGGACTCCGAGTCTGGGTAGAACCCGGGCTTACCATGTAAAGAACCAGGAGGCCCGGCCATCTATGTAAGGGGCTCCTAGGTCATAGTTAAAGAAGGAAGTAAGGACGAAGCAAGCTTAGGCGAGAGAACCATCGAGAGAGACACACCTTGTAACCTAGATCGAGATCCGGCTCTATTGTGGTAGCCGGGTTATCGAGATCGAGATCAATAATAAGATAGCAGGAAGTAGGTCTTTATCTCTAATGGAGAGGCCGAACCTGGGTAAATCCTTTGTCCCTGCAATGCTAAACAATCTCCCAGACACTAGAGTCGCCTTACCCATAATCTCAAGCTACCCCAAGGTAGCATCTGCCGTGTTATCTACCCCACGACAGGAAGGATAAAGATGCGCATGACCGTCCTTCGTAAGAAGGAGGCAAAGGAGCTGGCTGACGGGCGAACGACGATGGAAGCGTCCAAATCTCAAGCTCAGATTGCGTGGCATCAACACGAGCAAGTGTCCAACCAGCTGAAGGTAGTGCAGGTCGAGCTGGCGGAAGCGAAGAGCGCACTTGATAAAGAACAACGACGATTCACACTCCACCGCCGCGATGATAACAACATCTTGCTCCAGATGAACCACGGGTCCTTGGATATCGTGAGGGAGTTCACGAACTTGGGAGTGCCTTCTCCGCCTGTTCTCATGGCCGACCATTCCACTTCCTTCATCCGCTATCCCGGGTTCTTGAAGTACGTGGCCTCGCTCATCAAGGGTATCAAGGAGCAGGCTAGCAGAGCCACTCGCCTTGCTGGGGAACAGGCAGTGAGGCAGGTGACGACCCGGTTTGTCACAGCGCTTCGTCAGCGGCATCCACAGCTTTCTTTGCTGTCTGAGCTAGAGGCGCCTGAAGCCGAGACGCCGCTTCCTCCAGACGTATCCCGCCAGGTGGAGGAAATCTTGGAGCGCCTTTCCCTCGAAGACGACCCGTGAACCGGTGAAGTCCTAAAAAGGACAATACCAAGGGTCGTGAACCATGCTTTTGTACTGATATTGCCAACTGGCTTATGAACTCATGCTTTTATTGTAAATAACTTCTTCCCAAAGTATATAAGTTTTATTGTACTCGTGGGGGCTTAACGCTCTCGGGAAGGATCCAAAGGTGTGAGCGCTAACCAGCCGTGGGCATTCAGACTGATCCGAGATGCTGACACAGGGCGCAACCCCCCAAAGGACCCACCGTTTCCTGACCGCACGGACCTCAGCCCACGACTCCACTGCCCGAGGGAAACTGATAGTGTCATCGCAAAGGCGCTGCCCCAGGAGAACGCCCGCTTTCGCCTTAGCCAAAGCACATAAAACAGATGTACCCGGGAACAAGCCCGTGCAAGCACGTTTATACTTAGCTCGCGTTTTGATTCCTTCAGGCTACCTCGGTAATCGTTTAGTCGCGCTGCCGCCAAGGCGGGTCTTCTATGCCGTATTTCAGACATAATTCTACCTTACCCAGCAATTCTTGGCGGGGACAAGGTTTCCAACCGAGATAGCCTCCAATGCCGATTAGGGGCATGACTGGCTGGCTTGCGCCGGTCCGGAGACCATTGTGTCACTTGCTCGAGTTACCCGGAGACCACCCAACTAGTGATCCGGCGACTTGCTGGCATATCAGAGACGCCGGTCCGGAGACCCTATAGTTGTCTTAGCTTTCTAGACCCGGATGTTCCTTGCTTGATGACCCATCAATCTTGCTGGCTCGTGCCGGTCCGGAGACCCTGAAGCTGTTTTACCCGCGCGATCCTGATGCCAGCCACTTAGCAATCCGGTACTTCTGAGGGGGTCCACTTGGTCGTGGTTGTATTGTGACGATGTGACCCGGGAGATCCCATTCTCCCCTGGCCAAATCTCCTCAGATGAAGGTTTGATCCCAGCTAGCTGTGGTCTGTCCTTGACTGCTTTGTGTCTGTGGGGGCGCCGGTAGTGGGCAAGATTCTGGGGGCTCTTCAGTCTGAGTGGACGCATTGGCGAAAGTCCGAAAAGATCTTCCCTTTTGAGGAACCCCAGCTGTGGCACTCCCTTTGGCTTTCTTGGGCTTCTTGTTGAGAGGGCAATCTCGGCTGATATGTCCTGGTTCTCCACATGTATAGCAACCACCGTTCTTCTGGCGTATCTGGATGTCGTTGAACTGTCGGCAATCTTCCAGACTATGTCTATCAGATCTGTGGTACATGCACCACACTCCGGGCTGGCCATCTTTGCGCAGAGTAATCTTGAGCTCTTGGGGCACGTAGATGAGAGGATCTTCTTGCCGAGGCTCGTCTTTTGTGTCTTGGTCGAGGTTTTCTTCCTCCGGAAGCGGCACTGTGGTTGGTGCGTCGGAACAGAGTTCCTCCTTCACTCCATGCGTCCATGGGGAAAGAGGGACATCAATGTTCGTGGCACCTTCCTCAGGTCTTCCCTTGCTAACCAGAGAGCTGACATAAGCGGCGGGAGGAACGAAATGGACTCCAAAGGCGCGATCTTCAGCTGCAGGTGCTGGCGAGGACTCATCAAGAATGAAGCCGAGACCAGGGTACCGCAGGAACTCCAAGGCTGTCTTTCCCTTTCTCTTCTTTGTCATCTTGGCCGTCGGATTCGGCACCTCACTGGTGAGAACCGAAACTAAAGCTGCTCCGAAGGCGCCGGGGGTCTTGGAGCAGATCTTGTCACGGACGAGAAGCTCGGCGCAGAACTTGACGATGAACTTGACAATGAACTTGGCGCTGAACTTGAGGTCGATGACGAAGAAGACGAATCCAGCGCTTGCCCCCCCTACCTGGCGCGCCAGATGTCATGTCTCGATGCATGGACACCGGGAGTATAGGATACCCCCTTTTAGGTTCGGCACGGGGCGCGAAGGAGGTTGAGAATCGTCTTCTCGGGCGGAGTCTAGATCAAGCTCTCCTCTCCACGATCAAAGCATGCAACCAAAGGGACACAAGGAGCTACCCAGGTTCAGGCCGCCCGGAGGCTAAAAGCCCTACTCCTGCAAGTCTGGATTGATGGATTCTTCATAGTGTGGCTTACAATGGAGCCTCCCGGATGGGGTACCCGGAAGGGTTTTGGCTGGAGGTAGAAGAAGGACAGATCCTGACCCGGAGGAGATCACCTTCCCATCTACATTCGCAGCCCTAGTCTAGTCTTGCTCTGGTTCGATCTTGCGTTCTTCCTCCTCTCTTCCTTTCTCCTCCTCCGTGCCTTGGTCCTCCTTTTATAGGCTAAGGGGTTGCCACAGGGTCACGTGAGGGGCACGAGGGACCTTCGGGGTGAAGGACCCTCCTCATCTAGTTTAGGGGGAGACGTGGCTTCTCCTTAGCCTAGCGTCTCCTTTGGGTTAGGTGGGAGCGTACGCCTTGGGGTGGACAGGGGCTGACACCACCACGAGCTGTGCTTCCCGCCCGCGCTGCCTTCGCCTTGCTTCCCAAGTCTTCTGAGGTCTTCTAGCGTGAGGTGGAGAGCTTATCCACAATGACGTGGGGAAGTACCCGAGAGGGAGCCTGGCCTTCTGCCGGGGACTCGGACTCTCGGGTCCTTCCTTGCCTTCTTGCTTGATTCGGGACCCGGCAGGCCCCCAGGACCGGAGCCCTTTGTCGACGTAGGCCTTGCTTGTCCTGACGGTGAACCCGCCAGCTTGACTTGAGTCTTGGTCTTGTCCATCTTCATCTTGGGCCTACATGGGGTGGACCCACTTTGGCAGCACTAGGGAACCCCGTGTTCCACTGCTGCGACAGAACCCTATTACGAAAATAATTTGGAAACTAGCCATAGCACGGAGACCTGGACAAACTCTACTAGAAACAGGAGCATTAGTCCCGGGTGGTAGGGGCCTCTGGTACCGGATTCCAACCCGGGACGCCCGATTCGGGACTAGAGGCCCCCCTCTAGTCCCAGGTGGCTTACGACCTGGGACTAGAGAGCTCCACGCGGGGCCTGGGCAGAGCGCGTGGCAGAGGACCTCTAGTCCCGGGTGGTAATACAACCCGGGACTAGAGATTCTCCCACGTGGCGGCTTCTGTTTTTTTTTCCTATTGAATATTATGATTAATCTTGCAAAATATATGGTTAATTAATTATAAATCGGAAAAATACATATAGCATATCAAAATATTCATAAAAGAAATATTTATGAGAATTCGATCATTTTTAATTGATTACATGGAGATCACAACCGGACTAGAGCCTGTCTATTCGATTAATTCCATAGAGATCATATAAAACAGGGACTAGAGCCCGTCGTCTATTCGATTACATGATCAGCGCCATGACTAGTGCCCGTCTATTCGGTGGCATTGTATTTTCCCTTTGGGTTTAGGACATAGTTCATAAAAATCCCGCAATTTCCTCTTGAATTGGTCGAAAGCGGTCCTTTGGTTGTAGGTCCCTCCGCATTCTATCCATCTATAAAAGAAGGAGATCAATATGAATATCTATCATCATAACAGAAATTATGAATGACACTCAACACAATTGATTGTAATAAAATAAAACTGTGAATATATTTGTTCACTTACTTCTATAAATGTCGATGGGTTCCGCTCAGAGACCTCCCAGCGAATCCACTCGCAGACGTAGTATCCACACAAATTGGTCCCAGTGGCTGCCTTTCACAGTACTTTATGAGAATAGATTTCAATCAAATAATAATCAAGCATGGTATGATGGTATTGAAATTTGAATTAAAGAGATGCGCGAACCTAGCTCGTACTACTTACCTTGGCATTAACAAAACTAAGCTCCTCTTTAAAATCACCAGATGTCATCTTTATGAAATCTTTCCAAATCCTGCCCGGCAAACAAATGAATAAATGAGTTATTAATTAGTTACTTGATATCTTAGGAATTGAACAAAAGAGACCGATATAGTACGATAATGATTGAAAATACCCTTGGAGCACATCTTTAATATGTTGGTACTTCTCTTGGGGCCACACCAATGAGTCGAAGATTTCAACTTTTGCATCATCAACTTCAATGATTAGCAGAATGTAATGGTCGCTGCGCACGTTTATTTATGTCAGTAACTAATCAGTTACACTTAACATCGAGTAAGCAAAAACTAATGTGTACAAGATAGTAACACTCTTACCTGAAGTTGTAAGGAAACAATATCTTCCTTTTATAATCTTGCCTCTTTATGAACCTAAACAAGTTGGCCACCGTTTCCTTGTGGTAGTTCCGTAGCAGATTTTCATTAACTCGGGCTGGATCAACGAACCCAATCTCATAGATTCTTTTTCTATCATATTTATCACTCTTCATTCTGCATAATAGCGTAGTGAGCATAATTAGAACAGGCAATGACCGAGCTGAGCTATAGACTTTATTTTAGAAAATAAATGAATTGAATCACTTACAGACAATAGGTACTGACGATACTCAAGTTGAGGGCGTCAAGCTGGTATAACTGATAGAGTTCTTCAAGATAAATAGTTAACTAGTCTTTACCATTGAAATGTTCCTCTGTAACTTGCACAAGGAGCACTTTTCGATCTAGCTTTGTGACTTCCATGTACCAGTTATGCAGTCTTAGCATTTGTGTTGGTCGATTCTCGATCTGGTCAGGTGGCACTAGAGACTTCCCGTATTCCCAGGTCCATTTATCAGGTGGCATAAGGGAGGGGAGCTCTTCTGCTTCCAGTTGAGAAAGTGAAATACCAAGTTCTGCAGCAAATTCCGCGCGGTAAGCTAAATCCGCCGCGTGTGCGGAGCCCTTATCAGTCTCTACCTTGAGCGGGGAGCTGGACTGTTTTGACTGGTCTCTGAGCTGGGCAACCTCTGTTTTTCTTTTCCCGCTGGTAGTACTACTTGTCGCCATGTTGGGGTGAGTTCTCCTCAGACAACGTGCATAGTCATCTGGCCTATTTATCTCAATTTGCGATGAATGATTAAGAAATTCCGTAGCCCACTTTTTTTGCTCTGTCGTAAATACTTGATTTGGCGCGGGCTGTCTTTTCGCAGCCTGTTCCGCAAGCTATCTTTTCGCGTCGGCTGCCAGCCACGCGGCGCCTTGCTCTGGAGTCATCTCGACGTCGTATGGTCTCGGGGGAGGAACCTTCGGTACTTTTGGGAGGGGCTCGTATTGGGGTTTGGATCGGAAACTTATCGACGGAACGGCAGTCTTAGCCTTAGTGGGCGGACGCGGCGGAGACGGCTGAGGAGTCGGCTGAGGCGGCGGAGTCGGCTGAGGCGGCGATGGAGATCAAGATGGACTCGTGTTGTGGTGGTCGTCACTCTCGTCATCTCGACTCGGAGGAGGCGATGGTGGCCTTGGCGTCCAGCCTAGAAACACGATGTATTTCTTGGGCCATAGAATGAGTCCACCCTGAACATCTCCCAGTGTCCTCTCATCATCATCTCCAGGGATGTCAAGGTCGAGTGATTGAAATCCGGGTTCAACTTGATCCACGCCGACACGAGCATAGCCATCTGGAATCTCATTGCCACGATACAGTGTTGTAGATTCACAAGTTAAAGCATAGCCGTCCGCCGTCTTCACGGTTAAGTTTCTCAGTGCCTCATGTAGCTCACAACTTGTCTTCTCAGTGATAAAATCCACGGGGTAGGTTTGCTTCGATGCCTCATCAGCACCGACCGCCATGGAAGCCACGCTGCTTTTTCGTTGAGATGGACCACCTGCTTGACTATCTTGCTGTAGCTGATGAGTTGCCCCTTGACAAGCTTGCTCGCGCAATTGATCTATTTGCTTCTGTTGTTGGCTAATGATACTTTCTACTTTGCTCAACCGGTCTGAATCCTCTTGCTCCTTCCTCTTCCTTGCTCTTGCTCGGGTTCTATAAGATTCACGGTCCTCGGGAAACCCTTCATTCCACTTCGTAGCTCCCTTGCCTCGTGTTCGTCCTCCTTTTTCTTTATTACCGAGGGCCTTTGTCAGCTCGTCGTTCTCTCTGTCGGGAATAAACCTTCCCTCTCGAGCATCGGCGATTGCATCAAGAATTTCTTTCCGGGGTATACGAGTTTCTTTCGTTTCATCAACTATTAGATCACCTGATGCGTCATACTCCGCCCCATGAGCAAGCATCCAATTTCTGACCCTATGGGGCCAGTTATCTGTAACTGAAGTGATCCCTTTTTCGCGCATAGCGGCCTCAATCAGATCCCACTTAGGCTCGACACTTACGTAGCCACCTCCCCCCAACTTATGGTGATATTTCTTTTTCGCTGCATTCTCCTTATTCTTTTTCGATCTTTGCTTGGCTAGTTCTGAATCCTTGTATTCCAGAAATGCCTTCCAGTGAGCCCGCTGCCTCTCTAGTGTTCTAGTTAAATCTGGAACTTTATTTTTTGACACCCAATCACGGTATAATCTGTTCTTGTAATTATTGAATTGTTCAGCTATCTTCTTCAGAGCGAAATGCTTGACTTTTTTCGCCATGGCTTCTGTCTTTTCGGGACAATCCAACACCGGTAGGGTGAAATGTGCTCTGAGCTTGTCCCAAAGCACATCTTTAGCTCTGTTGCTGACATAACTAGCTCCCTCTAAGTTTTTTTACTCAATCCATTCCTGAATGCTGATCGGAACATTGTCCCTAACAACAACTCCGCATTGATGCACAAACCTAGCTGCGTTCGCCTTGGGCTCCAACGGTTTGCCATCTGCAGAGATGACCTCAATTGTGAGATGCGCATTTGCGGCCAACCCTTTGGCATGGCCTCGTCTACTAGATTGGGTCGATGCAGAGGTCTAAAAATAAGAAACATTTGTTAATACATATATATACAAATAAATTTTTGCATCTGATCAACAGAGGCTTAATATACCTCGCCAGACTGCGGGGGTCCACCAATTTGCAAGTCGTCATCGCACTCTGTGCACGTTTGCGCTTCGACGCTTCATTCCGGCTCCATTCCCGGACCAGGTTGCTGCATAATGGCGAACAACTCTTCTTCCCCTTCTCTGTCTACGAAGGGAACATCTCCATCCATTGCTTAACTAATACAAAAGAAAGATAAAACAATGATAGCATTAGAAGAATAATTCAAAGTAGGGAACTTTACAAATATGCAAATGTATCGCTCATACATCTTTATTTAATCCAGTTACATAGCTCGGGTCCAGTTTTATTTAACGGTAATACATCACGAATAATATCACTAATACATCTTCCTCTCACATGCATTAACCTCTCAAACTAATTTCGACCGGGTCCTAAGCCGCGGGGTGCTGAGCGGCCGGCGCTGCGCATCCAAAGAACAGGAACCATCACAGGGTCATAACTCACGTGAGAAGGAACCCTATGAAGAATCGACCATCTACTGTCAACACAACAATTTTTTTAAAGACTACAACAGTCCTGGGATTAGATCTTCCACAACAAGAAAGCAATGGAAAAATACACCATGAATGTGAACCACCTAAACATGAAGGAGGAAGGATTCAACCTGCAGATCCGTGGCCGGTGACACTCCACCACAAAACAAGCTGTCTGGGTCTCCTACAGCCAATTCAGCACCTTCATAAGGAAATGTCATCAGATTACAATATAACATAATGGTATGGTTCCAGCAAGCCTACCATGGAGCTCCTCCCATAAGGCCAGAACAATCAATGCGGCGATTGCGTCTTTGGCCTGACATTCTTGTAGGAACCACTGATGATGAGAGTGTATGTGTAGAGCCAAGAACCTAGTCTAATGAAACAAACTCTATTATAGATTAAATCTGTTAGAGAGGCTCGAGTTGATTAAGTAGAAAAATCATCACCTTATTATATGACTAAATGCATTTCATTTTATCATATTTGAGGCAAATATGCCACACAAACCTCTACAATCACTAGTACAGAAAAGCTATTCTGTGGCGCACCATTTTTTTATTCTGTGGCGCATCGGTGGTGCGCCACAGAATAGTCGCCACTAAATAAGCTATTCTGTGGCGCACCACCCGGTGCGCCACAGAATAGTAGCTATTCTGTGGCGCACCCAGCCTGGTGCGCCACAGAATAACTATTCTGTGGCGCACCCCACTCACCATGCGCCACAGAATAGGTGCGCCACAGAATAGTTCTGGGTGCGCCACAGAATTACTGTGCCGTATTGTACCCGTATATTACCAGAATACATGTATATTTCATATTTACACAGATATAACAGAAACAGGGATATATTTTCACAGATACATATATCAAAACAAACACATTACTAATATATGTCTCATCACAAGTTGATACAAAAGTGCCGAAGTTTTACACAAGTGTTGAGATATATACAAAAGTTAATCGATCGTTGCACACGTTACAAATGAAGTGTTCACCGCCTACACTAGGATCGAATAGATTACATCTCGGCGTTGACGGTGAGCAAAAGCGGGAGCACGACGATCTCATGTAGCGAGCGGTGCGAGCGGCGCCGGGAATGGTTTGCCGTCTTTCTTCGTCATCCACGCCCTGTTGTCCTTCTGCAACTTTAGGCGTTCTTCGATTTCTCTCTGATGCAACCCTGTAGATGGAGATAGATATATATATTGGTTAATAATATCAATAGAGTATGCATGCATGATTTATTCATCTAAGTGGATAAAATAGAGTATGTATGTGTGCATGTGTAAGGTTTTCTTTTATAATACATCCTATCTACCTCGTCGGGAGCAATGGAAGGTCCCCCCTGCTGTGATAACATTTCCGACGATGACTTCCGATAACTTGGTCTTGATGCATTGGAAGTCTTTTCTAAGATCCATATCGGACTTGCGTCTGTCATATTCGACCCATGTTTGTAAAGCAGATGGCAAACCACATTGCGCTCCATCTCGGATAATCATGTTAATATGACGGAGGGCGTAGAAGGCATCCATCTCGCTGCCCGACTGCTCCTTGAGGCAAGAGAACTCGGTGATATGCTTGAACCGGCGCAACTTATTATCAATTAATTGTGGTTGCACGGTGCTTTCGAAGACGCCTCCCTTTTGGTGGTAGCCGTGAAGAGCTTGATTGAGGACAGCAATTATGTTGGCATACCTTTTCGTAGTACTACTACCTGAGTCAAAATAAGTGGCATGGTAATGGCTCGGGTGTAGGATGATGAGGACGCAGTACTTGTCCCTGCTCAACACAATTTAAATGAGATGATGATCAGAAACATGCATGCATTGAACTCGGAAAGGCACAAGATACGGCGGCGAGCGGATGTGTACTTACTCGGGAAAGAAAGGCACAAGAAGGCAATTCTTTTGCTGGTTTTGCAACATGAACCTCTCGAGGTACTCAACTGCGCTGGTCCGTGTCACAGATCCTTGCACCAGCTGGCTGTCACGCATGTAGTAGGGATCCGCTACCGCGACGTGCGAGAGATTATCTCTGTGGATAGTCATGGCCTCATTGAGCGCGTATAGGCGGACCAAGTTATAGTTGAGCCGCTGCTGGTTAAATAGATTGAACACGTCCTCGTATGCTACTAAGAACAGATCCGCGGGGTGTTCACCGACGACCACCAACCCGCCTTCTTCCTTTGGCACTTGGACAGTGAACGCCGGGTAATTTGGATCCCTGTCTTTTAGAAGAAAGCCCTCTAGCATAGAGATAGAATCGCTCAAAGAGATCATTGATGGAGTTGCGAGGTGGATCATCTCCGGAGGCACTATCGGTTTTCCAGCTTCATGAACCATGTGCGCCGATTTGTCCGGAGGGGGTGGTATGGTGTCTTCACGACCCTGGATAATCATAGGAGTTGGCTGGCTCGCAGAGGCGCCCTTTGATCCCTTTGGCATCTTAGGTGGCTGGCTCGCAGAGGCGCCCTTTGGCATCTTCTTGGGGGGCCTCCTGGGCTTATTGTTCCATGGCTGCCCACGAAGCCCCTCTGCAACCGATTTCGCAATCGTGCCAGGGGAGAAAACGCCGGTAGCCGGTTTGTCTTGAGCTGCAACGCCGGCTGCTGGAGGTGTCTCTTGAGATAAACCCTGGAAGTCCAGGCGCTGCGTGACTGCATTGAGACGAGCAGGTTGATCGGCGTGGGCACGGAAGGGTGGTTCGAGATCCACAGGACGCATGAATCCGTCGGCGTCTTCGGCGCCAGTGTTGAGGAAGCCACCGACGTCGATAAGATCATCATCGTCGTCGTCGTCGTTGCCACCAATACGTTGAGGTGCAGAGGCGTTGCCTGCTAATTGCACCGGTTGTGGTTCGGAGCCCAATTGCACCGGTTGTGGTTGAGAGCCTACCAACAGTTGCTTCTGGCGGTTGGTGGTGGTGGCGACGGCTGCAGGCTTCTTCGGGGGACGGATCGGAGCGTCCCGCCGGAACTTTGAGGTGGCGCCGGTGTTGCGTCTTGGGCCCTCATCAATAATACCCCCCCCAAGACGAATCTGGGTCTTCGGCCATAGCGAGACCCATTCGGGGCACTTTCCAAGGACCACGTGTTCATCGGCTCCTTGAGGTTGAACGGGGGGGTCCATGTTGTGATACACTTTCGGCACCGTGACTACCTTGACCTTCATAAAACCCTTGTCCACTGGAGCGTGGTGCATTAGTTCGCTGCCTGTTTTTAGGATAAGGCCCGTAGCAACTTCCTTCAACTCGTCGCCTACCCTATGCAGGAGCATGCAAGGCGTTTCCTATAATGAAATTAAGCAACATATGCATTTGTGTGATTAATACAGTCATCGATCGAAGCAGACATAGTTATACAGAAGGACATAGTTATACAGAAGACGACGCAGACTAATTAATTAGTAACCTTGGTGACGACGTCCAGCTCGGCTTCCGTCGAGACACGGGCGCCGGTGCCAGCGGCGGTGGCCGGAGTTTTCTTCTCGCGTCCCGGTGCGGTAGGCAGCGCCGGTGTGACCAAAGGGGCCATGGGCGGCGGGGTCACGATGATGTCGCTCGGCGACCGGTTCATGGTGGAGTTGCTGCCGGAGAAGCTGGGCACGTGTATCGGCCCCTGTTGACCTCCCGCCATCCAGGCAGCGAACCCCTCCACTATCTGCGGGGGCATGATCTGGTGGATGCCTTCTCGGACTAGCTTTTGCACCTCCTGCTTGTCCACGGTGTTCTTCTTCAGCTCCTCCAGCTCCGCCTTCAGCCGCTCAACCTCGGCTCTATCCTCGTTCTTGGACGTCCTCTTCCTCTTTTTCTTCTCGCCGGCGCCGTCCGAGCTGTAGTACTCCGTGAACTTCACGCTCGTACCATAGCCTGACACACGGCCAGCTGATGTCGGCGGCGCCAACTTGTCCCTTCCCTTTGCAACGTTCATCGCCCGGTTGAAAGTAGTGTCCCACACTTCCCTCTCACCCTGGGACGACGACTGGCCGGCCTCAGCCTCAGCCTTCAACTCGTCCTCCTGCACACAAAGGTGAACACACTTAGAAATTTGAGATCAACGCAATGGACTTTGAGATATCTGTGGTATTTAAATTCACTTACCAGATTTTGCTGGAATTGCTTCACATCGTCGTGATCGGTAACGAACTCCCCAGTTTCCCAGTTGAGATAGTAGCGGGACCGGACAAAGTTCCTGGTCTGCTCGTCTGTGAATTTATCCCATGGGTTGTCCAGCCCACGTTTTCTTATTTCTGCGTCCTCCTTGTCCCAAGTGGGTTGTTTGGATTTGTAACCGCCGCTTCCCAAACGGTGGTTACCTAAGTTCCTCTTCCGCATTTCCTTCCCCCACTCGGTCCATCTTGTACACACCTCAGAATTTAAAAAGTCCTTAAATACCTCGAACTCTTCTAAGGTGATGTGAGGCTCGCCTGTACTAATCTCCTCCCAGCTCTTCTTATTATGAATCTTCGCCTTCACCCGGCATTTCCAGCTGCTCAAGGCGGTGCTCATCTTCGTGGTGGCGTAATTATCCACATTTTTGGGTTTAGGGTTCGGGAAGGTGTATCGTTGGTGAACCCTCCTGAGCAGGTGTTCGAGCAAAGCCGCATTCTCTTCGCTTCTAATGTCAGACGTGTTGATCGACACGCCTTCTCGGAGGATGCACCCTAGTTGCATGCTGTACCCTCGTGCAACGTGCTTAGGCTCCAACGGCATGCCACTTGGACTGACCTCCGTGATCACGTCCGTGACATTGTCCACCGACTGCACTTTACGCGGTTTAGTCCTTGCCCTCCGCTTCTTCTTCTTAGCGGCCGGGTTGCTGTCGCCGGGTTCCGTGTGGTCGCCGCCATCGGTGCGGTCATCGCCAGTGGTCGTGTGGTCGCCACCATCTCCTGAGGTGTCATCCTCACCACCTTCTTCGTGGTACTCGGGGTCGGGATCCCGGACCTCCCGTTGATGCTCCTCAGCCTCGTCGCCACTAGTGACCGCGGCTTCGTCCCTCATATCGTCGGGCCAAAAGTCCATGTTCTGTACTCTTGCTTGCTCTTCGATGCTCATGCGCTTAGAAGCGTCGCCCGACATGTTTGAACTGCATTAAAAAGAGGCAAAAAGTTAGTATGACAAATATAAGAGAAAAAAAATCACCTAACTAAGTACTAAGATACCCCGGCCCATGCATTAGTCGCAATACCCCATATGTCCTATTTTTAGCAAAGTCATGCCAAATTTCACGAAAAAATTCGGCATGACCTTTGCTAAAAAAGGGACATATGGAGTACCCGAAATTGCCGGAACGGAAGTTAATCGACGTTCCGGCAATCTCAAGGGCCTCTCGGGGGTACCTGCAAGCATTTCCAAATTTAAAAAAACACAACTCCGGCCGGCATATCCGGCCGGCATCTCCACGACACGATGGTCGGAGCCAAATCCACATCTCAATAAAAAGATAGAGTTACTATCATACAAGATCGAGAACGAGTACATACATAAACCAACGCTTCATAAATAATCATTTCATGTCTTTCTTCTTTATCTACCAAATGTTTAATTTGTATGTATGTGCCTGTGACATTTGGTCTTGAAGGTGTAGTACATGCTCCACAAGTACATGCAAATTGATACCATATCGTCGGATTCCTCTCACACAACCGCTATGAGGGTGAAGTGGTGTTAAAAGGGTCTCCACGTCGGAGCACTTTCCGACCACCATGCTCATGCTCATGCTGATCATGGATGTGCCTAGTCAGTGACATGATAACCAACATACTTATTAATTGAATGGGGTAAAAATTGGCACATTGTTACTAAATGAGGCAAACAAAAAAATATTGTTTAACAGGGTAAATACTGTCACAATTGTGAAATTAGGGGGTAAATTTTTTTTTTAGATTCACAGGGAGGCCGCAGCCTCCCCGGTTCCATTGCTTGAATGAAACCAAATGTCACATTACAGATGAAGAAAACAGAAATTAAACTACATGATAAACTAATTCTATACCAGCTGAACTAACTCTAGGAGCTACAAAAGACAAGAGACCATGCTTAAACTAGGATGAATCTCTGAAAACCAGCTGACACGAGCAATGCTAATCTAAAACGGGAGAGAAATGGCAACAGCACCCACTGGAGCTGAGAGCTTGGACTTCTTTGGGAGAATAGCCCACCGCAGGGAAGACCATGATCCCCAGGTCGAGTGGTGACGCAGGGCTTGCCATCTCTCTGTCTGCATTATGGGCGGTCAGGTGAGAGGTTCGCTGATGCTTGGACTAATTTGCATCGAGGGCTACCTGGCGCTGGCTCCATACTCGAATCGCGAAACAGCAGTGCACCGCCGCCTCAGAGGCTCCCCCACGCAGCCCCCACCGCGGGTGGGTAGAGAGACGCCCGCCGTCGTCGGCACCCGCGTGGACTTTGCCCCGCGGCGCACGCCGGCGGCGGCGGGGAGGGGTAGGAGGACGGAGGGAGGGGACGGAGAGGACTCAGCGCCCATCGTCCTTCCACGACCAGTGGGGTGGGGTGGGGGAAGACACGGTTTTCTCTGACCGGGTAAAATTTTGTGATTACAACATTTCCACAAGCACCTTCAAGACACAGGGAGAGAGGAGGGAGGAGGAGGAGGAACATGGCACAGGGAGAGAGGAGGGAGGAGGGAGGAGATAGACCTGCGCAGGCGAGGAGAGAGGAGGGAGGAGGGACGGCGTCGAGGCCGGTGTTGAGTTCCTCCGCGGCGTCGAGGTCCTCCGCGAGGCGTCGACGGCCGGTCCGATCGAGGGCGCGCAGGGGAGCAGGGGTTGGGCGGGGGCGCAGGGATGGGCGCACGGCGGCGAGCTTGGGCGGGGTCGGCCGGCGTCGGGGAGAGGCGGGGGCGGCGCGTCGTGTCAGGGCGGCGAGGGGTGGCACGGCGCGGCGTCGTCGACGGTTTCCTGGACACTTAGTGAAATTTCGAAGAGGCGGGGAGAAGAATCGCGACGTGGCCGCGGGGCCACATGTAAGTAGTGGCCGCGGTATTCTGTGGCGCACCGTTGGGCTGGTGCGCCACAGAATTTCTCAGTCCAAGCGCGACGGCGGACCCACATGTAAGTTGTACAAAGGATTTCTGTGGCGCACCGTTTCAGGGGTGCGCCACAGAAAGTCTGTATTCTGTGGTGCACCGTTGGGCTGGTGCGCCACAGAATTGCTCAGTCCAATCTACAAATTTCATCGCGCTCGGTTCCATACAACAACCGAGCCTTAGCCCAGTGGATGCGATCCTTCTGTTCTTTCTTGGAGACCCGAGTTCGAGTCCTCCTGGGAGCACAAATCCCACCTTTTTTTCCTTTTGCTTTACAAATCCAATTCATACAAAGTATATGTCTATTTTTATCAGAAAAATGCAATGAATATGTTCATGTTTGCATCATGTAGTTTGTGGTTTAGTGGGGTTTTGTATAAAGCACCTAAACAATTATATATTGAATATGTGGGTATTAATTTATATGTTGCCCTATTCCATTTAATTTTGTGTAGCTCACCCATGACATGCTTATGCCTTGCTAATCAACATTTAATATTGATGGGTAGATAAAAGAATTTGAACACATAAACATTAACTGTCGAGGACGGCGGCGTCGAGGAGGGCGGCGTCGAGCACGGCGGCGTCGTCGACGGCGTGGTCGAGCACGGGCACGGCGGAGGCGTCGACCACGGCGGGGCATCGAGGACGGCGGAGTAGAGCAGAGCGGGTGCATCGAGCACGGCGGAGGCGTCGACCACGGCGGCGTCGAGGACGGGCACGGTGGGCGGGGGGTCGACGGCGTGCGCGGGCGGAAAACGGTGAACGCGCCGGAAGTCCGACGGAACGTGTCCCGTCAACGGAACCACGTTATTCTGCTTGTATACGTAGATATGCTTGTATATATACATCCTTATTCTGTGGCGCACCTAGCTGGTGCGCTACAGAATACGCGTATTCGGTGGCGCATGCACCCTGGTGCGCCACAGAATAAGATGCATGGGCATGGCTACGCCATAGAATAATGCCCAAAGTGACTGACCCTTGCGTGGGTGTGGGGGCCGCGCCTATTCTGTGGCGCATGGGCATAGCTGCGCCACAGAATAAGCTTATTCTGTGGCGCACCAATAAGTAATGCGCCACAGAATAATCTTATTCTGTGGCGCATCTTTATAGGTGCGCCACAGAAGCTTATTCTGTGGCGCACGGCTATAAGGTGCGCCACAGAATAAGCTTCCGTAGAATTAGCTTTTCCTACTAGTGAATAGCAATAAATGAAGTCATGTTCATCGCAAAAGCTTACCGAGTATCAAATTTTGGAGCACCCCACTGAAAGGGATATGGAACACATATCCAAAAGCCAGAATTCGGCACATTTGTCAATATCTATAATGGTTAAGCATCATAGTTCCATGAAACAAAAATAAAAGCATTAAAAATCGAAGATATAATTCACTCAAATCATTCAATTTTAATCTAAAATGAGGTAGCCACAGATAAATTTAATATACAACTAAGTAATGCAAGAAACATTATATAACCTTTCAGGATTTAATCAACCAGCAGTAGCACATAATGCATATTATAGACTGTAGAGAGCAAACATACCTGCACCAGCGAAGGAATCCACGAATTAGTTGCTGATGCAAATGGAGCTCTTCTATTTGGACCAAACACCAATAGATCTACAAAGCAACAAAAGCCAATTAGTAAGTAAATCCAGAGACCAGCTCAAATGCTTGAAATGAAAAGGAAATTATAAAAGGGTACCTTTTGTGAGTTGGCACCCGTGGAAGCTCCCATCTGAACAATTAAACTATTAGCTGCAAAATTGAACACCCTTAGACCCTGCTTCCTGCAAGAATTCATGAACACTCAATAAGCAGTAAAAACCGAAGATATAATTCACTAAGTCATCCAATTTAAATCTATAAAGAGGTAGCCACGGATAAATATAAAGCGGTAACATTAGAACCACCCGCAAGTAATGAATGGTTGGAAACAAACACGCATATACAGCAGGATCTAAACAAGAATTTACTGAGTTAGTGTACAGGATTCAGAGAAATATTTAACTACATGAGCTCCTCACAAATTTGTACAGAGCTCGTACAATAAAATTGAACCTACACAAGAAAAAATAACTTCACGAGCTCCTCACAAATGAGTAGAGAGAGAGGAGAGGAGGGTTAGGCAAACCTGGAAGAAGAGAAGATGCGTGCACGGACGACATGGTAGAGAGAGGATGCGTGGACCAACTCAGGCAGCCACTGATGTCGCTGCCGCTGCCGTCCGCCGCGGCTCACGGACACTCGCTGCCGCAGTCCGCCGCCACTCCCACCGCCACGCCGTCCGCTGCCGCCGTTCGCCGCCGCCGACGCGCGTGCACTGCCGCCACCACTCACCGCCACTCTCTTCCGCAGGCCGCCGCCGCTGCCGCTCCCTGCCGCCGCCGCCGTCTCCCCTACGCTGCGCCGCCAAATACCGCGGGGAGCAGGGGTTGGGCGGGGGCGCAGGGATGGGCGCACGGCGGCGAGCTTGGGCGGGGTCGGCCGGCGTCGGGGAGAGGCGGGGGCGGCGCGTCGTGTCAGGGCGGCGAGGGGTGGCACGGCGCGGCGTCGTCGACGGTTTCCTGGACACTTAGTGAAATTTCGAAGAGGCGGGGAGAAGAATCGCGACGTGGCCGCGGGGCCACATGTAAGTAGTGGCCGCGGTATTCTGTGGCGCACCGTTGGGCTGGTGCGCCACAGAATTTCTCAGTCCAAGCGCGACGGCGGACCCACATGTAAGTTGTACAAAGGATTTCTGTGGCGCACCGTTTCAGGGGTGCGCCACAGAAAGTCTGTATTCTGTGGTGCACCGTTGGGCTGGTGCGCCACAGAATTGCTCAGTCCAATCTACAAATTTCATCGCGCTCGGTTCCATACAACAACCGAGCCTTAGCCCAGTGGATGCGATCCTTCTGTTCTTTCTTGGAGACCCGAGTTCGAGTCCTCCTGGGAGCACAAATCCCACCTTTTTTTCCTTTTGCTTTACAAATCCAATTCATACAAAGTATATGTCTATTTTTATCAGAAAAATGCAATGAATATGTTCATGTTTGCATCATGTAGTTTGTGGTTTAGTGGGGTTTTGTATAAAGCACCTAAACAATTATATATTGAATATGTGGGTATTAATTTATATGTTGCCCTATTCCATTTAATTTTGTGTAGCTCACCCATGACATGCTTATGCCTTGCTAATCAACATTTAATATTGATGGGTAGATAAAAGAATTTGAACACATAAACATTAACTGTCGAGGACGGCGGCGTCGAGGAGGGCGGCGTCGAGCACGGCGGCGTCGTCGACGGCGTGGTCGAGCACGGGCACGGCGGAGGCGTCGACCACGGCGGGGCATCGAGGACGGCGGAGTAGAGCAGAGCGGGTGCATCGAGCACGGCGGAGGCGTCGACCACGGCGGCGTCGAGGAAGGGCACGGTGGGCGGGGGGTCGACGGCGTGCGCGGGCGGAAAACGGTGAACGCGCCGGAAGTCCGACGGAACGTGTCCCGTCAACGGGAACCACGTTATTCTGCTTGTATACGTAGATATGCTTGTATATATACATCCTTATTCTGTGGCGCACCTAGCTGGTGCGCTACAGAATACGCGTATTCGGTGGCGCATGCACCCTGGTGCGCCACAGAATAAGATGCATGGGCATGGCTGCGCCATAAAATAATGCCCAAAGTGACTGACCCTTGCGTGGGTGTGGGGGCCGCGCCTATTCTGTGGCGCATGGGCATAGCTGCGCCACAGAATAAGCTTATTCTGTGGCGCACCAATAAGTAATGCGCCACAGAATAATCTTATTCTGTGGCGCATCTTTATAGGTGCGCCACAGAAGCTTATTCTGTGGCGCACGGCTATAAGGTGCGCCACAGAATAAGCTTCCATAGAATTAGCTTTTCCTCCTAGTGAATAGCAATAAATGAAGTCATGTTCATCGCAAAAGCTTACCGAGTATCAAATTTTGGAGCACCCCACTGAAAGGGATATGGAACACATATCCAAAAGCCAGAATTCGGCACATTTGTCAATATCTATAATGGTTAAGCATCATAGTTCCATGAAACAAAAATAAAAGCATTAAAAATCGAAGATATAATTCACTCAAATCATTCAATTTTAATCTAAAATGAGGTAGCCACAGATAAATTTAATATACAACTAAGTAATGCAAGAAACATTATATAACCTTTCAGGATTTAATCAACCAGCAGTAGCACATAATGCATATTATAGACTGTAGAGAGCAAACATACCTGCACCAGCGAAGGAATCCACGAATTAGTTGCTGATGCAAATGGAGCTCTTCTATTTGGACCAAACACCAATAGATCTACAAAGCAACAAAAGCCAATTAGTAAGTAAATCCAGAGACCAGCTCAAATGCTTGAAATGAAAAGGAAATTATAAAAGGGTACCTTTTGTGAGTTGGCACCCGTGGAAGCTCCCATCTGAACAATTAAACTATTAGCTGCAAAATTGAACACCCTTAGACCCTGCTTCCTGCAAGAATTCATGAACACTCAATAAGCAGTAAAAACCGAAGATATAATTCACTAAGTCATCCAATTTAAATCTATAAAGAGGTAGCCACGGATAAATATAAAGCGGTAACATTAGAACCACCCGCAAGTAATGAATGGTTGGAAACAAACACGCATATACAGCAGGATCTAAACAAGAATTTACTGAGTTAGTGTACAGGATTCAGAGAAATATTTAACTACATGAGCTCCTCACAAATTTGTACAGAGCTCGTACAATAAAATTGAACCTACACAAGAAAAAATAACTTCACGAGCTCCTCACAAATGAGTAGAGAGAGAGGAGAGGAGGGTTAGGCAAACCTGGAAGAAGAGAAGATGCGTGCACGGACGACATGGTAGAGAGAGGATGCGTGGACCAACTCAGGCAGCCACTGATGTCGCTGCCGCTGCCGTCCGCCGCGGCTCACGGACACTCGCTGCCGCAGTCCGCCGCCACTCCCACCGCCACGCCGTCCGCTGCCGCCGTTCGCCGCCGCCGACGCGCGTGCACTGCCGCCACCGCTCACCGCCACTCTCTTCCGCAGGCCGCCGCCGCTGCCGCTCCCTGCCGCCGCCGCCGTCTCCCCTACGCTGCGCCGCCAAATACCGCGGGGAGCAGGGGTTGGGCGGGGGCGCAGGGATGGGCGCACGGCGGCGAGCTTGGGCGGGGTCGGCCGGCGTCGGGGAGAGGCGGGGGCGGCGCGTCGTGTCAGGGCGGCGAGGGGTGGCACGGATAAGTCATTTGAACAAAAAAGGGGTTTGCAATGCAAAGTTGTTTAGGTTGTCAATATGGTTCAAATGACTTATCCTGTGAATTTTATTTCCTTTTTGGCTGTCAAAACCACACATGGCATACAATTTCTTGGTCATGTAGCTAGGTAGTTGTCTGATGGCCGAAGTTATTTTCATAAGGAATGTTTATTTATGTCGTATTTATTTCAGTCTTGGTGGCACGGATTATGGGCATGTCGAACATTTTCTTATAAGGATAACCAAACATGTGCTTTTCTTTGCTCACTAAGTAGCTCTTGGTTTTCGTTGCTTCTCATATTAATTACCACAACAATGAGTTTCAGTTTTTCATTTAAGAAGTAATGGAGGATGTATCATATGTTTTGTTTCTAATATTTTCTCTTGCATATGTAGTTTTTCATTCTCACATCTCTACTTTTTTTTGGACAAATTCTGACAGCCCTGCTTGATTTAGGTACAAAAACACTATGCCATTCAGTCATCCGAAGGCGACTATCCAGTGAGGATAAAAAACTCCTTTGATTAAAGTTTTGATATGTTTCTGAGTGGATACTATTCTTACCACGATAAGCTTCACTTTGGCAATCCCACAAGCCCCAGGTTAATACATACTCTCTTTTATTTCTCATCGTGAACGCAGATTTGCATTTCCAAATACCTTTATAGTTTGAATAATAACTGCAATAGTCATCGTACTTTTGAACCGTGATCTAGCGGTATGGCTATAAATCGGTGATAAATTGTGGATTTTTTGTGCAACCTGGGCGCTAGACCAAACTGATCAGACATGTGTGCCGCTGCAAGATAACAATGTTTTCCCATGTACCTGATATATGGCACTAATCTTTTGTTTACAACAAGTGATTTAGGCTTCCAACGATTTTTCTTCCAAAATGTTTCTTACCTACGATGAGTTTAATGGCCATCATCTGCTGTCTAATTAGGCTAATCATGATTGAACCTGAGGCCAGATAATTATTTTTCCGCTTGAACTTTTAATTTATGAGTTAAGAACAAGATGTTTTAGCCGTGGGTCTTGTATATATTTTTCCTATAGTTGCACACTTGGTTCTTCATCATAACCATTTTTCCGCGAGCAGCTCAATTTTAACATTCAGTGTTTAAAGATTTATAGGTATAGACTGCTTTTAGTAAACATTAGCTGTCCATAGAAGTACATCATTTCTTATGTTACATTTCTGCTTTTACTATACTTCGTAAATTAATTCCAGATATATACTAATTATGTGATTTAGGGGTTGCTGCTCCATAAAATGTTATTGTCATATTAATTATATTGATATATCGGTATCTATTTCTTCCTATTTCTATTAACTGTCTTCTTCGGTTCCTGAAGCTTGTGGCAAAGTGCATGTATGTTTTCAAGAAGTTGCTCCTTAAATAGGCTTTGCAAGTTTTATCTCTTCTACTATATGCAGGTTCTCAGCAACACAATTAAGCAAGAGGAAGGAAAAAGCTGGCAAATGGAATGTTCCTTTGCCAAAGGTAATTCTCTATTTTTATGCGCTTGCCTCGAAATTGGTGGTTTCTCACTCGAATAATATTGTCATGATTTATCTTGTTTCAGGTCAGACCTGTTGCTGAAGAAGATATGTTCAAAGTTCCACGGACTGGCAAGAGGAAAAGTAAGTCATGATATGACATTAAGAATTTATGTGTCATGCATTCTTATATGGGTGTTGCATATGTTGTAACTCCTTGAGTTGGTAGGCCTGTAGACCTGTTGCATATGTTGTAACTCCTTGAGGAAATGTTTATAGGCCGAGGTTGAGATCCGATGCTAATCACCTTATGCTTCTATAGGCCCTGCATGCAATCCAAGGCTTTTATCTCGAGTCTCAACACGTCCCTCACAATGGATGGCTGCAGCTCACACGGTAAAATGACTCTGGTGAGAATTAATGGTGATTTAATGCTCAAACGTCTCATGCTTGGTTAGCTATGCAGGCCTCATGGTACAGATTGCGGTATAGTGCCCACTAATGGTGCTGAAATTGGTGGTGCTTTTGGTGGAGAAAAAGCAACCGGTGGTTGACGAGAAGCAGGAAGTGATTCCAGGAAGTAGTACATGAGGAGAGCCACTTGGTAAGTAGACATATATTTTTCTCTGAAGTTGAATTTCGAATGGTACATGAGGAGAGCCACTTGGTAAGTAGACATATATCAGCAGTTGATATAATTAACCGATGCTTCTTTTTCATTCCCACAGGTTGCCATCTTCGTCCTTTCAGAGCCGAGTGCAGGTGGTGACCGCTTGTGGATGACGGCGGCAACAGTTGGACGGGGCGACGGTTGGCGCCGAGCCACTAGCATCAGCGTTCAGTTGTACCTTTCTTTTATTACAGAAATCATTAGGTTATATTGTTCATAGTCATACCTTTGGTTCAGTTGTAGCTTCAGTCTTTTGCATCCCTTAGTAGGTGTTTTTCTTGTCCATTGATATCACATAGAATTTGTTATTAGAGATTAATGCAGTTACAAAATGCTCTTTTTACATGTGATTAGTTTGCTATAACTTCATACCAATTAGAGAAGAAAAATAAGTATTTGTTATAATATCACCGATTTACATGTTTAGTGAGCAGAAATATTGCATGAGTTTGTCTAATACTTCTCAAAGTCTTTGAGCAGATCATACGCTGAAGGATTCTGAGCACTACCCATTTCCTTATTGGATTTGAAATGGCTAAAGCTGGCCATTCTATATTATTTTTGGTTAGTCATTTTGCTATCATGGTCATTCAGCCCATTCGGTTGTTGGATTTGTAGTAAATGCTCTCTGCATGGTGCTATTTTGTTTACCTGTGGTTGCCAATATTGGTATTCCACAATTTATGATTTCTTTGGGTATGCACAAACATGTTTTTACTACACATTCTCGGTGATGCATCTGAACCTGCTCTTTTGCCGTTCATGACTGGTTGTTGAACCTAAAAGCGTTATACTTATTGGTTTAAAATTGGTTGTCAAACCTAGAAGCTTTCATATCCTTTTCAGGTTACTTTCTGTTGCTCAACTTTTATGTTGAGCTTTGGGCGCCTGTACAGAACTGATCCAAGAGGCACTGTGTTACTAGGTTGCTATATAGGTTCAGTCACCACTCATGTTTTTGGTTTCCTTTGCCATTGATGTCCGTACATACAAAATGAAGGCGCCAGTAGATTGTCGTGTGCTCTCTGCTCGCTTTCATGTGGTCTTCCTCTTGTGAAGAGTAGCCTGAATGTATTTATTCAAAGGCTTGCTCTATTTATCCCTTTTAGCGGCATTTAGCGTTTCCGTCGAACATTAGTATTTGTTATTAAACTGTGTATTCAAGTTTAAAACATCTTTTTTATTCCATCGTTTGGCACTCTTTAGGAAAAATATTGTAAATCAGGAAATAAACTTGCTTTAATATCAGTTAAGTCGCTTTTTGTTTCAATAATTTCTTGTGTTTTACTGATGCCCGACAGAGGCCGAATGCAATGTTCATGGCGGCCTGCCATCAAAGTATTTTTTTCCTATGATTCTGAAGAGCAATACAGTTGTGTTTCTGATCTCAGCTTTGCCATTAATCAGTCCCTTGTTTCTTTCTACTCTTGCTATTTTGGCGGTCAGCAGTAGTGACCAGTGACAATATTTTTGGCAATGTCTACAAAGAACATATTCAGGTATGACTCTCGCAAGTCATTCACCATGGCTTGCCATTTTTCTGAACTGAACTTTCTTGTAATACGCATATTCATCTCTTAGAATACATATAACGGTAAAGTCCCGAACTTTCTGAACTGAACTTTCTGAACTGAACATATTCAGGTTTTTGCTCCCAGTAGTATGCATATAACGCTAAAGTCCCGAATGACTATATACTTAGAATACACGAGGCAGCTTTTAGCTTTCCTCCAAAATTCAGACATGGGACACATAATATATCATCTCTTAGAATACACGAGGCAGCTTTTAGCTTTGCTCCAAAATTCAGATATATAGTATGTTAGTTGTGTTATGGGCACTACTTTAGAACCTTTAATTCTACAGATGCTTGAAATTATACCTCTCTACAGATTACTTGCTGCTGTTTAGTGTTGTATATTTGCAATTATTTTCCCAAAGACAATTGCTCTAACTCATTTAACTGAATGTTAATTTGCTGACAAACCTTCTATTTCAGAGCACCGAGGTCAGCTCCGACAACTTGCTGTGGATGCCCTGCCCTTCGCCATGGCGTCGTGGAGGCTGCAGGACTTGGTAGTGGTGCTGGACCTGGTGGTCATGATCAGAGGCGAGCAGGAGAACAGGTCTGTCTGTGCGGTTTGTTTCCCTGGGAGCCGAAGGTGGAAGGGAACCACAAGACCTACTACCACATGAAGGATATAGCCTTCCTGCTTCATGACCCTTTGATTGAGAAGTTCCACAAGACCTGCTACCACATGAAGGATATAGCCTTCCTGCTTCATGACCCTTTGATTGAGAAGTTCAGGTACTTCAGCTTCCTGCTGAAATTTCTGTTGCATGCTTTTTTCTCTGTTTAAATGCACAATGCTTTATTGCATATGAGGGTAATTTAGCATTTCAGGATTTTAGCTCCAATTGTATGTTAAGTTTTATAAAGAGATGTCATTTAACCTGTGTTTTTCGATTCCATATTCCAAGGTCACAGCAGTAGCTGATATGCTTAGTGAGTTTTAGTTATGTTTGTCGTTTGGTTTCAGAGATTTATCTCTGTTTTTGTCAAATTTACAAGCTTAGAAGGAAATCAGGATTTTGCGGTACAAATGATGACATCTTGGAATAAACTAAATCATGGTACCATTATGTATCCATCAGTTTACAACATGAAATAAAAAGAATAGAGATCATAGTCAGAAAAACAGTACTACAGGAATGATTCTTATGCACCTCCTTATCATGTCAATGGTATCAGATTCAGAACCTTGATCATGACAACCAGGTAATAACAAACCTATCATATATGTTCAGTATAGCGTATATACAGGTGCAGATTAGTTGCGTAGTAAGATTATACATCAGTACCCATTCGTTATAGGAAAAGGCTGACATGATGTTTGTCTGTGAATGAATATCTGTCGTATTCTTCTGAAAAATGTGTGGAGTTTAGAAATGAGCTGAACCATAATGCTTGAGATCAGAGAGCATGCAATTTTTTTGAATTTTCAGTTAGAGTAGTAGTATAGTATTTGTACTGTTAATGCAATAGAACAGTTTAGGTCATGGAATTAGGGTTTAGTTTAAGGCTGTTTGTCATGTGAGGTGCTAATAGATGCCAACCCTTCACTTATGTGTTGAGCTCCAGGATTAGTAGGAATGCACCAACATATCCTGTATTGCATTATGTAACACAGCCGTCACTGACTATTAGTACATATATGTTATGACTGAACAAGTTCACCTACACATCTCTGAAAAAATGCAGTGAAAACCCATCTTTGATAGCGTATAGTACAACTACTGCGATTATTGCTATGTATATATTTCTTGCTTGCATATCTAAACTTCAGTACCACAAGTTATATCTCTCGTGTTGTGTGATTGACTTGATATACATACAATGACTACGTCAGATGGTGCCCTATCATAATTGTTCTTTCCATCTGCCAGGTTGCCGTATTGAGAGGGATGAGGCATGTTGCCGAGGGCCACTTTGTTTTGTTCAGGATACTGCATATTGGCAGACTCAAGCTATATTTGATGAGTGGTGAAAAACAACATCATATTTCAGCTACAACGTAAATGCACCACTCAGTTCCATTTTCCGGATGCCAATTTTTGTAGTAGCAGATTGTTGTAGTGATTGGATTTTCCCAGTTTTTGTGATTGTTCCCTGTGACATCCCTGGCCGCAAAGTGTGTAATAAAATAGCATCTGATCCTTGCGAGGACTATATTTCACCCTTTCACCTGCTTGTGACGCATGCCATAGACAATCTTTGGCCTGCGTTTTTATTTTATGCTGCTTGTACAGCTGTTCGACACATTTATCTTCTGTGTTTACAAGGTTTTGTAGTATGGTAATGTGGTTGCTTTGTTCATTAGAAAATTTTGGTCAAAGTGAGGTCTGTGTCGGTCAAGCCAGAGAATGGTCAATGGAGCTTTGGGGCTCAACATTACAAGTGTAAAGAACATTGAATGAAATGTCAAAAAAAAATCAAAGGTTACACCGTGCCTGGTGCTGACACTGGCATATGTCTGCATGCAGTGACAGTAAAACGAGATGAAACTTATGGCATATGTTTGCATGCATTGACACTAAAACGAGATGAAACTTACGGCTCACATAGTAGACTGATTCTACGCCACTGGTGCACTGGGTAATCTGTTTTCAATCAAATGAGTAATCTGTTTTCAATCAAATGAAAATGACCGCCAATTACCAATCTGTTTTCGATCAAATGAAAATGACCACCAATTACCTGCCCGCGACGGGTCATCTGTTTTCAATCAAACCTGTGGTGGTGTGACCGTAGCATAAGGATAAGAGACACGGAAAACCTAACGGATAGGCTCCATAGTTTCGAGAGATATCGATAATAGCGGCACAAGAGTAAGAACTTAAAGACGAACACCAACATATATAGAAAACATATAAAACTTATGGCTACAATCATGTCTCGCTTCCGGGATTTGCCCAAGGTACATAATGGCTACAATGCAAAAGAGTTGAAACTATGCTGAGCTTTTCAATCTTTGACAAGGTTTTAAAACTATCTTCTCATATGTGTAAATTATCGATGGTAGCAATATATAAAACTTAAGTTTATGTTACAGTATTAATTTCGTCACCTGCGCCAGGGGCGCAACCGGTCATCTAACCGGTTTTTTATTCATCTGTCATCTAACCGGTTTTTTATTCATCTACCCGGTCATATAAAGCGAAAAATTATTTACTTTCCAACAGATTACAATTCATTTTGTAATGATGTTTTTTATTCATCTAAGCCGTTTTCTTCAAACGGGACTCGCCTTCGGCACTTGCGCCAGTGGCGCAACGGGTTATCTAGTAGTAGTAATGGCTGATGAATGCATGGGTGTGCTCATAGAATAATTTACCAAAAAAAAACAAGAGTGATAATGGCCAAAAAATTGTCACCCACAGAGAAAGCACTACACTGTATTTCAGAAGAAATGAGTTACGGTAGCACATATCTAGTAGACAGAGATAGATACCCCATGTGATGAGCACTAAACCTTCTTCATAACTTGGAAGGTGAAATTAATCTAAGGGTACGACTAAAAAGCCTTGCTTCTTTCAAAGACAACAACAGAAGAAATAATGAGACTTGAAAGAACGTCAGCATTTGGTGAGGGAGTAGAGCCAACAAGACTACAAGAGGGCACATATCTATACCTAATAATACTAGAAAAATGCCCTGCGTTGCAACGGGTACAAATAAGTCTAGCTAGATGTGTTTTTTTTATAGCTAGCTAGATTTGTGTTGTTACGGGAAAGCAACAGAACCAAATGGCCCTCATGGTAATCGTAGCTCGCGCTATGCCCACTGCCCATTGTGCGCTATATATAAGCTTTGTAATGATGTGGCTGGTTAGTACTCCGTATTTGTCAAATTAAAAATCGAACTGCCACTTGCCGGTTGGGCCTAATTATAGCCACAGGCCCATAGGCCGAGCATAGCTACACACCTTCGCACTGAACGCAGGCGCTCGATCCATCTTGAGACCAACTCGAAGAAAAACTGACGGAAATATCCTGATTTGGTGAACGGGGAATTGAGGGAGTTACGGACACCAACTCCTACGTTAGGAAACTTTGCTCCGATTGGCACTTGAAATACGTACCGTTTCGCTTGTTATCTATACTACTATTACTAGCATAATACCCGTGCGTTGCTACGGGAAACGGGTGAGGACTGAGGAGTCTTCACTGCGTTGCAGCAAGTGTTAAAGTTTTTTCTTATCTTTTAACATGGCATATCGTCCTAAATATGTCTAGGCTATCCATGGATAAATCTGTAAATGACCGATAATAAGTTTTTAATTGACAATGGGATGATAAAAATGAGGTAGAGTTATACATTTTATTAAATGACAATACGGAATATGAACTATGATTTTTTAATTATATCTTTGAAATTCTCGCGATAGTAGTTATCACCTCCACACAAATTTTTTTACACCGAAGTTATAATCTGCAAAGCATAATTTGGTACATATATTTTACTAATGAACACCGAATAGCCAAGAATCTCCACGCGGTTTAGATCAAGCTTCTACAAACAACAAAAATAAACTCTTACAATGGTAGGATTGAAGTAAAAATATAGCCACTTATGTTAGGTAGATCATTATTGGCTACAGACTGAACCTAGATTAACGTAACTTAATTATGTGGGCTGCAAGTAGAAGTCTGAAGTCTACACCATCACAGTATACTGAATCATCTTGATTTCCAACATCTCAAGCATACCAATATACCAGCACCAAGGAGGATATGACTAACCTGACTGACCTTTGCATCTGTACCATCAGCTTGATGGATGGATTATTTGCTTGTGACGATAAACAGATCCGTTGTGTACCAAACATGCCTTTCGCAGTGGCCTGCTTTCGCTAGTTAACACCTGGATAGTCATGGGCCTGCCTACAGAGTGACTATGACACGAGCTGCTGCTGCTCCGTTTCCAATTCCCTCCAGGCGCGCATGGGTCAAGCGGACAGGTTTTGCGCCGAGGCGGCGGACCAGAGGAGCAGTGGCGCAGACGCGATGGTCTGGAGTAGCGCCGTGACGAAAGAAAATCCGGGCGCCGGGGCGGCAGGCCATGCTAGCCGGAATCTTTCTCCTCCCACGACCCCCGAGCTCGCCGACTCCTCGCGCGACTTCCCTTTAGCCCGCTGGACTCCCTCCTCCGAGACCCACTGGGCTCGCCGGACTCCCTCTTCCTCACAGCCGTTCTCGAACGCGACCAAGCGACCCTCCTTCTTAGCTGCTTCAGGGAGGCACCAGGACGAAAGCAACAGAGTTCGGCCGGAGGTGAAGAATATTTAGACGATTCAAGGATTCTCAGCTTCTTTGGGGAGGCACCAGGACGACGGCAGCGGAGTTCGGCCGGCGGTGAAGAAGATGAAGAAGATTCGGTCGATTTCCTGCGTCCCAGCTCGATTCCCTCAAGGATGAGGATGAGGACGCAGAGGCGGAACTCCTAGAAACGGAAGCCCGGCCTGGGGAGGTCCGCAGCGAGGACGTGGGGAGGTCCGCAGCGAGGACGTCGGTCCTCTTGGCCTGATTAGGACTCCTTGGTCGAGTTGGATTAGGATTCATATTAGCAAGGGCCCGGCTCCAAGGCACGCGGTAGGATTTTTTTCGGTGGAGGGCGGAGGACGTACCACCCGACTTACCGCCCGAACGTACCATCACGGCAGCTTTCAATATTATAGTATAGAGAAAAGAGCAAACTTGTGTTGTTGGGATACTTTAAATCTGAGCCCTTCAATATCCGATCAAACGGCCCAGATCGTCCCAATGTTTGACAACTCAACATTGTCCGTTTTGGACCGTTTTGCCCTCCCACCAAATCACATAATACTGCTAATGCCATCGTACCTCTTCGTTTTCGTAAATATTACAGAGATTGCCACCGCAAAAAATAAACGATTTGTTAATCGTGCGTGGGAAAATAGGCCTAATCGCACAAGCAGTCCGATTGGAATACAAAACGTAATAGAATCAAACATTTATTTAACGTGAGACAATCACGTCTCGACGCTAAGAACAAACGACGCCACGACCTGATCGACTCGCCGCCACAGACGCAAACGCAACCTCGCCGGCGACCCGCCATCGGCCTGCTCGACCTGCTCCGTTCGCTGCCGCGGACGCAACGTCCTCTCCCCGACGACCTGCTCCACCCAACGTCCTCGCGCCGACGCTGGCGACCACCATCGGCCCGCTCGATCTGCCCGCGTGAAACTCCCGAAGTAGATCTCCCCGCGCCTGACGGCGTGATCTCCCAAAGGAAAAATATCGGCGCCCCTCACGTCCCCTGCTAGGTTCACCATCGACGCCGCCCCGGCTTGCTGTCCCGCGCTCCTCCACTGCCGGCCACGCGGCCACAACCTCGATGGGATCTCCCCCGAGCGCCGCGCCAGCCGGCCACTCCGGTAATCTTGTGCGCCCCCGCATCCATGGACTCCCTCTTCGAGGCACTTGACCCCTCTACATCAGTGATCAGTCAAGATCGGGGGTGCCGCGCTATCCATCTTCCCGTCTGTTCAGAAGTTGAGCACCACGTCGCCGAGGCCCTTGTCCTGCCGGTGCGAGCGCTCGCCGGCCCCGAGTGCTGCCACTCGATTCCCCGGCGCGCTGCCCCTGGATTCCCCGCTGGCGGACGAGCGGCTTGAAAGCGGCCGAGCATACGGACGCGCAGCTGGCTGCCCTGGCCCCGATCGCCGCTCCGTGGATTCTCTGGCGCGTCGCTACTTGATGGACGCAGTACAGCGGACATGGACGACAACAGCCCAGGCTTAAAGAGTTCCTACCGAAGTCATGTTCCTCGAGTTGGATGTCTCTTAGACTCTGAGTGCTACGATGATGGAGCAAGGCAGTCCATGAAGTAATCGTTGATCTGTTAATTCGATAATCGATTTGCCTGGTGATCTCAACTACCTATTTTGTCTGTTTTTCTGAGCTTCTGATTTCCAGCAAAGTAAATAAGATGCGAATCAACACACAATGGTTCACATCCTGTATTGCTACTCTTTCGGTTTGTGCACCAATCGTCCTAAATAATTTGACCTGTCTTAAATAATTTGTTGCAATCAGGGTGTGCGAGAACATCCCGATCGTCCTGTGTGGCAACTAGGTGGACGTGAAGAACATACAGGTGAAGTCCAAGATGGTGACCTTTCATAGGAAGAAGAGCCTCCAGTACTGCACCTTCGAGAAGCCTTTCCTCTACCTTGCAAGGAAGCTCAGGGTAACTAATTCTGTTGCACTGCAACATCTTAACCACAACTGTTTGAAAGCTACATAGATTCTCCTTGACCAAAAAAGAAATGCTATGCTGATTCTGAACAATCAACAATATATCATCACACTGTACAATCAACAGTTAACACGGTGTATGGATGTGATTGCAGGGACATGAACCTCCAGTTTGTCGAGCAGCTTGGTCAGCAATTCTCTCTTCCATTGTTAGCTGGAATTGTATAATCACAACATCTGGTAGTCTAATGTATGTATTTCTTACTTGTAGTTGATTGGAATGTAAATATGGTGTATTCCAACATTGATATTAGTGAATAGCTTTCAGCCTGACACACAATGTTGTAGTTTACTATGAAAATGAATATTGAATATATGTATTTTAAATTTAATTTCATTTCAATTTTGAAATTATATTTGACATTTTTGTTCTCTCTCATAGGTACGATATACAAGTCATGTATTTTATTGGAGATGGGTCCTTCCTATATTTCCATTAAACTCAACTCATTTTGTCCATGAGAATCATCTCATTTTGAAGTTCCGGTTTGCAATTTAGGTATGGATATTCTCATATTAAGTGAAGATGATAATGTCTATGAAGCCCAGATCCTTCTGTGTTCTCAAGTACTACAAACTAAACATTTTTTATATTATGTTTTATATATGGATCTTGATTTGTTATTCACGCTCTTCTGTTTTCTATTTGTATTTTGAACTTTTAGAATAAAGGGATCACGGGAATAGGATTGCATGTTTACTCTCTGCAAACGTTAACGGTCTATACACATTTGATGTGAAATGAGTTTTATTTATATTCATAACAAATTACCTACATCTACAAGAAGTTTGTGTGGTTTGACATAAAAACTTACATATAGTTATTTAGATTGGTTGACCCTAATAGTATAATTTCTTTTATGGCAGTGTGACAATCCTTCTTGTTGTTTGATCTATTGTCCTAAAGCTGATATTTGCCAGCCTAGCAGGTATATGGTTTTAAATAGAAGCGGTGTACTTCAAAGCAGTATACAGAAAAGGAAAAAATGAAATATTGCTTACTAAGTTGTGGTACCGGTTATTATTAGTTTTTTTACTTGGTTATTAGTATTAGTTAAGTTTGGGTACTCTCAAGGCTTTCCTGCAGATGATGAGTTATGTGGTAAGTATATGTGTTGATATTGACTTGCACCAAAACAAGTAATCCAAGTAGATACGGTCTTTTTCTACTTGTAAATTGTCCCATTTAATGAAGATGTCTTACTTGTAAATTGTCCCATTTAACTCTGAAGACGTGCGTTGCACGTACATACCAACTATTTCTTATAGGTGGCATAGTGCGTAATTTGTATCAACTTTAGGGATGGTTCTACCATGACCTACCATCATCACCACCTCTAACGATATTATATAGTAGAGAAAAGTATTAAGGTTTCTTGTGGTACGACACTTTTATACCGATTTTGCCCTCCCACCAAATTACATACTACCCACCAATGCCACCATAAGTCAGGTAACGTTTCGATTTTCTTTTTTCGTCTCCAAATTCCATGGTTTCGTACGTCAAAAATCGTTTTGAAAAGCGATCGATTTGGTGTAACGGAGTCCAACAAGGATACGCTACACACGGGGCAACGCAACGCCAGGCCTGCTGCTATAAAGCAAGGATCGATCGGAGGCAACACCACCCAGGGAACGTACGCACGTCGAACCAAAGGCGAAGGCGAGACTCGTCGAGTATGTCGAATCACCCAACGCAGCGCCACAGCTGAATCATATGCCCGCCGTCGCACCCGTACGTCAAGCGGGCGGCGCCGTCTCCAGAGCTGTCGTCCGAGTCGTCTGCCGGGTTCCTACTGGTGACAGTGCTCCCGACGGCGAGCATGAAGAGAAGGAGGACAGATGAGGGGAGAGTGTACAGCGCTCCGCCTCGGCCACGTTGAGGAAGGATTGCATGATCTCGAACTTCCGTGTGAGGAGCACCAGGTCACTCCGCACCGTCAATTTCAGCTTCACCTCCTCCTCGATCGCTGACCTCACCTTGGAACCTTGCTCAGCGTCCCCTGCACCAACGACTTGGACAGCCCAAGCACGATCTTCTCCATGGCTCCCTCGCTTGGTATTTCCTCACGGACTCCGGCCAGTACGTTGTTAATCCGTCTAGGAGTTATTGGACCGCATACGTGCTTCTCGCACGCACCTACAACTAGAAAACAAAGGAGTTCCCGGCCGCGCACCCTAACGGACGGAACGCGATGCACACGCCGCTGTGCGCCAGCTTCCCCAACGCACCGGAACGCTGATCATGCCCGCCGCCCCACCGTCAAGCGGGGGAGACGTCTCCGGAGCGCTGTCGATTTGGTCGTCTGAATCGGTTGTGTCATCTAACGATCCAAGTCATCCGACAGGTTCATGCAGAGTCCTTGCTACCCGCGGCCAAACGGCAAGAGGAGGAGGACGGACGGGGCGTAGCGCGATCGGAGTCTGAAGACAGTCCAATACACCTGGATGAACATGAACCAGGTACATGCTTGATCACAAGATGGATAGTTGCATGATCGAACATGTCGAGGACCAGCTGATGCATTGATGGGCAAGCTCCGCCCATGTGAACTTGAGAATACGGGTCCTCATGTAGTCTGGAAGACAAAATGTGGAACTTGAGAATCAGGCTGGCCATCGGCGACACAATGATGTCCATTGTGTGGCATCCGCATATTTTTTCTTGGTTTTGGGGCAACACTGCCGCAAGTCATACGGATAGACCAGGAAGAAAGCAAATAATGGAGACAAATAGATTTAATAGGATGGAGAAATTTATGTTCTTGTGTATTTAATATTGTTTGCAATTCTGAATATACGTTTTTTCAGAAAATGCACCATTACAACCCGACAAGTACACATTGAGAAAGAAATTTGATTGACAAAAAAATCATGGATTGCAGATGACACAGAGCAAACAGACGGAGCAAATATTTGTCGTTTTGAATTTGAAAAAACAGCAGGCAAAAAGCGACTATACACAGTTTCGGCTCTCAAAATCAACAGTAAAAAAGACAATACACGGTTTCTCACGTGGTATAAAAGATATATGCATTGGGATTAAGTTTATAAACTACTTATATATTAATGTTTTATAAATGCGTAATTTTCTCAAGCGGCTAGATAACTGTCCTGCGTAGCCCGTCGCCAGCCGCCTACTCTGCGACGCCACCAATCTCGCTGTCCAAGACGAGACAACAACGTAGCCAAGCTGAGTGCACCCTCCCCAACCACCATCGGATCGATTTTGCTAGAGATGAAGTCTACATTGTTCCACGTCGGCCGTTGCACATAATAAAATGAACCCGTAGCAACGCACGGGCACATTTCCTAGTATTCTATAAAAGGAAAATAGGGTGACCAACAGGGGATACAAATAAACCAGAAAGCAGCGAGAACATCCAAACAATTAATGGAACATGAGGGGTCATGATGAATTGGCTGCTTCATTACTTGTTCATGGCATGTAGATGCTAGGATTTGGAGACATTTGGAATCTAGAATTTGTTTGGTTGATATTGCTGCCAAGCTCATTCCAGTACAGTTTACCGTCCAGTTATCCTCATTCACCAAGCTCGCACGATCACTCCATTTCGATTTGCCTCACACAGAGGTGTGGGAGCACATCACCGCTGTCCCCTCTGGTTGGTAACACCATCACTGTTCCTTCTGCTACCCCGAAGAATCACAGGAGATAGTTTTTTAGAAAAAAGAACTCTTTTCTACTTTATTATCATCAGTATTTTAAAAAGCAAAGGATACTCTAACTAGAGCACTTAATCAAAATTTTCCACCTAGTTTGAAGTTGGCAAGCATCTTTCAGTTGGCATTAACCCGTAGTGGCGGAGCCAGGATTTTCATATTGGGTATTCGGAGTCAAATTTTATATACAGCACACCAATATGTAGGTTCACAATAACATGAATGGTACTACAGATTGTTCATTGTAGTGACCAAAATCTCTAATAAATAAATTACCTTGGAAGAACAGAGAAATAAATATTACTTAACTCTACGATCTCCCTTTTCGAAGAGAGAAATGATGTCGTCATCCTTTACTTGCAAGAGGAATGGACGCTCAAGAAAAGTAACCAAAACAATCATTCAAGAATTGCGCCCCCATTTTGTTTCTTAACTTATTCTCCACATATAGTTCATCAAAGAAAAGACCCTCTCGATACTAGTAGTCGCCACATGAAGAATTAGCATCAACTTGAGAAGCTTTAAACCATGCCATGGGAGAGTGGAGGAGGTGTGGATCGCCGGCATCAATCTTCCTGGCGGTGGCACGGGCGATCGGGCGTACGGGGCGCCGGCGCCTGATGGCTAAGTTCGGGACAGGCAGGGAAGCGGTTCTGAATTGAATTGGGATGGAATCGATCCTTTAGCTGGAGTCAATGGCGTTGCTTGTGTGGATCCACTAATGCAGCCCAAATGGCCTAGTGGAATTGCAAACTAGCACTTTGGCCCATATTAGAACGGCTGGACGTCAGATCGGGATTTTCTCGACTTTAACTCGTGAATAAGGACCCTTTCATGTATATACATGTATACAACAGCTTATATCTACACTACTTATAAAAGAGTAAAAGAGTGAACTTAAACTTTTATATGTCCACCCAGAATAGTGTACCCCGAACAACCAGCACCATTAGATCATCCCCACTTAATACAATCCTACCGTCTGTATCAATTTGATCGTCCGGCAAATAGTCCGACGGCCCGGATCGATCCTGTCAACCTGGCAGAACATGTTCTGCCAGGGTTCACAGCGCTACTGGTAGCCATCCGCACGTCCTTTTCGTTCTCGATCAGTTTAGGAAGCCGAATTAATTCCTCACGTAATCTTCACCCGCAACAATTTCTCAACCCAACGCTTCCTGTGGCCCTGCTGAAAGATCGATATGTCGACTGGAGGGAGGTGATTAGGCGACTACCAAATTTTAATTCTTTTTCTTTTAATTAGGGCTTAGACAAAGTATAACAAGGTTGACTAGATGTGCACTAGATGATAGCAACCTATGTGATACAAGCAAGATAAATAACGTAGCGGAAGCAACAAGTAAAGGATAGAAATAACCGCAAAGTGAAGACACGGAGATGTTTCTCGTAGTTCCTTCCCAAGGGAAGTACGTCTACGTTGGAGGAGTGTGGAGCCACCTAGGCGCTCCAATAGCACGGATGTGCTCACTCTATTCTCCGTGAGCTTTACCATGAGGGTTTGGCTCATCCACTATGAGGTCACCTTGAAGGCGTTGACCAAACCGGTACACAAAGGTCGGGGAACTCCACAATGAGTTGGAGCCTCCCAACAATGTCGCAGAGCTTCTCACAACAAGTTGAGACTGCGAAACGCACAAAGGGCTCCTAGGGTTACAAGCAACCCAAGAAACAACAAGAACCACAAAGATGATGGGAGGAAATGAAATTCCTTCGGTGGAGGTGTAGATCTAGACCTCCTCAAGCACTCCTCAAAGAATCAAGACGATTGGGTGGTTGGAGTGGGAGATCTAGGAGTTTGAAGCTTCTTCAACAATGGGGATTTAATTTCGTGTAGCTCACTTTGTCCCAAGGTAGGTGGAGGGGTTTAAATACTCCCTCCCACAGATCTGCCCGTTGGGGGACAGACGCCCACACCAGCGGTACTACCGCTGGGATAAGCGGTAGTGCCGCTGGGGCTTCACGGCCTCGCGAAGAGCAGCCAACGGCCGGTCTTCTCTTCTTCGATCCCACGCTCGCGGTAGCGGTCGCTACCGCCCACGGTACCGCTGGCGGTACCGCAAAGGCTCTCAGAACGCCGTTCTGGCGGTACCTGTAGCGGTACCCACGGCGGTACCAGCACTGCGCTGCCAGGCAGTTCAGCGCGCCTCCGAGCTAGCGGTACCACCGCTGCCGGTACCGCTGGAGGTACCGGAAAGGCGGGCAGAACTCGATTCCAGCGGTACCATGCAGCGGTACTACCGCTGCGGCTTGCTGCCAAGGAGCTGGCGGTAATACCGCCTATCCCAGCGGTACTACCGCCCCCAGGCAAAATACTTCAGAATGCTCCGTTTAGAAATGCGAACGTGATGGACACAAAATATGAACCTGTTCAAACTTACTCATAATGTTAGATGCAACCTTTGTATTATCATCAACACCAAAACAAGATTAAGAGCGACAATGATCTTTCAATCTTCCCCTTTTTGGTGATTGATGACAATACAATGATTTGCCACAAACCGATTCGAAAAATTTAGATGGAGCTCCCCTTAGATATGTGTACTACTCAAGAGTAGTCTTTGAAGGCTCAAAAATGCACATCAACTAGGATCAACACTCCCCTAGACTTTTCAAACCGTGCAAGATAAAATATATAGTACAAAGCACAAATCTTGCAACTAACGTAGGGCTAACAACATAATAAAGAGTTTTAACATGTCTTACACCATGCATAACAAGGTTCATGAAACAATAATAAAACAAAGTTCACAAGCTTATAAGAATCAAAGAGAACACCGAAGCTTGTGACTTAACCCATGCAAATCCTCGAAAGCCTAATAGATATCTCTCCCCCTTTGGCATCAAGATACCAAAAAGGGAGAAACCGATGCTAGCGTCCCAAAGGTTAGCCGGAGAGGTTCTCGTTTCTTGCGGGGCGCGGACAGCGATGAGAGGAGACTTCTTCTTCACCTTCATAATGTGACCGAGAGAGGATGTTGCCTTCTGCATCCCAGGCTTGCCAATGGCTATAGGAAGTGATGTTCTTCTCCGTACCGGACTGCACCTCTTCTTCACCATGATCACGGTGACATTGAATATGGCGTTGACGTGCAAGCTTGGCTTCCCTATGGTTTTCCCATGTGCGCTTCTCAACAGCCTTGGACAAACAGAAAATCTTCTTCATTTGAGTGGCCATCCACTCAAAACCACTTGCCTTCTGAGGAGCCCGTGAGGGGCCATCATCACCTTCAGCGGTCTTTCTCTTAGCCTTGTCATCTTTAGACTTCTCGGAATGATCCTTGATAAGGAGACGCTTGGGCTTGTGTTCAATCCAAGTTTTGGGGTCACTAACTCCTTCAGACGGAAAACGAAGGTTCCAAGCCCACAAGACGATCTTCATGATGATAGGAGCATGACAAGCATTCTTCTTTGAGATGACAACATTGAAAAGCTCATTCCAAAGGAAATCCATAATGTCAAGTTTCTTCCCTTTAGTCTTCAATTGATGAGTCATTATGTAACACCCCCACTCTTGGTACTGTAAAATTTGAACCAAATTTTCACTTTTGCTTCTCATACTTGCATCATGGCATAATTTGTTTTATTGCTCAAGTTGAAATCAAGTGAGGAAAACAAATTAAAACAAATGGGAGCAATGTCACAATTTAAATTCAATCCTTGCAAGTCCAAATGTGCTTGCTTTGGGCAAACCCAAATACAAATGCAAATCATATTTGACAAGGAAGTTCCAAGGGTTCAAGATTTAATACTTTGGACTGGTTCAAAATTTCAAAAGTAAATTCATTTTGGTTTTCCCAAAAATGCCATAAACAAACACTATGAAAAAAAAGTGTGGCAAAACTTTTTATTTTGCCAAACCAATTTTTGGTGGTGCTCCCAAATGATATTGGGAGGCTACATGATTTTTCTCAAATTTTTATAAATTGTTCAAGTGCCTCAAATAAATGGTGGAAATGCTACTGGTTTTAAAGGGGAAAAAGAAGAAACAGGAAAAGGACTTACTTGTATTTAGGAAAAGTATTCCAGGGGGGTTTTCAGAAGAATCCGTCGTCTCTCACCTCCCCGAGCCCGCCGCGCGCGCCATGGTCGACAGCGCGACGCCAGGGCCCCCTCCTCGCTCCCACGACGCCACCCGGACCCCCCCTGCTCGCCTGCCGCGTCGAGGACGATAAGAGGCCCCCCCTCGCCCTCTGCTCGACACCACTCCACCGCCCTCCCTCTCCCTTTTCTTCCTCTGCCATGGCCGTGCCCGAAGCGAGTTCGCCGCCGCATCGCCGTCGCTAGAGGAACCGCAGAGCAGATCGAGCCGGCGCATCTTCTCCGCCTCGTCCTCCTCTCCATCTCCGTGCAAGGAATCGACGCGGGGAGCAGCCAATCGACGGCAACAATCCGTCTTCTCCCTCTCCGGCCGCCGGACCTCCGAGCAAGCTCGCCGTCGACTCCAGCCTCCTCCTTCATCGCCGTGAGCACTCACGCTTCGAGGGTGAGCAGAGGAATCTCCTGGACATCTCCGTTCATTCCATTTCGCCCTAGTTTGCCGTAGCCGTCGTAGGCCGCACCACACCGCCGCCGTCGAGCATCGTGGCCGCCGTCTCCGGTGGCCCCCTTGGTCGCTGTCTCCGCCAGCGAATAGCCCACGCCCGTACGCGTCCAACGTGGGTAGAAATCGGGTCGAACGCGTGCGCTGCCGTCGACTCCGTGCGCGTCGTCGCCGGTGATCACCGCGGCCGTGCGCGTCGTCGCAGTGCACTGGCCTCACCTCAAAAGGATGCGGGCACGTATTCTATCACAACCACCCATCTGGCCCAGCGGCAACGGCCACGATCCACCAGCGCCGCGTCGCGAGTTCGAACCCCGCAGACGCGAAGCGCACCCCCCCTTTTCCTTTTTCTCTGCACGCTGACATGCGGGCCCCACCGGTCAGCGACCGTGGAGGCCAGCGCAGGCGTACCCCGCCCAGTCAGCGCAGACGTGGCCACGGTCCCAGCGGTCAGTGACCGTGGGTAGCCCCTGGCCCGGTATAAAAGGTTTCACCGCGTTTTCTGTAAATATTTAAAACTGACAGAAATTCGTTTAAAGTTGGTAAAATGCATATCTTTTGGAATACTACTCCAAAAATCACAAGTAATATACCAAAATGTTCAGGGAAATAAAGCCTGTCTATTGGTATAACTTACACATCCAACTAAATTAATTTAGTTGCTGTTTTATTAAAATAACTAAAATGGCAGAAAAGAAATCCTTTTTGGAAAATCAATAACTTACTAGATATTGATCCAAAAATTAAGTGTGACATACCAAAATGTTCAGCAACAAAAGTACTTCAAGTTTCACTTAATTTTCAATCATGGATAAATAGTTTTAGTGTTGTTTAAAATAAATTACTAAAATGGCAGCACTAAACCAAATATTGAAAATTCAATAACTAATAGTGATTAATCAGAAAAATGTGCTCTTTATATCAAAATGCTCAGCGAATCAATACCTACCCTAAAACATCATGCCCATGCATGTTTGATGAATAAGTAGCTACTGGTCTACTTGGATTTAACCATAGAAGCTATTAAGATAAATATGGGTATGTGCCAAATATTGCCGAATGATTTGGGACAACTCATTTAACTTGTTGATCATGTTTATGATCCATTAGTTGCATTAAAGTATCATGTCATCATGTGTTTGCGCATTGCATTTGTTACGCATGAGTGATATTTGATTGTGGTCTTTCCGGTGTTTTTATGCATCGATAGATCAAGCAGTCGGGGTGCCACCGCAATACCCTGACGACCCGTATTACCAGCCCGTTGAACAAGGCAAGCGTAATCCCCCCTCTGAGCATGTCTCCTCCTATGTTTTCCGCAGATATTTTCTCCACTATAATATTGCATGCGATTCCAAATGTCAATTTGGTTGGATTAGAGTATCCTATTAGATGCATTATGTTTTCCGATGCCATTACCTGTTCCCCTCCTAATATCCATAGGATTGTTGTGTTGGCCTGAGTTAATTATATCCGCTATGTTTATGCTTAGCCATGCTTAGTGAAATGCTTAGTCGTCCGGTGGATATGTTATTGTTGGAACTGTGGTGGAATGTTCGGATGATGGTGGAAAGTTGTGGTGACATATAATAACATGTTTAAAGGCGGGGATGAGAGGCCACATGGAATGTGGTGGGTTGTCTCGTTCTCGCCGCCTAAGTGCGAGTTCTCCCCTTCGAACCAAGACTGAGCGTGCTACCATGCGTGGGGCCTATGCATTCGCAGTGCAGGAAGCCTCATAGACTAAATAACTCGGGCGGGGCTAGCCAGGGTCCTCTAGTTCGGGCTTCCATTTGCGCGTGCGTGATGATGGTGGTATGAACTGAGATGAGGATTGTGGTATTAGGAAAATAAGTGGCCGTGGGGCGGGTGTGCTGAGGCACTGGCAGTCCTACCGCCACTGATGATCCTGGAAAGTCCTTAACGAGGGAGAAGTCGACGCCGCTCCCACCCAGCCGGCTTTCCATGGAAGAGAGCTAATACGTAGGCAATGGGCCGGACGGTACGCGTGGCAAACATTGTACACCCCTGCAGGGTAAATCTTTTCGAAAAGCCGTGTCCACGGTTAAGGACGACTTGGTGACGGATTCAGGGACCATAGAATAACTTGAACGGAATGATTAAAACCTGAGTACTAAAGGTACTAACAAGAATGCAAGGTTGACTTCCTCGAGGGTGATTCGGGGAGGTGCCTTTGTAGACAGGTGAGTGATTGATGGTGGTTGCTGTTGAAGATGATCAGAAGAAAAGAGTTTACTTCTTACCTCTTTAAAATATTCTGATTAGTCGATGCCATTGAGTTGTGTTTTATAAATAAAATCAGCTTTATGCAAAACAGCCATAAAACCTTGAAAGCCAATCATCGAGCATATATTAGCTCTTAATCTTGCGAGTTCGTCGAACTCAACGTCGTTTGCTTATTTCAGGAGAGGACTTCACCGACCTCGAAGGTGGGTTCTTTGTGGACGTCGACGAGTAGTCTGGGGTTCCCAGGTGGCAGCTTGGGACATCCCGGAACAGCTGGCGCTGGATGTTTATCTATAGGCCTCTTAGGCCATATTTGGATCTTGTTGTTTAGAACAACTTAATTTCGCTTCCGCATGATGTACTGTTGGGTCTGTGACCTCTGGTTGTAATATTTGCTATCTTTCTCTATTATAAGAGTTGAACTATAATGCTTTGTGTCGTAGAGTCTGTGATGTGCCAGTTGTTCCACAAGTCTTGATCTCTCTATTATGCATTGAGGGTTGTGCCCGTGTTAAGGCATCACTCGGGGTGTTGCGTTGTTGGTGTGTGGTGTACCCAGCAACGCCTGCCAAAGGTTTTGGCCGGGGATTGGTAAACCCGTAACCTCCGTTTGTATCGCTTAACCGGTGACACACAGCATCACTGTATAGTAGTCGGGTCAGGGCGCCACAAGTTGGTATCAGAGCAGTACTGCCTGTAGGAAACCCTTCTACTGGTCGATGTTGAGTCTAGTGTTTGTGAAAATATTTTAACCTAAAAATGAGTTGTGAAAACCATCTTAGGATTCTTTTTACTCCTTATCTGGTTACCCTCTAATCTCGGAGCAATCTTACCTCGATTTGAGTTAAAAGTTTTACTTCTCGTCTGTTACTTCAAAATTAGGAGTATCACGGGGTTGGGTTCTACCTTTAGTGTTATGTGTCCAGTTGCTCCCGCTGCGTTGCAATCCCAAATCAAGTCAGATGTTTCTACCGAATCAATCATTTGATCCTTTCTTGGGTTTAACCCACGGACTTGAACATAAGGTCCCGGATTGTGCCAACTAGAGTGTGTTGAATCATATGGTTCTTAACCATTGCCTCTCTCGCTAGTAGCACATGATGCTGATCTTTGACCCAAGTTCTATCTTGTTGATTCCTTGTAGTTGTTATACAATGCATTATCGTCCCTAGTCTGTGTACTTGAGTAGACGCTAATGCTATTGTTCAACCATTCGGAGAAGATACTAACTGTGTCATTGTCAAATCTCCAGAATGGCTCGAGGAGGCCGCGGTAACCACAACGATGATGAGGATGATCTGCCGCCACCACCCACGATGGCTCAGGTCTTGATGGCCATTGAGGAAACCGTGGGCGCAATGAGCGCTGCTTGAGCAGTTGGTGCAGCAGAATGCACTGAGGAATGGCTGCAACACTCTCACTGAGTTCCTGCGCTCGCAGCCACCCACCTTCACTGATGCTAAGGAACCACTGGACGCTGATGACTGGCTTCGCGCTCTGGAGCGCCAGTTCGGCGCGCTGCATGTCCCAGTGGCCGAGCAAGTCAACTTCGCCACCTACCTTGACTGGTGCTGCTGGCTGTTGGTGGGAAAGTCATGTGGCGCTGTTCGCGCCAGGCCATGCTTTCACTTGGGCGGAGTTCCGTACCGCCTTTCGTGCGGAGTACATACCTCAGTCAATAATGGATTTGAAGAGGAGGGAGTTCCTGGATCTGCACCAGGGTAAATGGATCTTCGAGCTTATGGGTGCAAATTCAACCATCTCTCCGTTACGCCCCACGGGACGTGACCAATGATGCTGACAAGCAAGAGTTGTTCCGCAAGGGGCTTGCGCCGAGGCTCCGCTATGAGTTGCTGCCCTTCAAGTTTCAGAACTACCAGGAGCTGTTCAACCAGGCTCTTACTCTTGAGCAAGGAAGGAAGGAATTTGAGTCTTCCAAGAGGCCAGCCCAAGGGGACCGCCAGAGTTCCTCGGGTTCTGAGAACAAGAAGCGCAGGGTTTTCGTTCCCTACAGCGCTGTGCCGCGTGCTCCATTCATGCCGAGGGCCGCGGGATACAGGCCACCACCGCCGCGCCCCACTACTTCGACACCTGGGGCGAACGGAAGTGGATATCGCCCTCAACTATCTGTCCCTCCTGGAAACACTTGCTACAGCTGTGGCCAGGCTGGCCACTACTCCAGGGAGTGCCCCCAAAAGGCACCTGTTTGGTGACACCTGCACGAGCCCCCGCCACTCCAGCTGGCAAGGCTGGACCTACTGTGCGTGGTCGCCTGAACCACGTCTCTGCTGAAGAAGCTGAAGAGGACCCCGGCGTACTCATGGGTGAGTTACGAATCAATGGCAATTCAGCTACAGTTTTGTTTGACTCTGGAGCATCGCATTCATTCATATCTATAGCATTTGCAAAAGACCACAAAATACCGTTCGAGAAAATGAGCCATCCCTTGGTGATCTCTACTCCTGGTTCCAAATGGCAAACCGATGGGGTTACTCTGAGGTCCAATTAATATAGGTTCCTTGTCCTTTCCTTATGCCTTGGTAGCTTTGAAGTCCAAGGCATTGATGTCATACTGGGCATGAACTGGCTAGCTAAATACCGGCAAATCTCGACTGTGCCGCCAAGACCATTACTGTGACCGCTCCTTCCGGTGACATTGTGAAGTATTGGCCTGCAACATCAATACCTCCGTCCGCCATAGTACCCAACTCACCAGAGATTCTCCTTTGCTTCATGGAAGGTGAATCTCCTCCTGAAATCCAGGACATACACGTGGTGTGTGACTTCCCGGATGTGTTCCCGGAAGAATTGCCTGGCATGCCTCCTGACCGAAGTGTGGAGTTTGTCATAGATCTACTTCCCGGTACCGCTCCAATTTCCAAGAAGCCCTACCGTATGCCGGTGGAAGAGTTGGCTCTGTTGAAAGAGCAAATTGATCAGCTGTTAGCGAAGGATTTCATCCAGCCTAGCAGTTCACCTTGGGGTTGTCCGGTACTCTTTGTCAAGAAGAGAGATTCTACCGTGCCTCGTCTAGTCTCTGACTATAGACCGTTGAATGCGGTGACAATCAAGAACAAGTATCCTATTCCTCGCATCAATGATCTGTTGGATCAGTTAGCTGGTGCAACCGTATTCTCCAAGATGGATCTGAGGTCAGGATACCATCAGATCAAGATCAGAAAGGAGGATATTCCAAAGACGGCATTTGTTACTCGTATGGTTCATATGAGTATACCGTCATGTCTTTTGGCCTCACCAATGCTCCAGCTACTTTCATGAGGCTCATGAACTCTCTTCATGGATTATCTTGACAAGTTTGTCGTCATTTACATCGATGACATCCTCGTTTATTCCAAAACCGATGAAGAGCATGCCGAACATCTTCGTTTGGTTCTGACACGACTTCGAGAACACCGCCTCTATGCCAAGTTCTCCAAGTGTGAGTTTTGGTTGGATAACCTTGTCTTCCTTGGTCATGTGATATCCGCTAATGGTGTGGCTGTCGTTCCGGACAAGATTCAAGCTATTCTGGATTGGCTGACCCCAATGTCAGTCAAGGACATCCGTAGTTTTCGGATTAGCGGGTTACTACCGCCGATTCATCGAAGGATTCTCCAAGATAGCCAAGGCTCTGACTGACCTTCTCAAGAAGGATAAAAAGTTTGTATGGTCGGCCGAAGCTGAAGAGAGTTTCCAAACACTGAAAGCCAAACTCACCTCCGCTCCTGTGCTCGTCCTGCCGGACACAAGCAAGGATTTCGTCGTCTTCTGTGACGCCTCTCTACAAGGTTTGGGCTGTGTGCTAATGCAAGATGGCCATGTGGTGGCCTATGCTCTCGCCAATTGAAGCCGCATGAGCACAACTACCCAACTCATGATCTAGAACTTGCCGCGGTGGTCTATGCTTTGAAGCAATGGAGACCATACTTGTTTGGTAACCGTTGCGAGATCTTCTCGGATCACAAGAGTCTGAAATACCTTTTCACCCAGCCAGATTTAAATCTCAGGCAAAGGCGTTGGTTGGAGTTAATCACGGACTATAATGTGAGTCTGAACTATCAACCCGGCAAAGCAAACGTCGTGGCTGACGCGCTAAGTCGGAAGTCCTATTGCAACAATCTGATGATTGAAAATGCCCAACCTGCCCTTCATGAAGAGTTCTCTCGTTTGAACTTAGAAATTGTTCCCTCTGGCTATCTGCAAATCTGGAGATCAAGTCTACTCTTGAAGACCAGATAAGGAAGCTCAAAAGTATGATAAGGGTATCTGAAAATCAAGGAGAATTGCTAGCGGAAAGGCCAAATGTTTCTCTGTCAATGAATCCGGAGTTGTTTATTTTGGTGACCGTCTAGTGGTGCCAAAGAAGCGAAAATTGAGAGCTGATCCTCCAAGAAGCTCATGAATCTCCTCTCTCTATTCATCCCGGCAGTACAAAATGTACCAAGACCTTCGACCACAATTCTGGTGGACTCGAATGAAACGAGAAATCGCCAAGTATGTTGCTGAATGCGACACCTGTCGACGGGTAAAGGCTGAACATCAAAGGCCTGCCGGCACTCTTCGCCCTATTGCAGTCCCGAGTGGAAATGGGATGAAATTGGTATGGACTTCATCACTGGCCTGCCGAAGTCTCCAAAGGGAAACGATGCCATCTGGGTCATCATTGATCGCCTATCAAAAGTGGCTCACTTCCTCCCCGTTCGTGTTGACATTACAGCCGCCAAGTTGGCAGATCTGTATGCTTCTAGGATCGTCGTACTCCACGGCGTTCCCAAGAAGATAATCTCTGATCGTGGAAGTTTGTTCACCTCCAGGTTCTGGACTAGTTTCCAACAAGCCATGGGAACCCGTGTCAACTTTAGCACCGCTTTCCACCCTCAAACTGACGGTCAGACTGAAAGGGTGAACCAAGTTCTGGAAGACATGCTCAGGGCATGTGTAATCTCCTTTGGCAAAGATTGGGAGAAGTATCTTCCCTTCGCGGAGTTCTCTTATAACAACAGCTATCAAGCCAGTCTGGGTATGGCCCCATTCGAGGTTCTGTATGGAAGAAAATGCCGAACTCCGCTGAATTGGTCCGAGACCGGAGAGAGGGCACTCTTTGGTCCGGATATTATCAATGAAGCTGAGGAGAAAGTTAGAATCATACGAGAGAATTTGAAGATTGCCCAGTCTAGGCAGAAGAGTTATTATGACAAGCATCATCAGGAAGTTCACTATGAAATTGGTGATAAAGCTTACCTCCGTGTCTCTCCCCTCCGAGGCGTTCGCCGCTTCGGAATTAAGGGAAAATTGGCCCCTCGCTACGTTGGCCCTTTCACTGTCCTGGCCAAGCGGGGAGATCTTTCTTATCAATTAGAGTTACCAGCTAACTTCCCCGATGTGCATGATGTGTTTCATGTATCCCAACTTCGCCGTTGTTTCAAGGATCCTATCCATGGAGTCAATCATGAGGAACTGGATATCCAGGCAGACCTCACTTACCGCGAGCATCCTGTCCGTATCCTGGATGAAGCAGAAAGGAAGACTCGAAACAAGACCACCAAGTTCTCAAAATTCAGTGGTCTCATCATTCCGAAGATGAAGCAACCTGGGAAAGGGAGTCTAGTCTTCGTGAGGAGTATCCCGACTTCCTTCCGCAACCTTAGAATCTCGGGACGAGATTCCTGTAAGGAGGGTAGAATTGTAACAGCCCCACTCTTGGTACTGTAAAATTTGAACCAAATTTTCACTTTTGCTTCTCATACTTGCATCATGGCATAATTTGTTTTATTGCTCAAGTTGAAATCAAGTGAGGAAAACAAATTAAAACAAATGGGAGCAATGTCACAATTAAATTCAATCCTTGCAAGTCCAAATGTGCTTGCTTTGGCAAACCCAAATACAAATGCAAATCATATTTGACAAGGAAGTTCCAAGGGTTCAAGATTTAATACTTTGGACTGGTTCAAAATTTCAAAAGTAAATTCATTTTGGTTTTCCCAAAAATGCCATAAACAAACACTATGAAAAAAGTGTGGCAAAACTTTTTATTTTGCCAAACCAATTTTTGGTGGTGCTCCCAAATGATATTGGGAGGCTACATGATTTTTCTCAAATTTTTATAAATTGTTCAAGTGCCTCAAATAAATGGTGGAAATGCTACTGGTTTTAAAGGGGAAAAAGAAGAAACAGGAAAAGGACTTACTTGTATTTAGGAAAAGTATTCCAGGGGGGTTTCAGAAGAATCCGTCGTCTCTCACCTCCCCGAGCCCGCCGCGCGCGCCATGGTCGACAGCGCGACGCCAGGGCCCCCTCCTCGCTCCCACGACGCCACCCGGACCCCCCCTGCTCGCCTGCCGCGTCGAGGACGATAAGAGGCCCCCCCCTCGCCCTCTGCTCGACACCACTCCACCGCCCTCCCTCTCCCTTTTCTTCCTCTGCCATGGCCGTGCCCGAAGCGAGTTCGCCGCCGCATCGCCGTCGCTAGAGGAACCGCAGAGCAGATCGAGCCGGCGCATCTTCTCCGCCTCGTCCTCCTCTCCATCTCCGTGCAAGGAATCGACGCGGGGAGCAGCCAATCGACGGCAACAATCCGTCTTCTCCCTCTCCGGCCGCCGGACCTCCGAGCAAGCTCGCCGTCGACTCCAGCCTCCTCCTTCATCGCCGTGAGCACTCACGCTTCGAGGGTGAGCAGAGGAATCTCCTGGACATCTCCGTTCATTCCATTTCGCCCTAGTTTGCCGTAGCCGCCGTAGGCCGCACCACACCGCCGCCGTCGAGCATCGTGGCCACCGTCTCCGGTGGCCCCCTTGGTCGCTGTCTCCGCCAGCGAATAGCCCACGCCCGTACGCGTCCAACGTGGGTAGAAATCGGGTCGAACGCGTGCGCTGCCGTCGACTCCGTGCGCGTCGTCGCCGGTGATCACCGCGGCCGTGCGCGTCGTCGCAGTGCACTGGCCCCACCTCAAAAGGATGCGGGCACGTATTCTATCACAACCACCCATCTGGCCCAGCGGCAACGGCCACGATGCACCAGCGCCGCGTCGCGAGTTCGAACCCCGCAGACGCGAAGCGCACCCCCCCTTTTCCTTTTTCTCTGCACGCTGACATGCGGGCCCCACCGGTCAGCGACCGTGGAGGCCAGCGCAGGCGTACCCCGCCCAGTCAGCGCAGACGTGGCCACGGGTCCCAGCGGTCAGTGACCGTGGGTAGCCCCTGGCCCGGTATAAAAGGTTTCACCGCGTTTTCTGTAAATATTTAAAACTGACAGAAATTCGTTTAAAGTTGGTAAAATACATATCTTTTGGAATACTACTCCAAAAATCACAAGTAATATACCAAAATGTTCAGGGAAATAAAGCCTGTCTATTGGTATAACTTACACATCCAACTAAATTAATTTAGTTGCTGTTTTATTAAAATAACTAAAATGGCAGAAAAGAAATCCTTTTTGGAAAATCAATAACTTACTAGAATGTTTGATATCAAAATGCTCAGCGAATCAATACCTACCCTAAAACATCATGCCCATGCATGTTTGATGAATAAGTAGCTACTGGTCTACTTGGATTTAACCATAGAATCTATTAAGATAAATATGGGTATGTGCCAAATATTGCCGAATGATTTGGGACAACTCATTTAACTTGTTGATCATGTTTATGATCCATTAGTTGTATTAAAGTATCATGTCATCATGTGTTTGCGCATTGCATTTGTTACGCATGAGTGATATTTGATTGTGGTCTTTCCGGTGTTTTTATGCATCGATAGATCAAGCAGTCGGGGTGCCACCGCAATACCCTGACGACCCGTATTACCAGCCCATTGAACAAGGCAAGCGTAATCCCCCCCCCTCTGAGCATGTCTCCTCCTATGTTTTCCGCAGATATTTTCTCCACTATAATATTGCATGCGATTCCAAATGTCAATTTGGTTGGATTAGAGTATCCTATTAGATGCATTATGTTTTCCGATGCCATTACCTGTTCCCCTCCTAATATCCATAGGATTGTTGTGTTGGCCTGAGTTAATTATATCCGCTATGTTTATGCCTAGCCATGCTTAGTGAAATGCTTAGTCGTCCGGTGGATATGTTATTGTTGGAACTGTGGTGGAATGTTCGGATGATGGTGGAAAGTTGTGGTGACATATAATAACATGTTTAAAGGCGGGGATGAGAGGCCACATGGAATGTGGTGGGTTGTCTCGTTCTCGCCGCCTAAGTGCGAGTTCTCCCCTTCGAACCAAGACTGAGCGTGCTACCATGCGTGGGGCCTATGCATTCGCAGTGCAGGAAGCCTCATAGACTAAATAACTCGGGCGGGGCTAGCCAGGGTCCTCTAGTTCGGGCTTCCATTTGCGCGTGCGTGGTGATGGTGGTATGAACTGAGATGAGGATTGTGGTATTACGAAAATAAGTGGCCGTGGGGCGGGTGTCGCTGAGGCACTGGCAGTCCTACCGCCACTGATGATCCTGGAAAGTCCTTAACGAGTGAGAAGTCGACGCCGCTCCCACCCAGCCGGCTTTCCATGGAAGAGAGCTAATACGTAGGCAATGGGCCGGACGGTACGCGTGGCAAACATTGTACACCCCTGCAGGGTAAATCTTTTTGAAAAGCCGTGTCCACGGTTAAGGACGACTTGGTGACGGATTTAGGGACCATAGAATAACTTGAACGGAATGATTAAAACCTGAGTACTAAAGGTACTAACAAGAATGCAAGGTTGACTTTCTCGAGGCTGATTCGGGGAGGTGCCTTTGTAGACAGGTGAAGTGATTGATGGTGGTTGCTGTTGAAGGTGATCAGAAGAAAAGAGTTTACTTCTTACCCCTTTGAAAATATTCTGATTAGTCGATGCCTTTGAGTTGTGTTTTATAAATAAAATCAGCTTTATGCAAAACAGCCATAAAACCTTGAAAGCCAATCATCGAGCATATATTAGCTCTTAATCTTGCGAGTTCATCGAACTCAACGTCGTTTGCTTATTTCAGGAGAGGACTTCACTGACCTCGAAGGTGGGTTCTTTGTGGACGTCGACGAGTAGTCTGGGGTTCCCAGGTGGCAGCTTGGGACATCCCGGAACAGCTGGCGCTGAAATGTTTATCTATAGGCCTCTCAGGCCATATTTGGATCTTGTTGTTTAGAACAACTTATTTCGCTTCCGCTTGATGTACTGTTGGGTCTGTGACCTCTGGTGGTAATATTTGCTATCTTTCTCTATTATAAGAGTTGAACTATAATGCTTTGTGTCGTAGAGTCTGTGATGTGCCAGTTGTTCCACAAGTCTTGATCTCTCTATTATGCATTGAGGGTTGTGCCCGTGTTAAGGCATCACTCGGGGTGTTGCGTTGTTGGTGTGTGGTGTACCCAGCAACGCCTGCCAAAGGTTTTGTCCGGGGATTGGTAAACCCGTAACCTCCGTTTGTATCGCTTAACCGGTGACACACAGCATCACTGTATAGTATTCGGGTCAGGGCGCCACACATTACCAACAAGGTGCGAAGATATCCATGAACTTCATCCAAGTTGCCAACCTTGGTGTTGAGTACCATGCGGTAGATGCGATGCATGATTTCATAGGGAGGATAGAGCCCCTCCGAGTGCCCAATGGTGTACTTGTTCCAAAAGTAGAGAGATTGAAGTGCGTCTTTCTCTAAAGGTCTTGGAGACTCATGAACACGGAACCAAGTGCTCTCCAAGTGAGTGGGAAGCTTAGTTTGAGTTCCATGATTTTCAAAACCAAGCATAGCAGCAATAGCATCCCAATTTTTAGAAATCTGCTGGTCCTTAGTCATCCAAGTGTGGTATGGAGACTCCACTTTGGTTCCAAAGTGAACGGTGGCAAGAAATTGACACACAAGTTCTTCATCATAATTTTGCTTAAGCTGCATAAGTGGAAGGAGTCCAAACTCAACACATATGGCCATTGCTTCGCCGAAATATTCCGGATGCCTCTCCATGTGACCCATGTCAATCCATCGTTGGGGCACCACATTATCTTTTGCCTTCCTATGAAGGATCTCTGAGTAGCATTGGGCTTGAAAAGCGGTATGAAAGAAACAATTGGTGCTTGGATATTGAGGAGTGAAGTTCCTCCGGTCGGTGGAGTAGGGATCCCACTTCCTTAGGTCAAGATATTCAGGCTCTGGCATGGTGCTTGCGGTACGTTCCTTTGTGGTTGCTTTCTTCTCCATTTTCTTCTTTGGCTTGGGAACATTCTTCCTTCTACTCGACCCCGACGGATGAAGTTCTTCTTCAATCTCATCCATGGGCACATCACCTCTAGCTTTCTTGGTGGCCCGACTACGAGAACCTCCCGGACCAACACCACCTGTGAATAGCAATGGGTAGGAAAGAATGGGGATGAGTAATGCATATCAATTTCATGATTTGGAAACCAAGAGTACAAGTGTACAAAAATCAGAGAAAACAATGTCTAGATGGGAGTACAACAACTAGGAGGAGTGGAATCACCAATTATGCTGAGACGAGTCGGTGAAGAACGATGACAACATCTCGAGGTGATTCCAACAATTCTAGATGGAGAACTAGAAATCTAGCCAATGATTTATCACAATACTTCTATACAAGGTTCTAGGTTACGTAAATTGCATCTCTACCAAACAAATTCATCAAGAACACACAAGGATACACCATCTAATAATCTTCATCCATCAACTAGATGAGAGAGAGAGAGGGAGAGCATACCGGTGTTCATGGCGAAGGGTCAAGGGAGAGGAGAGATGCCGGAGTGTCCCTGGGGCGTGGGAGGCAAAGCCCTTGGCCGGAGCACTCCTTCCCGGCGGCGGAGAAGGTTGGCGGCGGCGGATTTGGGGAGGAGCAGTGGGAGGGCATGGGGAAAGTGGAAGTTTGACTTCCATCCCGTGCACTCCCGAGCCTTAACCTCGCCAGATCCGCGCCAGCGGTATTACCGCTTAATCCAGCGGTAGTACCGCCAGCCGGTATCTGCGTGGGCCAGGCCGGGATACCAAACACTGCCAGAGTGCGAACGCACCCGTGGAAGCGGTAGTACCGCCAGACTGGGCCGGTAGTATCGGCACCTGGTGGCATCGCGCTGATTAAGCCTAAGCACTACAAGAAATATGCTAACTAGTGACCTTTTGATAGTGACCTTGAAAAAATTGGTCATAGATCTATGACCAATTTGAACCATTTGGTCATACACTGCTTTGCAGGGTCTAAACCTGAAAATGTAACGACCAATCTTGTCAAAATGGTCATAGTCTCCTTACATGAATTGGTCATAATCTAGAAAGCGCTCGCATAAGGCCTTTTCTCTAGCCGACTCTGACCAATTTAAATGGTCATTCGGATTAGTGGACAGCCAACTCAGAAGTTTTGCCTACGTGTCAGTGCTGAGGTATCATTTTTTGCTTACGTGTCACTACTTATCCATGATTTTGATCTCACATGTGGGCCCTGCTCCATCCAATCCCATCAGACATAGGGGACCCACCCTCACCCCGCCTGACATGTGGGTCCCACACGCCCGCCTGACATGTGGGGCCGCCACCACCCGTCCTGACATTGGGTCCCACGCACACGCACTAACATGTGGGACCCGCCCTCGCCTAGCCTGACATGTGGGTCCCATGCGCACGCAATGACATGCTGGACCCACACTCGCTCGGCCTGACATGTGGGACCCACGCGCACGTAATGACATGCGGGATCCGCCCTCGACAGGCCTGACATGTGGGAGCCGCACCAGCCCCGCCAAACCGGACTGACATGTGGGTCCCGTCCTCGCCCCGCCTACCAGGACCGATCGAGCACAACCAGGAATAGATAAAAGAAATAAGGCGTCGTAGGGAATCGAACCCAAGATCAACTTACTCCATGTGCGAGTCGCTACCAGTAGACTATAACCAGCTTCGTGTTCAAACATAAGAGAAAAAATATTTGTACAATTACCGTTAGTCGTGGGCCAAAGCCCATTCCGAGTAACGTCTAGGAGACCCAATGGTTGGGCCGCACTGCTGGGCTAGACCGGCTCGGCTGGTTCCTTTTTTTCTTTGGTTTTATTCTTTTCTGTATTCTTTTATAACTTTTGATTTTGAACTCCAATTTCAACCAAATAAATTAAATTTTTTATAAAGATGTCCTCTATAATTATAGGCTACCAGGGACTATTTTTATTCAAAATAATATACAAAATCCCTAAGCTTATATCTTGCTTCATTTAGGGTTTTGTGAAATTTGAAATAAAATTTTGAGATTACTCTTTTAAATTTAAATGCAAGATAAAACAAATTCTCGGCTGGAATATTAGAAATATTTTGTTGGATCTCTAAATAAGGCTAAAAATATTTTTCTCGAAAAATAAAGATAAAAATATCATGCACCTGCAGTTCAAATTTGACCCGCTTCCAACTGAATCAGCAGAAGTTTGTCTTTTTTACGAGAGGTGGATGAAAAGTTTTCAAATGGAAATTTTGGTTATTTGTACAGAATATGTGGCATAATATTTTTTTTAAATGTTTTGGTCTAAGTTTGCAACATATATTTGGTATGTTCTTCACAAAAAACATCATTTTTTACACTCCAAAAATGAAAAATGAATTTTTGGTTCACAGAAATTGAAAACTTTCTTCGGCAACATTGTTCGCCATTCCAAGGTGCACGCTTGTGCACAATATGTGAACATTTGAACAAACTATGACATGAATCGGGTCGTAACTTATGTCATTTGGCATGAAAGCCACGAATCTTCGTACATGGTAGGCCATTTCTGAGAACACTTTTTTAAGATAATTGTCATATTTCCACTTTATTATTTTATCTGCTAACTAGGTCACACATAATGACACAATGTGAAGATTTTCTATTTTTTTGATTTTTTTGGCATTTCTTATACCGGTTTTAAAATACGGTCAAAACGGCGGACCCGACCGTTCATAGCGAGGGCTGGAATATTGGAATGATTTTGTTCGATCTCTAAAGAAATGACTACTTGTGTAGCTAAAAATATTTTTCTCGAAAAATAAAGATAAAAATATCATGCACCTGCAGTTCAAATTCTACCCGCTTCCAACTGAAACACCAAAAGTTTGTCTTTTTTACGAGAGGTGGATGGAAAGCTTTCAAATGGAAGATTTTGGTTATTTGTACATAATATGTGGCATAATATTTTTTTTAAATGTTTTGGTCTAAGTTTACAACGTATATTTGGTATGTTCTTAACAAAAAACATCATTTTTGACACTCCAAAAATGAAAAATGAATTTTTGGTTCACAGAAATTGAAAACATTTTTGATGTAACTCTGATGAAATGGATACTTGTGAACCTAAAAATGAAATTCAGGAAAAATAACGGGCAAGCTATGTGGCAGCTGCAGTTCAAAATCTAGCCGTTTCCAACTGAATCGGCAGGAAGCCGTTTAAATGGCCAGAAATAGGCAGAGAGCTCGGAAATGCATGCCTTTTGGTGATTGTACATAAAATGATGTCTACTTTGTGTAAAATATGTATCGGTACCATTTTGGACGGGAGCCGCTCCACAAAAAATGCTATTTTAAGCACTTGAAAAATGAAAAGTGGATTTTTTTGTGAAACATGTCGAAATCGCTGGTCGGCAACATTGGTTGCCATGGCACAATGCACACGTGTACCAAATTCGGGCACATTTCGACAAACTATGTCATAAATGTGGCCAAAACACTGCTTGTTAGTCTTGAAAGTTATGAATGTCTGTTCATGATAGCAAGTTTTTTGAAACACATTTTTAATAAAACTTCCAAATTGCAAGTTTATATTTTTTTATGGTAACTAGGTCACATATCATGATGCTACGCGAAGGTTTTCCATTATTTTGATTTTTTTTTTGAATTTTCTATGCTTGTTTGAAAATCTAGTCAAAGTCTCGGTACGTGACTGTTCATGCGTAGTGATTGAATCATGCAAATATTTTTGTGTATCTATGATTAAATGGATAGTTGTGAACCTATAAATGAAATTCCTGAAAAATAACGGGCAAGATATATAGAACTTGCAGTTCAAATTTTAGCCACTTCCAGCTGAATCAGGAGGAAACCGTTTAATTGACCGGAAAATGTTAGAGAACTCAGAAATGAATACTTTTTTGGTGATTGCACATAAAATGATGTCTACTATATTAACAAGTTGTATCGGTTCCATTTTGGACGACATTTTAGGTAGCCGCTTCACAAAAAGTCGGGCTATTGGCACTTAAAAAATGAAATGTGGATTTTTCTGTGAAACATGTCGAAATCACTGGTCGGCAACATTGGTTGCCATGGCACAATGCACACATGTGCCAAATTCGGGCACATTACGACAAACTATGTCATGAATGTGGCCAAAACACTGCTTGTTAGTCTTGAAAGCTATGAATGCCTGTTCATGATAGCAAGTTTTTGGGAACGCATTTTTAATAAAACTTCTAAATTGTAAGTTTTTTTTTATGGTAACTAGGTCACATATCATGACGCTACGCGAAGGTTTTCCATTATTTTGATTTTTTTTTTTGATTTTTCTATGCTTGTTTGAAAATCTAGTCGAAGTCTCGGTCATGACCGTTCATGCGTAGTGATTGAATCATGCAAATATTTTTGTGTATCTATGATTAAATGGATAGTTGGGAACCTATAAATGAAATTCCTGAAAAATAACGGGCAAGATATATAGAACTTGCAGTTCAAATTTTAGCCATTTCCAGCTGAATCAGCAGGAAACCGTTTAATTGACCGGAAAATGGTAGAGAACTCATAAATGAACACTTTTTTGGTGATTGTACATAAAATGATGTCTACTATGTTAACAAGTTGTATCGGTTCCATTTTGGACGACATTCTCGGTAGCCGCTTCACAAAAAGTCGGGCTATTCGCACTTAAAAAATAAAAAAGTGGATTTTTTTTGTGAAACATGTAGAAATCGCTGGTCGGCAACATTGGTTGCCATGGCACAATGCACACATGTGCCAAATTCGGGCACATTTCGACAAACTATGTCATGAATGTGGCCAAAACACTGCTTGTTAGTCTTGAAAGCTATGAATGCCTGTTCATGATAGCAAGTTTTTGGGAACACATTTTCAATAAAACTTCTAAATTGCAAGTTTATATTTTTTTTATGGTAACTAGGTCACATATCATGATGCTTCGCGAAGGTTTTCCATTATTTTGATTTGTTTTTGAATTTTGTATGCTTGTTTGAAAATCTTGTCGAAGTGTCGGTCGTGACCGTTCGTGTGTAGTGATTGAATCATGCAAATATTTTTGTGTATCTATGATTAAATGGATAGTTTTGAACCTATAAATGAAATTCCTTAAAAATAACGGGCAATATATATAGCACTTGCAGTTCAATTTTTAGTCATTTCCAGCTGAATCGACATGAAATCGTTTAATTATAAAGGGCATCTGTCATACTAGGCTTGCATCTTCACAAAATAAAACATTTATGAATTTCTGTTTCGTCTCCGTTGCATTGTATGGTCAGTTTTATACTATTTTTATAAATTGTTGTGCTCAAATTTTGTAACTAATTTGGTACTGTCTTCAAATAAATAGAGACAATTTATAGTTTTTTTTGCCATCTATTCTGGCAAACTGGGCTGAAACTGGTCGAGCCCAGCTATATTAGGCGTGTTATAAAGCGTCCGAAGCAGTTTTAGCCGTCGGATGCAGATCGGACGGTCCCGAGCGCCCGCATCTGGTATATAACGTGAGCGTCGCCGCCCGCCCAAGAAACCCTAGCGCATCTCACTTCCCGTCTTCTCTCTCGTGACGGCTTCTCCCGAACCCTAGCCGCCCCCGTCACCCACTCGCCCCGCCCCCATCACCCACTCGCCGTATGTCCGGGCACTGGCCGCTCTCCGCTGCGCGACGTCCAAACCAGAAGCCGCCCCGATCCCCTCGCTCCGAAGCTCGACGTTCAAACCAGCAGTCGCATCCGGTCAACCCCGGCAAGGCCGCCGCCGGATAACCACTCCCCGACAGCATCGCCCGCAGATCCACTTCTCCATCTTCTTCCTTCGTTTTTCCACATCAGAGACGGCGCAGATCTGACGTTTTTGTTATCTTTCTGGTGGTTCAGGGTGCGGATCTTGCAGTGGCCACAAGAACACAGTCGGGAACGTCGCGCCCTCGTCAACTAGGGCGGCAGCCGTGGCCGTCGGCGGCGGCTACTTCTTCTACAAGCTTGCCCGCGACTTTTAGAGTGTGTTCAAGATCCACGGCAAGGTCTACTTCGTCCTCTCTGGTCCAGACCTCTACGCCCAAACGGTGCGAGTCGCTGCCCCCTCCCCCTCTTTTCCTCTGATTCTCATGGCGTCTTAGGGTGTCGATGCATCAGTTATTTAGTTAGCTGCTGTTAACTTTCTGCGCTATCGTTTCCTATTATTGCCACGGTGTTCTTCGTTCATTGGTAGATTGATATTATCACTGTACAAGATGGCGATTGCAGTTCTTTAAGTTACTCTAGTATTTGATTGAACGAATGGATCTTGATTTCATAAACACTCAAGATATGAGTCAAATGGTCACAGACTAGGAATATACCCAGAAATAAAACTGATAATATGGAGTCTGGTTCAGAGATGCATGTGTCCTTTTCTAGTTGAATCAATTAGTGGTTTTGTGTCTTCAAGCTGTATTCACTTGGTTCAGCAGTATACTTGATGTTACAAGTTGGCACTTACCAATTTTTAGCTGCTGATTGACCTTGCTTGATTGTTGTCGGTTATTTTTCAATAAATATATGCTTGGTTATAGGGAAATGATAGCAAACTTGCTCAACAGGTTGTTATTTCCTTTTCGATGCTTGGTTATACCTTATTATTATATATCTTACCCCCTTGTTGTTACTGCGTGATTATAATAGTGAAATGCACAAATGAGGAAACCATCTTACTCGTGTCCTCTGTTGTAATCAGATTGTTGCAGAGAGTTTGTCCGAGGGAGAGATCATGAGCTTTATCAGTTCAGGTTGTTGCACAGAGATTTTGGGGCTAGCTACCTGAAGCAGGTACACACCAATCAAATGGTGTCTCTCTTTCGTTTTCTTGTTTGATCTCTTGGACATTTGTGATGAAGTGTAGAGTGTAGACCTGCATGTGACAACTTCTTTATGGCATGGATCCCATTAATTAAACTGCTCATGGATATTTACTGTTATCCTGCCTGAAGTTGTGATGTTTTGTTCATACTCCAGCTTCGCAAGAAATTGCTTCTATCTTAGCCTACTTGTTTGAATATATACTCCTGATTTTCCTACTCTTTTCATGAGCCTGTGTGTTTGTTAACATGCTGATGCTTTTGCCTACTCCCAGACCTGGATGCATTTGTTCCTTGTATATACAAATTGGACTATATTGATCTTTGTTTACTTGACTGATGATGCATTTGTTGTCATGAACTGACTTGTTCTCACTATTGTGTAGGAGTACATGATCGACGAAGATGTTGCTGCACTCGAAGATACAGTCTGGAGGAGCAAGAACGTGGCGGCACATGATCCTGTAGTGGAGGATGAAGATCTGGAGCAAACTACCCAATCTGACGAGTGGGACCAAGCATCCGACGCAATCTGTCGAGTTGGACTCGGCCCAATTATCTGTTATGTAATCACAGAGCGTGTATTTTTAGAGCTGTTAATCATAAACTCCATGTGGTTGTCTCTTGTCTGAATGAAATATTTATTATTTACTGTCAAAATGCTGGAATTGCTACTGAAATCTGACTAGTGGGACCATGGAAAAATAGAACCTGAAAAGTGGGACCAGCAAAATAGAATCTATCAAGTGGGACCAGTAATAGAACTTGACAAATGGGACCCGTAATATAACCTGACAAGTGGGTCCAATTCGAAATAAACTAGGTATGAAATTAAAAAGAAAATAGAAATATTCGACCAAAAGGCCAAGGCCCATAAAATGAACTCTCAAAAGGCCCAAAGCCTAGAATAGAAAAGGCCGAATTGTTGGGCTCGGCCCATGTTTAACACAGAACTGGACTGGGCTGATTCTGCTATATGACCATTTCAATTGGTCACAGTTTTGCCACGTCAGTCATGCCACGTCGGATTTGACGTGGCAAGACCAGATAGCCAGTGACCAAAACACTTGGTCATAACACCTATGACCTTCTATTTTAGTCGTAAATGTATATGACCATTGCACACAAAAGGTCACGAATGGCCGTTAGTGACTGCCAACTTTCGACCAACTGTTTTTGGTCACAAAAAGGTCACAAATGACAATACGTGACCATTCAGTGACCAATATGGAGGGTCACCAGTTAGCATATTTCTTGTAGTGAATAAGTGGGCAAAACAATGTCATGTCGCCAGTTCCGACTTTCTAAGCACCAAGAGCATGAAACCAAATGCATTTTTGGAAAGAGGTGTCTTTTGAGATGAGAAGTTTGGCTTAGGATAGATCACAAACCGAAAGGGGTGTGAAGTATTCCACTTTTGCAAGATGCAAAAAAGAAAGGCCAAAAAAATTGAACATTTCCCACAAGAAAGAGACGAAGGTCAAAAACACCCAAATAAAACCAAATAAGATCCAACTCCTCATAAGGAAGAGGGCGGTTGCCTAGGCCACCATGTATGAGCAATTATCAACCCGGAACCGTGAAGATATATCTTGGGTTCAAGGCCAATACTCATTGTTTAAGCACAAATTGTCACCGGAGTGACCAAATGAAGCATGAATTGTCTATGTTCACATATTAGAAATAGTGTTGGCTCATCAGTTGAGCTACACTCCCCCTAAAACCATGCATGCATCCAAACTAGTTACGATGTCTACTATGGGTAGTTGTGCAAGGCGGTCAAGCAAAGTTACTCGCATCTATGACATTTATCTCATTCCGCAACTCTCGAAATCTTGTTTCATCAAGGGCCTTGGTGAAGATGTCGGCGAGTTGATCCTTGGTCCGGACATAAGAGAGATGGATATCACCCTTCTCCACATGCTCTCTAATGAAGTGATGACGAATCTCGATGTTCTTCGTCTTGGAGTGGAGCATGGGGTTGTGGGCGATCTTGATAGCACTCTCATTGTCACAAAGAAGAGGCACCTTGTCAAAGGTGAGTCCATAATCCTTCATTGTTTGCCTCATCCAAAGCAATTGAGCACAACAACTTGCCACGGAGATGTACTCGGCTTCGGTGGTGGAGAGAGCAACACAGTTTTGCTTCTTGGAAGACCAACATACCAAGGACGACCAAGAAACTGGCAACCCTGACCATTTGCCCGAAAATTCTTTGCCCTGCCCCGCTCCCGCGAGCGGGAGGGCGAACCCTAGCCGCCGCCGCCTTCGACCCTACCCCACCTCTCCTCCCCCTCACCGTTGCCGGAGAGCGCCGCCGGGCAAAGCCCGACCGGTGTTGGCGGCGGCGGGGCCCTTCCTCCTACTCCCTGAGTAGCTGCGGCGCGGGATGCAGCTGCCTGGCGAGGACGCAGCGCTCGCGCAGGGCGGTGCGGCGGCACTGCTCTCCTCCGTGACGGCTAGTGCGGGAGGGTCGTGCTGCGGTGGTGGCTGCGTGGTGGTGCCTGCTCGCGCAAGGCGGGCTGAAGCTGGTCGCGAACCCTAGGCTGCGGGTTGTCCAGATCTTGATGGCGGTGCTCTCGGGCGGCGGTCCTCCGGGGGCGGATTCTTCTGGGAGGTATGTATGGTGACGCTGGGCAGTGTGGTCGGACGTGAGCTCCGGCTGCCTCGCATCTAGGGCCCATCTGTGTGTCCTATCCCGGATTGGGCGTTGCCGGCAGCTGCGGTGGCTGCAGGCCGGTGATTTCGGGAGCGAACCTCGCCCTTCACCTCCGACCTTCAGATCTGGGAGCGACAACAGCCATGGGGGCTGCTGCTGTCGTCCTTGCTGGAGGGGCTCGTGTGCCCTTCACGGTGGTGCGGGTCTGCTGGTGTTCGCTGGTTTGGTCGTGTATGTCGGGGCTTGGTTGCCCCTGCAGCGATAGCGGTTCATTTGCTTTTCAGCTCGGTGGCGCGGGTAGTTTGGACACTGGGGCGGCGGCCCTGGAAGGTGGGAACCGTGATGGTTGACGGGCGTGCCATTGGTTCTTGTGCTGGTCGGTGACCATGGTCGCGAGGGCGGCGTGGTTCTCTGCGCGCGACACTCCGTGGCAGCAGTATGGGGGCCGTTTTGGCGGTGTTCCATGCCTTGTGTCGGAGGTAGAGAGACTGTGTCGAGAGGAAACTCTCGTCTGGGATCTTCCCGGACCACGGCAGCGATGTCCGTGGACGCCGTTCCCTTCGGGTGAAAGCCCAAGATCCTCGGATCGGATGGTGGCGGCGTACTGGCGTCATGCTCTTCTTGAAGACACCATCTTGGAAGTCACGGAGTGTTGCTTCCCGGAGGTGGTGCGGCTTCGTGTCGTGCTCTCTCCCGGCAAGGTTTCCAACTTGTTTTGCACTTTGGAGTTTCTTGCTTGGGCTACCTGGTGCCTGTCCGCAGCTTCTGTGGTCAGTGGCGGTGATCTTCGGTGTTTGCCTGTAATCTCCTTGGCGTCTTTCTTTGAGGCTTCCCTGTTGAGCCTGTCTGCAGCTCTGTGGTCAGTGGCGGTGATCGTTGGTGGTCACCTGTAATCTCCTCGACGTCCCTCTTTGAAGCCCCTTGTTGAGCCTGTCTGCCTGCGTGGATAGTGGCGGTGTTCTTCGACATTTACTTGTAATCGCCTAGTAGCTCTGTTTTCTTTGTGTGTGTGCAGGGTGGTGTTGTTTGCTGGGTTCAACACTTTGTATCTTACTCGCCGTGTGGCGCTATTAATTTATCGCCAGGCCTTTTCGGCCTTGTATCTAAAAAAACTGGCAACCCCCGGAAGTGGACTTCCTATCCTTCTTCTCTCCCACATAGTCAGCATCCGAGTAACACATGAGATTGAAGCTTGAACCCTTGGGATACCAAAGACCAAAGTTTGGAGTATGAAGCAAATATCGAAGAATGTGCTTAACCGCCATGAAATGGCTCTCCTTAGGAGCAGCTTGATACCTTGCATACTTACCCACACTAAACATAATATCCGGTCTAGATGCACAAAGATAAAGCAAAGAACCAATCATAGAACGATAAAGCTTTTGATCCAAATTGTTACCCTCGGTGTCGTTGAAGAGATCACCCTTTGGTGACATAGGAGTTTTCTTGGGCTTGGCATCGGTCATGTTGAACTTCTTGAGCATGTCTTGAGTGTACTTTGCTTGGTTGATGAAGGTTCCTTCTCTATATTGCTTAATTTCAAAACCAAGAAAGTACTCCAACTCTCCCATCATGGACATCTCAAACTTGCTAGTCATAAGCTTTGCAAACTCATCATTAAAATCATTGTTAGTAGAACCAAAAATGATGTCATCCACATAGAGTTGGCATAAGAATAAGTTTCCACCAACTCTCTTGGTAAAGAGAGTAGGATCGATTTGTCCCACTTGGAATCCACGGTCTACAAGGAACTCTCGTAAGTGCTCATACCACGCATGTGGGGCTTGTTTAAGGCCATAGAGTGCTTTCTCGAGTTTGTAGACATGGTTCGGATAGTTAGGGTCCTCAAACCCCGGTGGTTGCTTAACATATACCAACTCATTAATGGGGCCATTAAGAAAGGCACTCTTGACATCCATTTGTTGCAATTTAAAGTTATGATGAGATGCATATGCAAGCAAGAGACGAATAGATTCAAGACGAGCAAGGGGGCAAAGGTTTCACCGAAATCAACACCTTTGACTTGAGAGTACCCTTGTGCCACCAATCTTGCCTTGTTTCGAATGACGATGCCATTCGAATCTTGCTTGTTCTTGAAGACCCACTTGGTGCCGATGACATTCTTGCAATCTTTTGGCCTTGGCACCAACTTTCACACCTTGTTGCGCTTGAAGTTGTTCAATTCTTCATGCATGGCATCGATCCAATCATGATCTTCAAGAGCTTCGAACACCTTCTTCGGCTCGATGAACGACACGAAGGCATGATGAGAGCTGAAGCTTGGATTTCCTTTCAGCATAAGTTTTTTGATAAAAAAAGAGAGGGATAAATACCAAGTCCAGCCCAGCCCAGCCAACGTATTTTTTGCCAAATCTGGCTTTTTTCACAAACTAATAACGTATATGACCTCTCTCGAAAACTATTTTCAATTCTGGCCTCTCAACTCGGCGCCAATCTTGATGGAGCCGACATCGTGCATGTCGGCACCATGTCACTGAAGTGCCGAGGTTTGCTAGTAGGTCCCGCAAAAACCCAACGTGGATAGGTCGGCGCCAACCTTGCTGGCGCCAAAGTGTGCTTCCTCAGCAAATAAGCCGGTAAATTACTAATGCATGCATGCCACGGGCTAGTTAGATTACTAATGCATGCATGCAAGGACCTACATACAAGCACCTTCACGCATAGACTAATGCATGCAAGCACCTACACGCACATGCATAGGCTGATTAGCTTCGGTGATTAGTGTAGCTGATTTTGATCAATGTGGGCTCTAGTTTTACATGCAAGCACCTATATGCATACAACTATTTTTTAATCTTTTTGCTAATTAAGTGACTTGGCCTCATGATTAACTACAATTACTTGATGTTTACTTGCCCAATAAGCATTTTGCTCACACTACGAGCTCGAGAATTTCTAGACTTCGCTTTAATTGGCTGTTAAATTTCTGAATCGATGATTAATCTTTGGTGGTTAGTAGTAAATAATGTTAGTTACTTCTTTTGTATAGAGCTGGACGCCCTACACAAGGACGAATATTTTGAAAATTTAATGCCCACCAGCCTCACGAAGAAAATTCATTTCAATACGCAGGGAGGTGGCGCTATCTCACGTCGTGGCGGCATTGACGACATGCTTGAAAAGATCAATACATTGACAATTGTTTTAAAGATTGATCGGCAGAAGACGGTGGTGGCGACTTCTAGACCGTGCGCATGTGGTGCCCGCTCAGAATCTGCTGGACAAGTTTGTGCTACTGACCCGCTTCGGGTTGCTTGGTTGAGGCCTCCAGTTTTAAATGATGTGTGTTGGTGTGAGTTCAGGGTAGACGGCCCCGACGAGTCGATGCAAAGGGTCGGGTATCAATCTCCATTTTGAAAAAAAAACTCATAATGTTTTCTACTAACCACCAAAGATTAATCATCGATTCAAAAATTATCAGCCAATTAAAGTGAAGTCTAAAAATTCCGAGCTCGCAGTGTGAGCAAAATACTCATTTGGCAAGTAAATATCCAGTAATTGTAGTTAATCATGGGCCCAAATTTCTTAATTAGCAAAAAGATTAGAAAAAACTAGTTGTATACGTGTAGGTGCATACACGCGAAACTAGAGCCCACATCGATCAAAATCAGCCACATTAATCACCGAAGCTAATCAGCCTATGCGTGTGCGTGTAGGTGCTTGCATGCATTAGTCTATGCGTGAAGGTGCTTGCATGCATTAATAAGTTTTTTACCGGCTCATGCATGCATATATTGGCGGATCAAAACGAATGGAAGAACACTAGTGGAAACCATACCTTTGGTCCAGACCCCAATTGGGATCTAGTCCCGGATTGCGTTTGAACCCGGACTAGAGGAGGGCACTAGTCCCGGTTCAACGATTACGATGCCGCAGAGGACTAATCCCGGTTCGAACGGGACCTCTAGTCCCGGTCCGTATTACGAGCCGGGACTTGAGGTGTCTCGCACGGCAGGGCCATGTGCGGGAACCTCTAGTCCCGGCTCGTAATATGGACCGGAACTAGAGGTCCTCTGTTCCTATAAAAGCAGCCCTGCTCACCCCTCTCCTCTGTTTTTTTCCATTCTATAAGGTGAGAGGTGTGTGCTAGTTTGTTATTTCTTCCTATGCATAAGAGGTGTTTGATGAAATGCCCGAGCTAGCTAGCTTCGTTCTCCTTTGTTCTTCACCACCGAGCTCGAGTTTATCCCCATTTTATTGAAATGTTCCAAGAGGTTAGCAACTAAACTCTTTCATCTTTCGTTAATAATTTTAGCATCGTGATTGCATTTGACATACTTACATAATGTAGATGAGACATCCATGGATGTACGCTGACCGACGTTCTAACGAGTACATGCAAGGCGGGCATTCTTTTCTCAACGTGGCTGAGGCAAACACGCGGAATGATTTTATGTGTTGTCCATGTCGTAACTGTCGGAATGCGAAGGATTACTCTTACTCACAAACCCTTCACATCCACCTGATTCAGTTTGGTTTCATGTTCGGCTATAATTGTTGGACCAATCACGGAGAAAGAGGGGTTATGATGGAAGACAACGAAGAAGAAGAGTGACATGGGTATACCCTCGTCAAAGAGAACGATGACAACTACATGTGCCCTGAATACGGTGGTAATGCAAGGGGGGAAGCTGAAGATGAAGACGTACCAGATGAGCCTATCATATATAGATGATGATTTACGTCGGGTCATCATGGATGCACAGACCGAAGCAGAAAGTGCACTTGAGAAGTTGAAGTTGGAGCGCATGTTAGAGGATCACAAAAAAAAGTTGTACCCAACTTGCGAAGATGACAAGACAAAACTCGGCACCACACTGGAATTACTGCAATGGAAGGCAGAGAATGGTTTATCTGACAAGGGCTTTGAGAATTTACTAAAAATAATGAAGCAAAAGATTCCAAAGGATAACGAATTGCCTGACAGTACGTATGAAGCAAAGAAGGTTCTCTGCCCTCTAGGATTAGATGTGCAGAAGATACATGCATGCATTAATGACTGCATCCTCTACCGCGGTGAGCAGTGCGAGAATATGAATGAATGCCCGGTATGCGGTGCATTGCGGTATAAGATCAGATGAGATGACCCTGGTGATGTTGAGGGCTAGCCCCCAGGAAGAGGGTTCCTACCAAGGTGATGTGGTATGCTCCTATAATACCACGGTTGAAACGTTTGTTCAGAAACAAAGAGCATGTCAAGTTGTTGCGATGGCACAAAGAAGACCGCAAGAACGACGAGATGTCGAGACACCCGGCTGATGGGTCGCAGTGGAAAAAAATCGATAGAGAGTTCAAGGAATTTGCACGTGATGCAAGGAACTTAAGGTTTGGTCTAAGTACGGATGGATTTAATCCTTTTGGGGAGTAGAGCAGCAGTCATAGCACCTGGCCTGTGACTCTATGTATCTATAACCTTCCTCCTTGGTTATGCATGAAGCGGAAGTTCATTATGATGCCAGTGCTCATCCAAGGCCCGAATCAACCCGGCAACGACATTGATGTGTACCTGAGGCCATTAGTTGAAGAACTTTTACAGTTGTGGCATGATGAAGCGGTACGTGTGTGGGATGAGCACAAACAGGAGCCATTTGACCTATGAGCATTGTTGTTTGTAACCATCAATGATTGGCCTGCTCTTAGTAACATATCAGGACAGTCAAACAAGGGATAAAATGCATGCACGCACTGTTTAGATAAGACTGAAAGTATATATTTAGGTAACAAGAATGTGTACCCGGGGCATCGTCGATTTCTTCCAAGGCAGCATCCTGTAAGAAAGAAAGGCAAGCATTTCAAAGGTGAGGCAGATCACCGGACGAAGCCACCCCTCCCTACTGGTGATGTTATATATGATATGGTCAAGGATTTAGAAGTAATCTTTGGAAAGCATACTGGCGGACAGTCTGTTCCGAATGACGCTAACAACCACGTACCCATGTGGAAGAAGAAGTCTATATTTTGGGAGCTACCCTATTGGAAATTCCTATAGGTCCGCTCTGCAGTCGACGTGATGCACGTGACAAATAATCTTTGCGTGAACCTGCTAGGCTTCTTGGGCGTGTATGGGAAGACAAAAGATACGCCGGAAGCACGGTAGGACCAGCAACGTATGAAAGACCCAGACAACCTGCATCCAATGAAGACGGATAAAGTACGTCTAAGTCCTGCTAGCTACGCTCTTACCAAAGAAGAGAAGAAGATATTTTTTGAAGTCCTGAGCAGTATGAAGGTCCCGTCTGGCTTCTCCTCGAATATAAAGGGAATAATAAATATGGCAGAGAAAAAGTTTCAGAACCTAAAGTCTCATGACTGCCACGTGCTTATGACTCAATTGCTTCCGGTTGCATTGCGGGGGCTTCTACCGGAAAATGTTCGACTACCCATTGTTCAGCTATGTGCGCTCCTCAATGCAATTTCGCAGAAGGTGATCGATCCAGCCATTCTAGGAAGGCTACAGAAGGATGTGGTTCAATGTCTCGTTAGTTTTGAGTTGGTGTTCCCACTATCGTTCTTCAATATTATGACACATCTCCTAGTACACCTGGTCGAAGAGATTATCATTCTGGGTCCTGTATTTCTACACAATATGTTCCCCTTTGAGAGGTTCATGGGAGTCTTGAAGAAGTATGTTCATAACCGTGCTAGGACAGAAGGAAGCATCTCCAAAGGCTATGAAACAGAGGAGGTCGTTGAGTTTTGTGTTGACTTTATTCCTGACATTAAGCCGATTGGTTTTCCTGAATCACGACATGAGGGGAGACTGAGTGGAAAAGGCACTCTAGGAAGAAAATCAACAATATGTAGGGACGAGCATTCTTTCACATAAGCACACTACACAGTTCTACATAATTCCAGTTTGGTGGCTCCGTATATCCAGAAACACAAGAATATTGTACGCTCCAACAACCCGGGGATGGATGACTCATTGATTACAAAGGAACACATGGAGAATTTTGGCGGTTGGTTGCAAACACATCTCAACAATGACAACACTGTCTCAGATGAGCTGTACTTGTTGTCTAGGGGACCATCTTCGACTATTTGGACTTTCCAAGGGTACGAGATAAATGGGAATACATTTTACACGATCGCCCAAGATAAAACGAGCACCAACCAAAACAGTGGTGTCCGCTTTGATGATTCAACAAACAACAATGGGTGAAAGGTCACATATTATGGTTACATAGAGCATATATGGGAACTTGACTATGGACCTTTTTTTAAGATCCCTTTGTTCTGGTGCAAATGGTTCAACCTGAAAGGCGGCGGGGTAAAGGTGGACCCATTGTACGGAATGACTACAGTGGATCTCAAGAATCTTGCGTACGACACCGAACCATTCGTTCTAGCCAATGATGTGGCTCAGGTTTTCTATGTGAAGGACATGTCTACCAAACCAAAAAAAGAAAAGATAAGCAAGCGAATACATCAGCCGATGAGCCAAAGCGCCACATAGTTCTTTCAGGGAAAAGAAACATCGTGGGAGTGGAGGACAAGGCAGACACGTCAGAAGATTACAATAAGTTTCATGAAATTCCGCCCTTCAAAGTGAACACTGACCCAAGCATCAAGTTAAATGATGAAGATTGTCCATGGTTATGGCGCAATCAGAATAAAGGGACACACACGAAGAAAAAGTGAAGACTAGATAGGGATGTTGTTGGTGATGTGTGATAATGTATTAAACTTTTATGTAACTGTATTCTGAAAACTCTAAACACTGAAGAGAACAAAACACGCGGTTTCCCCTACATACAGCCCAGTGGTGGCTCGTGAGTGCCCGCATATCAAATGCACCATTGGACGTATGCAGGGAATCTGAATGCTTCGTATACCAAAATGAACTACAATGAGTAGACACTGAGTGCTGAACATGTTCGGGAGGGGGGCTATATATAGGGTCATGTGGCTCACGAAGTGGTCGTGATAGTGCTGATCCAACAGCTCACAAGCCCTTAAAAGAAACACCCCCTTGATCCAACGTCTCACAAGCGCTTGAAAGAAACATATGATCCGTGTGCTTCTTTAGTCCCGGTTGGTGTTACCAACCGGGACTACAGGCGGGCTTTGCGGACACGACTCGTGTGAGTCACGTGTCCTCCCCCAGCACTGCCCTGGCCACGTGTCCAACCCCAGCGCTGCCCTGGTCACGTACGTGTCCTACCCCAGCGCTGCCCTGGTCACACGTGTCCTACCCCAACGCTGCCCTGGTCACACGTGTCCTCCCCCAACGCTGTGCCCTCGAGATCTATATGTAGTATTGTGGCCGACGGGGTAAATCCTTAGCCATGACGGCATCATATCCACGAGATGGATCCGCCACCCCCACCGCAGCGCCTTCTGGACTAGGTCGAGCGTGCTCGGCAGAGCGCGCTTGGGCGCTACCACGGGAGCCTATCCCGCCGTATGCCCACGAGCCCGGCGTCGAGAGGAATGCCCTGCTACCGGCCTCCTGCTCCGGTGCCAGAGGAGGTGCGGAGGACGTACGAGCGCGCGTGGTCCGACGTCCCCGACCCCGACAAGGATGCGTACGCCGCAGGGGTCGCGTGGGGATCCGCGGCCACATACGGCGACTTGGCCGCCACACCTCCACCAGCCGCCGTCGCACCTCCCGACGAGGAGGAGGACGACGGCGATGACTTTGACTGGAGCGACCATGGGAAAGAGGGCGGCGGGCCGCAGATGCAGGAGGCCATTGAAGCCTCCTTGTAGTCCGTCCGCGATGACCGTGTCCAGCGAGCCAAGACTTCCTGCAAGCTCAAGGCGAAGGAGGCTTCCGAGCTGGCTAGGGCGCTGAAAGACTCATCCTCCATGGCTCGTGCCCTACGCCGCAAACGTGCGCGCGAGAACCAGGCGGCCGCGAACGGGGCTGGCTCCTCCCGCCGTTCCCACTAATCCTACGGCATCCGATCCAGCAAGTCCGTTTATGTAGTAATGTAACAGTTAGTGATGTGTAATAATGTATCCTTTTACGTAACTGTGTGGGATGTTGTTAAGGATGTTTTTAAAATAAAGAGATGATTATTACAAATTTAAACAATATTAGTTAATGCATTTTTTAATTGAAAATGGCAAAATGGTTAATAGTTTGAATAGTTAGAATAATTATTTTAGAAAACAGAAAATGGTTTTGGATTAGTTATTCAAATTCAAACACTTTCATGTTGAAATTTTTGTCAGATTCAAAAGTATGCACAAGTTATTCAAATTCATATTTAAACACTTTTCAAATTCACACTTTTGGGCATTTGCGCGCTAAAATTCAAAATTTGGGCCCTTGAACGCAAAAAACAGACCTCTAGTACTGGGTGGAGCCACCACTCGGGACCAGAGGTGCATTTGCGCGCAGGGGGTGGTATCTGCGAAAACACCTCTGGTCCCGGGTGGTGGCTCCACCCGGTACTAGAGGTTACCCTCTAGTACCGGCTCGTGGCTCCACCCGGGACCAGAGGTCCCTGGGTATAAATACCTAGGCCTCCATCCCGGCCCGAGCCACGACCCGGGAGAAAATCAAATCGCGGCGAAGCCCTAGCCATTTTTCTCCTCGCGCCGCCGCCGCCTTCCTCCGCGCCCGCGCCTCCTCGATCCGCCGCCCGCGCCCTCCTCCGCGCCCGCCGCCGTCGCCTCCTCCGCCGCCCGAGCCCTCCACCGCGCCGCCCTCCGCCTCCGCCGCGTGGCCCTCCGCCTCCGCCGCGTCGCCCTCCGTCACCGTCGCGCCGCCTCTCCTCCTCCGCTGCGCCCGGCCTCCTCCACGCCGCCTCGCCCTCCTCCTCCACGTCCTCGACGGCCGGCCGGCGACCTCGCCCTAGCCTCCTCCGGCCGAAATCCTAGCAAGGTGAGGATTTTTTTAAATTATTTTCTTAGTGTTACAAATTTAGTGTAAAAATTTAGTGTAGATTTGCTAAGTGTAGAAATTTAGTGTAGATTTTTTAAGTGTAGAAATTTAGAGTTAGAAATTTTTGAAATTTAAATTTGCTAAGTGTAGATTTAAATTTGCTAAGTGTGAATTTTGCTAAGTGTAAATTTAAATTTGGTAAGTGTAGATTTAAATTTGCTAAGTGTAAATTTGGTAAGTGCAAATTTTGCTAAGTGTAGATTTAAATTTGTTAAGTGTAAATTTTAATTTGCTAAGTGTAGATTTAAATTTGCTAAGTGTAAATTTTGCTAAGTGTAATTTTTTTGTTTTATACCCCACTGTGTTTTTAGTTTATTGTTCTCGGCGACAATGTCTCTGTTGGACCAGAGGGGCGATGTCCGGGACTGGGCTCCGCCGGGCTGGCACTGGGAGGTGTTACCTTCCGGGCGTAGCTTGGTTAGGAATCCGGGTGACGTCGTCGACCCGAATCTTCTTTGGTGGCGGTCGAGTGGGCCACGCTCGGTGCAGAGGGAGCCGGCCCCCGAGGAGGTGGTACGTCGCCGTATCAGGGAGGAGGACGAGCACGTCCGTCGCTACATGTATTTGTTGGATACGCCAGCGGTGTATGACAGTAGATGGTCGATTCTTCATAGGATTTCTTTTCACGTGAGTTATGACCCTGTGATGGTTCATGTTCTTTGGATGCACACCGCCGGCCACTCAGCACCCCGCGGCTTAGGACCCGGTCGTAGTTAGTTTGAGAGGTTAATGCATGTGAGAGGAAGATGTATTATTGATATTATTCGTGATGTATTTAGGATTAAATAAAAATGGACCCGAGCTATGTAACTGGATTAAATAAAGATGTATGAGCAATACTTTTGCATATTTGTAAAGTTCCCCAGTTTGAATTATTCTGCTAATGCTAACATTGTTTTATCTTTCTTTTGTATTAGTTAAGCAATGGATGGAGATGTTCCCTTCATAAGCAGAGAAGGGGAAGAAGAGATCTTCTATATAATGCGGCAACCCGCGGATGGAGCTGAAGACGGTAGAGCAGAAGATGGTTCACAATTTTTTAACGAGTCCGGTCCGGGAATGGAGCCGGAAGGAAGCAACGGAGCGCAAACTAGCAAGGAGTGCGATGACGACTCGCAAATTGGTGGACCCCCGCCATCTGGCGAGGTATATTAAGCCTATGTTGATCAGATGCAATAACTGATTTGTATATTTATATGTATTAACAAATGTTTCTTATTTTTAGACCTCCACATCGACCCAATCTAGTAAACGAGGCCATGCCAAAGGGATGGCCGCAGATGCGCATCTCACAATTGAGGTCATCTCTGCAGATGGCAAACCATTGGAGCCCAAGGCGAATGCAGCTAAGTTTGTGCATCAATGCGGAGTTGTTGTTAGGGACAATGTTCCGATCAGCATTCAGGAATGGATTGAGCAAAAAAACTTAGAGGGAGCTAGTTATGTCAGCGACAGAACTAAAGATGTGCTTTGGGACAAGCTCAGAACAAAGTTCACCCTACCGGTGTTGGATTGTCTCGAAAAGACAGAAGCCATGACGAAAAAAGTCAAGCATTTCACTCTGAAGAAGATGGTGTCGGAGACTAGTCCCAAGGAACTAGGGGTGTCTCACTGATGCCAGGAATCGAGTAAGGGGCTGAACACGACGTCAAACAAATCCTCAACTACCTCGGCGACGGTGCTCGTCGAGCTCGGTGAGGAACATCACGACAGAGACAAAACACCAGCACGTACCCAGGTTCAGGCCCACCGCGAGGTGTAAAGACCCTATGTCCTGCTATGTTGTATTGCACTGCTTGGAGAGGTTATAGTACAGTAGTGCTTGCGTCTTCTCCCTTGCGACGTAGCTGGTTGAGCGTGGAATGAATCCGGATGAATGCGGGATCCCCTCCTCTGTCGTACGCTGCCTCCTTTTATACTGCCTTGGTCCTCTTCCCCGAAAGCATCAGGTGGGAAGGGATACCACATGGTGGCAAAGGTGGGGCACATCGCACGGCGTCGGGGTTGTCCATGGACGTGGTCCATGGCAGAGAGCAACGTCTTCTTGGCAGGAAAAGCCACCGTCCATCCAGGACAATGGGCTGGCGCCGCAGAGGTCCGTGACGCGCCCCACGGTTACATCGGCTTGGAGCGTAGCGGGCGCCGGTCCCCTTATCACCAAAGTGGCAATACTGGGAGTCCGCTTTGCTTGCCCCAGCTCTGTTGACTGCTTTATACACGAGAATGGCAACTGCGGCGTCATCATCATTGCGCGCAGGCGCGCGCGTCACTCTGCAGCGGGCGCAGAGGCCATGTGCGCTCTGCAGCGGGTGCAGAGCTTGTTTCCACATGAAGGAACCCCGCGAGGGCTGGGTGCCTCGCCGAGGCTCTAAAGTACTTGACGCCTCATGAGGGAAGCCTCGCGAGGGTGGCGCAGACGTGCGCCAGGACTTAGCGATATTTCAGCCAAGGGAAGCCCTCTCGAGGGAAAGGCCCCTCGAGAGGCTCGCCAGGCTAAGCGCCTGGTCCTTAGCAGAAAAGCATAGCAGAGTGAAGAAGCCCTCGTGAGGGAAAAGTCCCTCGCGAGGTTCGCCAGGCCGAACGCCTGATCCTTAGCGGAATTCTCCGCGGAGTGTCGAGGGCTGTGGCATGCTGACCCATGGTACCCTGGTTTCCACTGGGCCGACAGTAGCCCCTGGGCCCGCGATGGGCACACTGGAGTTTCACGAACGCAGGCGAATCGTCGTGGGCCCAAAGAAGCCTGCCTGGCCCGAGACACGTGGAGAGCTGCGTCTGCCCACGATGCCACGATCTTCTCTGTAGTAACGGGCATAGTGGCGGGACCTACCACGTCCTGGTAACGGCTCGATGAGCCGATAAAAGCCGGAGAACTCGGCGCAGACGGCCGTTGCTCCATTCATCCCCTTTCTTCCTAGCGCAAAATCTCCAAGCTATCCTTCGCAATCCCACTGCAATGGCGCCCAAGAAGGCCACCGGCTCCAAGAAAGGCAAGGAGGTGGTGCAGGCAAGCGAGCCTGCCGCGATGAAGCAGGACGGTGTCCTCAAGCCGGCTCTGGCCGGGTTCCGCATCGGCACGGAGGCGCAACTGGACAAGGTACGCCACATGGCGGCCTCTGCGAGCAACGAGCATGGTGCCACGGTGCTCAAGCCGGCGAACAACCCCAGCGGTAGCCTCTATCCCATCTTCCTGCACACCCTCTTCACTGGGCTCGTGCCTCCCTTCTCCGACTTCTTCCAGGCGGTTCTGGAGCGCTACCAGATCCAGATTCTTCATCTCCACCCCAACTCCATCCTCATCCTTGCCATCTTCGCCTACCTCTGCGAGGCGTACATCGGCATTCCGCCCTCGGTCGACCTCTTCCGCAGCTTCTACGCGCTCTGATTCCCGGCGAGCAACGAGCGGTCGGGGTGTGCCTCCTTCCGCATCACTGATGGCATGGCCGGCGTCTACATCCCCATAGCGTGGGCCGGAGAGAATCCGGTGACCAATGTGTCAAAGAAGGTGGACGACTTCCGCAAGCGGTGGTTCCTCGTGGACATCGGGAGCCAGAGTCCCTTCTTCGAGATGCCTGAGGCGCCCTCGACGAAGAGGGCAAGCTGGTCTTCCGAAACACTCGCGGGCGCAGCGCTTGGCCCCGTGGTGAAGCCAATGGCGGATCTTCGCGAGGCCGGCCTCACTGGGCAGATGGTGGCCAGGGACTTCGTGCGGCGTCGCATTGCTCCGCTCCAGAAGCATGCAGATCCGATGTGGCTGTACACGAATCAGAGGGACAAGATGCGCCTGAGCGCTACCCTCTTCTCGCAGGAGGAAGTGGAGAGCATCATGGAGGTCCTCTTCACTTCCCCAACCATCCCCAAGCCTGACGACAAAGCAGTGCCGCTCCACAGGTTTGAGCTTGGGCCTCATGTCACATTCGTGGAGACGATGCCTGAGTTTGACCAATGGGGCCTGGTGCCTGAGGGGCACGTTGGGCCCCGTGAAGACCCGGAGTCAGCAGCGCAGGTGATGCCAGCTGATGGCGAGGAGGAGACGATGGAGACGCCTGCGGAGTCTGACGCAGTTGCGGCCGGCGCCTCAGGAGGCCCCCATTCATCGGCGGGGAACTCGAGTTCCCCGAGAGGCGTGCCGCCTGACGCTGAGATCCATGAGATCTCCTCGGGCAGCGGTGACCGGTACATGGTCGTCCCCTCGCAGCGCGTCGAGGGGAAAGAGGAGAGCGACGACGAGGAGGCCTCGTCTGGTCACTGCGAGCCTCGCTCCAAGGCGATCCATGACAAGAACGCCGGAGCTCGAGAGGAGGCGGAGGCCGGTGCCAAGGCAGGTGAAGACAAGCCTGCCGAGGCTCAGAAGCACGCGGAGCTCAGTGCTCCGCCTGTGCGACGGACGACCAAGAGGTGGATCGACACCGCCGCGTAAGTCTTGTATTTCCTTTCTTTTTGTTTGTGTTCTTGATTGACCCTCTCGAGGGATTTTTTGATTGCTTCTTCATCAGGCGCCCCGTTGGAACGAAGCGACGGAGGCTCCAGAAGGTTGGAGAGAGCTCCAGCGCTGTAGCAGCGTCTGCAGCACCCACACCTGAAGTGGTGCCTCGCGAGGCGACCACTCCTCCTGCGACAACGGCTCCACCTCCCGAGGCGGAGGAACATCGCGAGGAGGAAGAGGTTGAGGTGACGATGTCGCCTGCCACGTGGCCTGGCGCTTCACCTGCGCAGCAGGAGAAGGCGGCGGAGGAAGACGCGGCGAAGACCGTGACATCGGCGGAGGAGGACGCGGTGAAGACCGCGACGTCAGCGGAGGAGCGCTCCGACGTTGAGATGGAGGAGGCCACCGCGGCGCCACCTCCGCCAAATGCAGGCCCTGCAGTGCCGGTGGTGGACGCTGAGGCTGCGGCGGGAGCGGCCTCGGCGGAGGAGGCCGATCTTGCCCCTGGAGGGGAGAAGGACGAGCCCCAGGGGCGGAAGGACACCGGGGCTGATGGCGAGGGCGCTCCAAGCCCCCAGAAAGCCCCCAGCGCGGATGAAGAGGGAGGCTCTCACCAGAGCCCCCAGGCACGCCTCGAGGCCACTCTGAGCCCAAGGCGCGACGTTTTGGAGTCCTCAGCAGGCGCCGGTGCCTCTGGGTCCCCTGGCGATGTGTGGGCCTTGGTCCTTCAGGATCGGCACCCAATTGCGGTTCACCGGGGTGCCGTCTTCTGCTCGGCGAGGGAGGTGCTCGATGGGCTCGAGGCCTAGCTTGCCGAGGAAGATCGTGCCAGGGCAGAGGAGGACGCCGAGCTTGCGTGGGGCTGGGCTTGCCTCCAGGAGACCATGGAGCATTGCCGTCGGGGGGACGAGGCGGCCCAGGCGAAGTGTGAGGAGGCGCTGCGCTTCGCTGAGGAGACCCGCGCCAGTGTGATCCGCGAGGCTGAGGAGACCTTGCGGACTTGAGCACTAAGCGCGAGGCGCTCGAGGCGGAGACTGAGGCCAAGCACCAGGAGCAGTCGGCGCGCGAGTCGAAAGTCACCACCAAGCATCAAGAGCTCGTGGACCGCGAGGCAAAGATAATCACGGAGTCAGAGAACGTGCGGCAGAGCTTGGAGAAGTTCCGCGAGGACCTGCGCACCCGCGAAGAGCTGATTGTGAAGCGAGGGGAAGACCTCAACTTCCGCGAGTCCGAGCTACGCAAGCGCGAGGAGCAGGTCGAGCAAATCGAGAAGGACCAAGCCGCGCAGCGGGAGAGCCTGGAGTCTCGCGAGGGCAAGGTGGCCCAGGACGAGGAATTCTACAAGAAGCGCCTCCTGCAGACCAATGAGAACCTCCGCAAGGAGGAGAAGATGAAGGAGGAGTCCGCGACTAAAGAAAAACTCTTCCGCTACAACTGCTCCAAGGAGTTCACGAGGAAGGCCCAGCTGCAGGAGGAGCGTTTCACGAAGAAGCGCGACGAGCTCAACGCTCGCATCAGGGAGCTCGAGCGGGAGAAAAAACGGTCTGACGCCCGCCTCCAGGCTGCCAAAGACGCCCAGGCCCGTGCGGAGCAGGACCTTGCCTCTCCGACGCAGGACATGACTGATATGCAGCAGCAGGTGGCGCCTGTGGTAGAGCTCGTCGAGGAGGCCCGGGAGAGTGCTCAGGCTACGCGGGTCTTGTCGCGCTAGCGGGAGCGCATGTTCCGCTCTCTGGTGGCCCGCGCGCGGGCTGTCGCGGACCGCTTAGGAGCCAAGGCCCCCTCGCTCTCTGTCGAGGGGAATACTGATGTCGCCACCTATCTCGGCTTCTTCGAGCAGCTTCTCACCAGCCTTGAGGAGGTCGTGACAAGCCTCGATGACCTTGTCGACTCTGAGAGCCGCGAGCTCCTTGGCGTCGTGGTTGGTCAAGTCTTCGCCAACCTTGCGCATCTCCATCCTGGCTTCGACTTCACGACTGTGACGGAGCCTATGGAGCAGAGGCTCGCCGCGAAGCTGGACGCCTCGGTGTGGGAGGACGTGGAGAAGTTTGTCTGGCACTTCAAGAGGGCTGAGGTCGAGGAGAACCCGACCCAGGAAGGCGACGAGGAGGCAGGCGCTGAGGAGGAGGATGTCGACAGCGAGGACAACGACGGCCCTGCTGCTTGAGCTGCTCCTGTTGCAAGATGTGCTCGGGGCACAAGATATCTTAGGATTTGCTATTTTTACTTTGTAAAGGCTTGTAAGATACTTTTATTATATGCAAGTATAAGCGCCCCTCGGGAGGCCTTTTATCTCCTCCCCATGTCTTTTTTGCTCTACGTCTTTAGGACCCTGCTTTCAGCGCAAATAGCACCGCCACTTCGGTATGCTGGAGTCAGGGCTCGACAAGGCCGGGGGGTGCGTAAGGCTTAGAGAGGTAAGAGCTCTCGAGGCGCGATGCTCGGGAGCTCCCCTTTGACGTGCAAGCAGCCCATGAGGCGTGAGAGAGAAAAGAGAGGCTCGAGGGGCGACAAAACTAGCGAGAGAGAGAGAGATCTCATGAGGCGTAAGTTCTGGACTTAGCTTTGCGAGACGTTTCTCTCGTAGAGGGTGTTGTGTTCCCTAGTGAGGCGTTTTCCCTCTCGAGGTTGCCTGAGGCTGGTTAGGAGTTCCGCTGTGTTGGACAAAGAGGCAAACCCACAAGCAATGCACGGTTGTACAACTCATGCGCGCTCATAGGTTTCCTCATGTGTATCTCACGAGGAGAGTAAGCACCAAGGTCCTTTGTGAGGTGACGTGCATGGGAGCAGGCCCATGAGTCAGAGCTCTTTGGTGAGATAACGGTCGTGGGCGGAGAACCACGAGTTAGAGCTCAGATCATTTGGGTTTTGCGATGCTGCTGGGATGTTCCCGAGGCACTGACACCGTGCTCAGGCCCCGCTCACGAGGTGCGCATGGGGAAAACTGTGAGCACGAATGAACGTAAGTAGAGCAACTCACCACATCAATATTACATAATGGCGCTGAGGCGCAAAGGTTCATGGTGACCTGAAATTGTTCATTACACTTTGCGTGGCCAAGATAAAGTCCGCCATGTCTGGGCATGTGATGCATGTAAAATGCATACATGAACTTTGCACTTTAATTGCTTATATTCCAATCATATTTGCATCATATAAGAGTTATATCAATGTTTTATAATGATTTTTGAGAATATTCATTTATTTCCTTTTTATAGAATTAACCCTGCACAGGCAGAAAACCCCGTTTTCTTATTTTAATGTTTCAGGGACCCAAACATCAACGAAATCACCTGGAAATTTACGGGCGTCAATATTTGGAAGGAAGAAGACCTGTGGGCGAAGGAAGCTAGCAAGCGGAGGCCCGAGGCCCAAACGGGGGTGGCCCACGCGGCCAGGTACTGTGGCCGCGTGGGGCCCACTCTTTTGGCCCTCGTGGCTCCGTTGCCATCGATCTTTCGTCCACCGACTCCGTCTTGACCTATAAACGCCTATAAAAAAGGTCCCCTGGCGTTTCGCGAAAGGAGGCGGCGGAGAAACACAAAACCACAAAACAGAGAGACAGAAGGCTGCCGCCGGAGAAGATCGGAGGGGGAAACGCCACCGGAATCGCTTCCGGAGGGCTCCACCCCCCTCCGGCGTGTTCATCATCAACATCTATAGCAAGATCATCTCCATCTCCCCACTGTAAACTCTTGGCAAACATGATGTGTGATGCAATATACTATTCCCTTGATCTATTGTGTCTCCCCATCTGTGTTTGAGAAGTGATTTGTTCATGGCAATTGTGAAATAGTTCGTTGATTGGTTGCATACAAGTGTTGTTATCTTTTATGATTGTCTTGATGTACAATGTATGAGTGCACGCATATGTTGGGGAATGCATGTAAGGTGATCACCGTAGTGTAATGGATTGAGTAGGACATGTCGTAGTAGAGAGAAACCGGTGTCTGAGACTTGAAGTTACTTTATGGGGGAGATATTTGGGGGACTCTAGAACTTAAGGCTATGGTGGGACAATTATGTCTTAATAATTCTTGTGCTGCACATTTACTTGGCCATGAGATCCATCATAAGAGTTGTGTATTTTGCTCATTTACTTGGCTACACCTATTTATGGCTCCCACCGAAAAGAAACAACTAAGACTGAAACATGTACTTCACTAATTGTGACAACCACACGAATGAAATAACAATTGCTAGAGCATTTGCTCCCTTGAGATATTTGCTACTTGAGATATTTGATACTTGCTTCTTGAGAAACTTGCTTGAGAAAACTGCTGAGAGAAACTTGCTCTAAGAAACCTGTGTCTGAAACTTGCTTGAGAAACTTTTTACTAGATAAACCCATTCACATCACTTGCTTTCATTAATTAGTTCTTTTCATTTTTTATTGCTTTGCATAAACGGCCATATAAGAGGGTTATAGGGCTTTAGAGAATAAATAGTTTACCTTCAGCTCCTCGTGGGTTCGACACTCAATACTTATCGAATTGTGCTACAGTGATTCCTTGCTCTTGGGGATTATCAGCATGGGGTTCCACACGGAGTGGCTGAGGCTTCTCGTGGCCCGTGGCGACGCTTTGTAGAGAGAGCTCAGTGGAGGTGGCCCTCGTGGAGGGAAAAGCTTTTGTGAAGCTGGGAGGTGAAGCATGCTTCCCCCTTGAGACAAAAATTGCCTGCCGTGACTCGATCATGGGTAGATCTTGCGTAGGTGCTCGATGTTCCACGGGTTTTTGACCGGGATGCCGTCTTCCGTCTCGAGCCGTACCGCGCAAGGCCTGGCGATGTGCGCGACCCTGTAGGGGCCTTCCCACATGGGCGAGAGCTTGTGGAGGCCTTCTCTGGAGAGTATCCTCCTCAGGACGAGATCGCCTGTCTCGAGGGTGCGCGGGCGTATGTGGTGGCTGTGGTAGCGGCGCAGATCTTGCTGGTACTTTGCCGCCCGGAGGGCACCACGGCGACGTAGTCCATCAAGCAGCAGCAAGTCGTTGTTGTGGAGTTCTTCTTGGTTGTCCTCGTTGAAAGCAAGGATCCGTGCGGACCCATGCTTGATCTCGGTGGGGAGGACTGCTTCAGCGCCATAGACGAGGGCGAACGGCGTTTCTCCAGTGGGCTTCGTGGCAGTAGTGTGGATGGACCAGAGCACAGATGGGAGTTCTTCAATCCAGTTCTTGCCATGGGCCTTGAGGCGGTTGAAGCTTCTTGTCTTGAGGCCCTTGAGCACTTCAGCGTTTGCTTGTTCAGCCTGCCCATTGCTTCGTGGGTGAGCCACCGAGGCGAAGCAGAGTCGGGTGCCGAGACTTTCGTAGTAGGCCCTGAAGATGTCACTGGTGAACTGTGAGCCGTTGTCAATGATGATGCGATTTGGCATGCCAAAACGGCATGCCAGGCCTCTGATGAATTTCACCGCTGATCTCGCCGGTATGCTGCGCACCGCTTCGACCTCCACCCATTTGGTGAACTTGTCAATGGCGACGTAGAGGTAGCGGTAGCCCCCGCTGGAGCGTGGGAACGGTCCTAGGATGTCCAGCCCCCAGACCGCGAAGGGCCAGGAGAGCGGGATGGTTTGGAGTCCCAGTGCAGGCTGGTGGACTTGCTTGGCGTGGAATTGGCATGCCTCGCAAGCTTGGACAACGGTGGTCGCATCCTGAAGCACTGAGGGCCAGTAGAATCCACTCCTGAAGACCTTCCCCGCGAGGGTGCGCGAGGATGAATGATGGCCACACTCTCCACTGTGTATGTCCTGATCAGCTGGCGGCCTTCTTCAGGGGGACGCATTCAATGCAACTCCATTTGGACGTTTGCGGTACAGGTCTCCCTCGCGAAGGCAGTATGACTTGGCTGTCGAGCAATTCTCTCTGCTTCTGCATCCTCTTCAGGGAGGACTCGTCCCTGAGGTACTCCTTGATCTCGTCGATCCAGCCTGTCTCTTGGTGTGTCATGGCTAACAACAGGCTCTCCTGAGGGCGGACCGCAACTCGGTGCTCCAGATGTTGGTGCTAATGGGAGCTCTTCGTCGATGTCCACGTGGCTGCTTCTTTTGGCTGTTTCACCGACGCCCTGGTGAGCCTCTCCTCGAACACGTCTGCTGCTGGGCCTCTCTCCGTGACGCTCGCCTGGCGATGTCATCAGCCTCCTGGTTCTCCCTTCGTGGGATTTGCCTGAGCTCCATCCCCTTGAAGTGCTTCTCGAGCTTGCGAACCTCCTCGAGGTAAGCGGTCACATGACCGTCCTTAGGCGTGTAGCTCTTGTTGGAGAAGTTGACGAGGAGCTGGGATCACCCTTGATGAGTAAGTGCTTGATGCCGAGGGCGATTGCGGCTCTGAGCCCGGCGAGGAGGCCTTCGTACTGGCGATGTTGTTGGAGACCTTGTCAGTCGTGAAGCACAGCTGGACGGCGTAGTAGAGCTTGTCGCCTTGGTGAGGTCAGGACGACGCCAGCCCCTGCGTTCTGGCATGCGAATGCCCCGTCGAAGTGCATGGTCCAGTGGTTTGGCACTGTGTCTCCGAGGGCGTTTCTGCCTCTTGAGGCTCTTCCTGCTGCGTGTCCGTCCATTCGGCGACGAAGTCCGCCAACGCCCTTCCTTTGATGACTCTGGTGGTGTCGAAGCGCAGGCCAAAGGTTGCAGCTCGATGTTCCACCCTGCGACGCGATCAGTGGCGTTTGGGTTGCGCAGGATTTGCTCCAGGGGGAATGATGTGACCACCGTGATGGGGTGGCCCTGGAAGTAGTGGCGCAGCTTCCTGGAAGCGATGAGGAGCGAGGAGGAGCTTCTGCTGCATGGTGTATCGCTCGCGAGCGTCCACAGCACGTGCTGACGAAGTAGACGGGATGCTCGACAAGCGTTGTCGATGGAGGTGCAGCGCTGGGCTCTTCAGGGCCTTGTCGAGGTTTTCTTGTGGCGAACCCTCGGCGAGGGTGCCTGCTGGTTGCGCGGGCTCGACTTGAGGCTCGGGGCCTGAAGAGGGTGCTTCCTTGTCGGGAGGCTCTGGGCTTGGCGTGGCAGTGTCCTTCTTGGCGAGGACTGGCTCTTCCCTTTCCACCACCAGGACCGCGCTTGCTGTTTGTGGAGTGGCTGCTAAGTACAGCTTCAGATGCTCGCCGGCCTTGGGGCGACCATGACAGGTGGACTGGCCAGTACTTCTTCAGGTCTTCAAATGCCTTGTCCGCCTCCGGTGTCCACTTGAACGTGCCAGACCTCTTCATGATCTTGAAAAATGGCAGCGCCCTCTGCCGAACTTGGAGATGAAGCGGCCTAGGCTGGCCATGCATCCCGCCAAGCGTTGCATGTCCTTGAGGCGACGAGGTGGCTGCATTTCTTCTATGGCCTTGATCTTGTGGATTTGCTTCTATGCCGCGGTGGGACACCAGGAACCCGAGGAGTTTGCCTGAGGTACCCCGAAGACGCACTTGGCGGGGTTCAGCTTGATGTTTACCTTGAGCAGGTTGGCAAAGGTCTCCTCGAGGTCCTCCAGGAGAGTGTGCCCTTCGCGAGTCTTGACCACGATGTCGTCGACGTAGGCTTCTGTGTTTTTCCCCCATCTGATCCCCCAAGGCTGTCCTCATGAGCCTCTGGAAGGTGGCACCGGCATTCTTCAGGCCGAAAGGCATGCAGACATAGCAATACACACCACAAGGGGTGAGAAATGTTGTCTTCTCCTCATCCTCCTTCGCCATCTTATCTGGTGGTAGCCTGAGAAGGCATCCAGAAAACAGAGGAGATCGCAGCCGGCGGTGGAGTCCACGATTTGATCTATTCTGGGCATCGGGTACGGGTCCTTGGGGCAGGCCTTGTTGATGTCGGTGTAGTCGATGCAGAGCCTGCCGCCCCCGGTGTGCTTGGGGACGACCACCGTGTTGGAGAGCCATGTGGGGTGCGCAACTTCTCGAATTATGTGTGCTTCTTTCAACTTTTCCACTTCCTTGATGATGAACTCTTGCTTCTCTAGCGCCGCGCTTTCTGCTTCACTGGGCGTGCGTTTGGACACACGGCTAAGTGGTGCTCGATCACCTCCCTCGGTACTCCAGACATCTCTGACGGTGTCCATGCGAACATGTCAGAGTTTGCCCTGAGGAAGACGACGAGCGCGCTTTCCTATTTGGGAGGCAAGCTAGTGCCTATGGTGACGCTAGCCCCCAAGCCACTGGCGTTCAGCGACACCTTCTCGTAGCTGCCTGCTCCAGTGAAAACAACTGCTTCTTCTTTGCTGGCCCTCGAGGGGCTCCAGGTCCTCGTCAGCAGGGAATGCTACGGCAGTGGCCTTGTAGGCGGTCTCGAAAGAGCGCATTGCGTCCTGGACTTGACCGTGGATGGAGATGGTGCCGCCGCTGCCTGGAATCTTGACGATGTTGTAGGCGTGGTGGGTGATGGCCATGAACTTCGCGAGGGCGGGGTAGTCGAGTGTGGCGTTGTAGGGCAGGCCAATGTACGCGACGTCGAAGTCGATTTGCTTGGTGCGGTAGTTCTGCTGCGTGCCGAAGGTGACCGCGAGCATCACCTGCCCCAGCGGAGTAGTGGAGCCATTTGTCACCCCCGTGAAGGGCCTGGAGGGCATGAGCCACTCGTATGGCACTTGGAGCTGCTCGAAGGTCTCGACAGAGATGACATTCAAGCCTGCTCCCCCATCTATGAGCATCTTGGCGACGGCGATATTGTTGATGATGGGAGTGCACACCAGAGGTATGGTGCCGACAGTCTTGGTGGACCTGGGGTGGTCGCTGGAGTCGAAGGCAATGGTGTATTGCGACCACTTGAGGGGTTGGGACGCCTCAATCCCTGAGAGCGCGGCGTTGAACTCGCGAGAGAACTGCTTGAAGTGGTTGTTGGACTTGGGCGCCTGAGACCCGCCGAGGATGCATGCTATTGCCCCCCCGAGGGGCCTGATAGCCTCCAGGGTTCTCATCAGGGAGATTGTCGTTTTGCCCGGCGGGGTTCGCCTGAGCCCTCTGCTGGTAGTTGTGGCGCCCGCCCCCGCGGCCACCACGGCCTCCGCCGCGGCCGCCGCAGCCTTGGTTCTTCTCGCGTTCCTTGCTGAGCTGCATGAGCTCCCAGCAGTTTCAGTCACGTGGTTGTGCCTGTTGTGGTAGATGCAGAACGGGCGATTGTCTACTTTCTTCTCGTCAGGCGCCGGGGAGCTCTCACGAGGCTGCTTGGCGCCAGGCTCTGCCGCGAGGATGGCGGTGGTCTTGCGCTTCTCCACAGGCTTCCTCCTGCTCCTGGACCCCTCAGGAGGCTCCTCCTCCGTCTCTTTCTTGACAAGAGGAGGCCCTCTTCAGCCTTGGCGCACTTGTCTGCCAGGTCGAAGAGCTTCACCACTGAGGTGAGGGTGTCGTGGATGCCGAGCTTCTCAAGCATCCGGCAGTTCGTGACGCCCTCCTAAAGGCGGAGATGACGTGCGAGTCCGGGATGTTCAGAATCTTGTTGCGGACTTGGCTGAAGCGCTGGATGTACCTACGGAGGGTCTCGTCTGGCTTCTGGCGCACCGCTCGAAGATCGTTATAGGTGAGTGCGCGCTCGTACGTGCCCTTGAAGTTGGTGACGAAGACCTTGCAGAGGTCCTCCCACGTGTCGATGGTGTTCTTGGGGAGGTTCATGAGCCATGAGAGCGCTGAGTCCTTGAGCGCCATGGAGAGCCAGTTGGCCAACACCTTGTCGTCGCCTCCCGCGGCTTGGATGGAGACGGTGTAGAGCTGCAGAAACTCCAGAGGGTTGGTCCTGCTGTCGTAGCGCGGAGGGAGATCTGGCTTGAACTTCATCGGCCAAACGACACGACGCAAGTTGCGGGTGAAGGCAGTGCAGCCTGTGGCATATGTCACATCGCCGCCGTCAAGCGCGTTGCGGTTCTGGCGGCCTGCAGCTGCAATCTCCTAGACGACGCGGTTGTGGCGGTCCCGTTGGCGCTCGATCTCCATGCGCGCATCCGCCGGAGTTCACTGCACGATCTGGCAATCGTGCGGCGAGGATGCGTGTGATGCGGCGCGGTGGTTCCCCACTGGTGCTGCAGCCGGAGGAGGAGGCGGCGGAGGCGGAGGAGGAGGAGGAGCGCCATGCACTACGTTCCCTCCGCGTCCGGAGTGGTGCACCAGCGAGCGAGAGTGTGCAGGTGCTGGAGCGGGTACGGCAGCGGCGTTGATGAGCTCCTCGAGGCGTCCGAGCCAGTTGTCGTGGCCCGCCTGTGTGGGGCGGTAGCACAGCAGCTCCTGCGCCATGAGTAGCGCAGTGGCTGGGCTGCGCGCCGCACGGCTCTGCGTGGAGGCGGTCGCATTCCTGGACGGGTGTTGGGAGGAAGCTCCCTCGCCGTCATCGTCGTTGCCACCGTCGTTGCCGCCGTCATGTTCAGGGTGCTCGACGCGGGGCTCGACGTTGTGCTCCGAAGTGTGGTTGGCGCGTGGGCGACCACGCGGGTTGCTGTTGGCAGCGGGCTCGGTGGTGGCTCTGCCAGACGTCCGTCGGGCGAGACGCTCTGCTCGCGTGCAGCCATGGTGCGGAGAGGTCGAAGAGGTTGAAGACGTGCCTCAGCCCCCTACCTGGCGCGGCAAATGTCGGAGACTAGTCCCAAGGAACTAGGGGTGTCTCACTGATGCCAGGAATCGAGTAAGGGGCTGAACACGACGTCAAACAAATCCTCAACTAGCTCGGTGAGGAACATCACGACAGAGACAAAACACCAGCACGTACCCAGGTTTAGGCCCACCGCGAGGTGTAAAGACCCTACGTCCTGCTATGTTGTATTGCACTGCTTGGAGAGGTTACAGTACGATAGAGCTTGCCGAGGGCTCAGATATGGCTATGGTGGACTATGGTGGAAGGAACTTCGTCTTCTCCCTTGCGACGTAGCTGGTTGAGCGTGGAATGAATCCGGATGAATGCGGGATCCCCTCCTCTGTCGTACGCTGCCTCCTTTTATACTGCCTTGGTCCTCTTCCCCAAAAGCATCAGGTGGGAAGGGATACCACATGGTGGCAAAGGTGAGGCACAACGCACGGCGTCGGGGTTGTCCATGGACGCGGTCCATGGCAGAGAGCAACATCTTCTTGGCAAGAAAAGCCACTGTCCATCCAGGACAATGGGCTGGCGCCGCAGAGGTCCGTGACGCGCCCCACGGTGATGTCGGCTTGGAGGGTAGCGGGCGCCGGTCCCCTTATCACCAAAGTGGCAATACTGGGAGTCCGCTTTGCTTGCCCCAGCTCTGTTGACTGCTTTATACACGAGAATGGCAACTACGGCGTCGTCGTCATCGCGCGCAGGCGCGCGCGTCACTCTGCGGCGGGCGCAGAGGCCATGTGCGCTCCGCAGCGGGTGCAGAGCTTGCTTCCACATGAAGGAACCCCGCGAGGGCTGGGTGCTTCGCCGAGGCTCTGAAGTACTTGACGCCTCGCGAGGGTGGCGCAGACGTGCGCCAGGACTTAGCGATATTTCAGCCAAGGGAAGCCCTCTCGAGGGAGAGGCCCCTCGAGAGGCTCGCCAGGCTAAGCGCCTGGTCCTTAGCAGAAAAGCTTAGCAGAGTGAAGAAGCCCTCGCGAGGGAAAAGTCCTTCGCGAGGTTCGCCAGGCCGAACGCCTGGTCCTTAGCGGAATTCTCCGCGGCCCGTCGAGGGTTGTGGCAGGCCGGCCCATGGTACCCTGGTTTCCACTGGGCCGACAGATGGCTAAACAATTCAATAATTACAAGAACAGATTACACCGTGATTGGGTCTCAAAAAATAAAGTTCCAGATTTCACTGGAGCACTAGAGAGGCAGCGGGCTCACTGGAAGGCATTTCTGGAATACAAGGATTCAGAACTAGCCAATCAAAGATCAAAAAAGAATAAGGAGAATGCAGGGAAAGAGAAATATCACCATAAGTTGGGGGGAGGTGGCTACGTAAGTGCCGAGCCTAAGTGGGATCTGATTGAGGCCGCTATGCGCGAAAAAGGGATCACTCCTGTTACAGATAACTGGCCCCATAGGGTCAAAAATTGGATGCTTGCTCATGGGGCGGAGTATGACGCATCAGGTGATCTAATAGTTGATGAAACGAAAGAAACTCCTATACCCCGGAAAGCAATTCTTGATGCAATCGCCGATGCTCGAGAGGGAAGGTTTATTCCCGACAGAGAGAACGACGAGCTGACAAAGGGCCTCGGTAATAAAGAAAAAGGAGGACGAACACGAGGCAAGGGAGCTTCTGTGACGTGGACTGAAGGGTTTCCCGAGGACCGTGAATCTTATAGAAGCCGAGCAAGAGCAAGGAAGAGGAAGGAGCAGGAGGATTCAGACCGGTTGAGCAAAGTAGAAAGTATCATTAGCCAACAACAGAAGCAAATAGATCAATTGCGCGAGCAAGCTTGTCAAGGGGTAACTCATCAGCAGCAGCAAGATAGTCAAGCAGGTGGTCCATCTCAACGGAAAAGTAGCGTGGCTTCCGCGGCGGTCGGTGCTGATGAGGCATCGAAGCAAACCTACCCCGTGGATTTTATCACTGAGAAGACAAGTTCTGAGCTACATGAGGCACTGAGAAACTTAACCGTGAAGGCGGCGGACGGCTATGCTTTAACTTGTGAATCTCCAGCACTGTATCGTGGCAATGAGATTCCAGATGGCTATGCTCGTGTCGGCATGGATCAAGTTGAGCCCGCATTTCAATCACTCGAGCTTTACATCCCTGGAGATGATGATGAGAGGACACTGGGAGAATGCCAGGGTAGACTCATTCTATGGCCCAAGAAATACATCGTGTTTCCAGGCTGGACGCCAAGGCCACCATCGCCTCCTCCGAGTCGAGATGACGGCAGTGACGACCACCACAACACGAGTCCATCTCGATCTCCGTCGCCGCCTCTGCCGACTCCTCAGCTGTCTCCGCCGTCTCCGCCCACTAAGGCCAAGACCGCCCAAAAGTCTCTAGCCGACTCCTCAGCCGACTCGATGGGTTTCCGACCCAAACCCCAATACGAGCCCCTCCCAAAAGTACCGAAGGTTACTCCCCTGAGACCTTACGACGTCGAGATGACTCCAGAGCAAGGCGCCGCGTGGCTGGCAGCCGACGCGAAAAGACAGATGGCGGAACTGGCTGCGAAAAGACAGCCCGCGCCAAAGCAAGTGGGCTACGGAATTTCTTAGTCATCCATCGCAAATTGAGATAAATAGGCCAGATGACTATGCACGTTGTCTGAGGAGAACTCACCCCAACACGACGACAAGTAGTACCTCTAGCGGGAAAAGAACAAGAAGAGAGGTTCCCAGCTCGGAGAGCAGTCAAAACAGTCCATCTCCCGCTCAAGGTGGCCACTGATAAGGGCTCCGCGCGCGGCGGATTTAGCTTACCGCGCGGAATTTGCTGCAGAACTTGGTATCTCACTTTCCCAACTGGAAGCAGAGGAGCTCCCCTCCCTTATGCCACCTGATAAATGGACCTGGGAATACGGGAATTCTCTAGTGCCACCTGATCAGATCGAGAATCGACCAACACAAATGCTAAGACTGCATAACTAGTACATGGAAGTCACAAAGCTAGATCGAAAAGTGCTCCTTGTGCAAGTTACAGAGGAACATTTCAATGGTAAAGACGAGTTAACTATTTATCTTGAAGAACTCTATCAGTTATACCAGCTTGACGCCCTCGACTTGAGTATCGTCAGTACCTATTGTCTGTAAGTGATTCAATTCATTTATTTTCTAAAATAAAGTCTATAGCTCAGCTCAGTCATTGCCTGTTCTAATTATGCTCACTACGCTATTATGCAGAATGAAGAGTGATGAATGTGACATAAAAAGAATCTATGAGATTGGGTTCGTTGACCCAACCCGAGTTAATGAAAATCTGCTATGGAACTACCACAAGGAAACGGTGGCCAACTTGTTTAGGTTCATAATGAGGCAAGATTATAAAAGGAAGATATTGTTTCCTTACAACTTCAGGTAAGAGTGTTACTGTGTTGTACACATTAGTTTTTGCTTACTTGATGTTAAGTGTAACTGATTAGTTACTGACATATATAAATGTGCGCAGCGACCATTACATTCTGCTAATCATTGAAGTTGATGATGCAAAAGTTGAAATCTTCGACTCATTGGCGTGGCCCAAGAGAAGTACCAACATATTAAAGATGTGCTTCAAGGGTATTTTCAATCATTATCGTACTATATCGGTCTCTTTTGTTCAATTCCTGAGATATCAAGTAACTAATTAATAACTCATTTATTCATTTGTTTGCCGGTCAGGATTTGGAAAGATTTCATAAAGATGACATCTGGTGATTTTAAAGAGGAGCTTAGTTTTGTTAATGCCAAGGTTAGTACGAGCTAGGTTCACGCATCTCTTTAATTCAAATTTCAATACCATCATACCATGCTTGATTATTATTTGATTGAAATCTATTCTCGTAAAGTACTGTGAAAGGCAGCCACTGGGGACCAATTTGTGTGGATACTACGTCTGCGAGTGGATTCGCCAGGAGGTCTCTGAGCGGAACCCATCGACATTTATAGAAGTAAGCGAACAAATATATTCACAGTTTTATTTTATTACCATCAATTGTGTTGAGTGTCATTCATAATTTCTGTTATGATGATTGATATGCATATTGATCTCCTTCTTTATAGATGGATAGAATGCGGAGGGACCTGCAACCAAAGGACCGCTTTCGACCAATTCAAGAGGAAATTGCGGGATTTTTGATGAACTACGTCATAAACCCAAAGGGAAAATACAATGCCACCGAATAGACGGGCTCTAGTCCCGGCGATGATCATGTAATCGAATAGACGACGGGCTCTAGTCCCTGTTTTATATGATCTCTATGTAATTAATTGAATAGACGGGCTCTAGTCCCAGTTGTGATCTCCATGTAATCAATTAAAAATGATCGAATTCTCATAAAGATTTCTTTTATGAATATTTTGATATGCTATATGTATTTTTCTGATTTATAATTAATTAACCATATATTATGCAAAATTAATCATAATATTCAATAGGGAAACAAGAAAATCAGAAACCGCCACGTGGGAGAATCTCTAGTCCCGGGTTGTATTACCACCCGGGACTAGAGGTCCTCTGCCACACGCTCTGCCCAGGCCCCGCGTGGAGCTCTCTAGTACCGGGTCGTAAGCCACCCGGGACTAGAGGGGGGAGCCTCTAGTCCCGAACCCGGCGTCCCGGGTGGGAATCCGGTACCAGAGGCCCCTACCACCCGGGACTAATGCTCCTGTTTCTAGTAGTGGAAGCACACTTCGGCGCCACCCAGGTTGGCGCCGACATGTACATGTCAGATTTTCATGGAGCCCAGCAGCAAACTTCGGCGCTTCGGTGACATGGCGCCGACATGTAGTCGGCTCCATCCGTGTTGGCGCCGACCCGGGTCATATTTGTAAATAGTTTTCGAGAGCGGTCAGATTCACCATTAGTTCGTAAAAACGGCCAGATTTGGTAAAAAATACCTAGCCAGCCAGCTCCCAGTTCTCACACGACAGCCCTGCCCTAGTTCGTCCGCCGCCGCTGCCGCTCGGCAACCTTGCCGGGGGTGCCACGAATCCCCGCGGCGAGGGATTCATCCCATAGCAGGACTGCAGCAGCTGAACACATCTGCCACCGAGTTGATTCCTATTGCTGAGAACTACACTATGCTGCCGCTGACAGGTTGGTTCGTGGTTGATCTAGTTTCGTAGCAGTCTATAAATCTTGTTAGTCATGCATCCAACTAGCATCGATTAGTACCTTTCCCCAAGAAAAGCTAGAAGTTTTCTATTGGCTAATAGTACTAGACTACTAGTTACGGATAGGTGCAAAGTGGATTTATTCTGTACCTTGTACTCGATTGCTAGCTGCACTTCTGCGGCTGATTTCCACCAGATTTGCACCATTGCTATTTGGCATAGCTGCTGGTAGAAGGTGAAAAGAAAGAGACTGGAATTATTTCGGTGGTTGCTGGTATTTGTACATCAAATTAAAGGAACTAGAACAGTCAGTTAGCTACTTGCTCTTTTTAGTTACAGTTCAAAGGGGACCTGAACGACAATAACCAGGACTATACCTAGTTGAGGGTTTATTAATGATAAAAAAGGATTGGCCTACCGTATCAGAAAATAGTGAATAAACTTTCAGGTCTATGGTTATCAACTAAATGTTTCTTCTGCTATTACACAACTAAGCTGATATATGAAGTAGGTTTCTGAACTATTAATTGTTGACTATTTGAAGATAATATCTGAGAGTGGATTTAATTACCCACAAGTCTGAAAGAGCTTCAAGTGATGTGATTTTCCATTGGTCCGTGGAAAGTAGGCAAGTGCATGACGAACCTTGTTCTCTATGTCTGTCTATTGTGTGCTTGTTCAATTGATTGCTCTCATTGATTGAGATCTTCTTGTCTAATTGGTTGACTTCGGACTTGTTCAGTTCTTTCGATTCGATTTTTCCGTTCACGTTAAGAAATATTGCACTTTCTTAAATTTCATAGCTAACTCGGTGAGAAACTGTTCACAAGCGGCTAGTTCCGATAAAGTTCGGTGAGAACCGTTTGCTTGTGAGCTAGTCCGATGGCTACCCTTCATGTTGGTCCGGTGAGAGACTGTCCCGAGTGGCTACTCCGATAAAGTTCGGTGAGAACTGTCAGCTTGTGGGCTAGTCCGGGCGACATATTCAGATATTTGGTTTCAGTCTTCAAGTTGACAAGGAAGATACGAGTATTGTTATATGGTTGATTGTTCATTATTATTCCTGCGGCTCCGATTGTACTTGCTGAGTATACTCATTCTTGTGTTTCATTTGGTTTTCAGGTACTAATAAGCGACATGCATGGGAGTTGGGCGTAGCATCTCTTCACCACTTGAGCACAACACATAATTTCATATACTTAGTTGTCACCCATGTTTTAATCAATAGTTGTTGGATATTAGTTTCCTATTCCACATTTTTTCTTGTGTCGTTTTGTCTGGAAACCTATTGTGATATCCTGAACGGCATGGATGTTTCTTTCAAGGTATAACTATGATGTTTATCCTATTGTTGCCAATTGATTGTCTCGTATGCCTTTATACAAAGGAAACTCTGTCGGAGTTTTGAATAATCTCAGAAACAGTAGTTCTTTGTGTAGTTTGGTAGCATCCCAGGTTGGGTTGATACCTGGGGTGTTACTCCCTCCCCACCACTGGGCTATGCCTCGGTCTGTGAACTCTAGGTTATGAATTATCCAAAAACTATTGCTTGAATTTTTGTTTGTTTTTCGCTCTGTCACATATATTTGTTTGTCGAGATACAGATAGAAGTAATCATGATAATGTATAAACGAACCTCGCAAGCAAACGTGGGCACTAAAATTCAACGCATGGTTGTGGAATACCTCCCTAACAGTCTCTCCAAATTAAGGTATGTAAGCAAGAGGCACGATGCCTACGCCTCCAGGTACTTGATTGTTTGTTTATGTTACAATTGATCATGGCATATGTCCCAAACATCTGAAATAAAACAAGCACAAATAGCATGCTTTAGAAGATACGAGATCGACCTACACTAATGGTACAAATAAATGCCATGTGATCACTAATGCGAACAAAAGATGATCAATGTTACTGTGAGTTGCAAAGACCATGCTGGTTTGAAAGACAGAAAATAGAATAGAACTGAAACTTGAAGGAACGCTAGGTACTTATAGAGGAAGGTATGAAGTCAAGGAGTTGGCAAGCTTTTTCAATTTGGTCCAACTGTTTCTAAGAAATTAGGGAAAGTTCACGTGAGCGAACCATACACCATGTAATTGGTAGATCAACTTCTTTTATAAAAAGGATGGAGATGATACCAAAGAGATCAAAGACCCGGCAGTAGCAAGTTGGTTCTAGCCTTCTAGGCGCCACATTATGCACCGTTTTCATCTCGTTGTATATGCTAGCTAGGCATTGGAGGCACTGGGAATTTCTTTACTGCCGGTCTCCCATGTGAGGTAGTGCACCACTGGTTTGCGAGAACTAGGAAGGGACAACCATGTGACAACCGTATCACTGTGTAATTATGGGGCTCCTAGAGATTATTTTCTAACAAACTAACACGCTAAACAGCCAGCCATGCTTTAGCAGAAAAGTTTTCCTTCGGTACGCACGAGTTGTAACGTTCTGCATCTACGAAAATTCACTGTCATTTGAAGCCTGTGAAACTGGGACTGAAGTTGCAACACGTTGTACGCCTATCCGATCAAATTTGTCCAATCGCAAAAGCCTGCAAACAAGACGATATGACTATCTGAACATAGGCGCTGCATCCGGCAGCCGGTGGGCGACCAACAGCTGAGGGAAAGCTTCCGACCACGCGGTATGCTTTTGGCCCGTGCTCTTGTTTTGCCCTACCCACCAGTTTGGTCTGTCCCTTAGCCCTTACTAGAGGCTCTCGTTTTAAAAAAAAAAAAAAAAAACTAGAGGCTCTCGGATGCATGGAATAAAACAAGTCGAATAATGCACGGCTTAAAACGTCAACCTTGCATGATGTTTACGAGGACAACCTTGTTCCACAGATTCTGCTTGTCTCGCATTGTGGTGTAATCTTAGTGCCTGATTTTTGTGAATTTTTTGTGTGTAGTGTGCTTGCTTCGACAAGTTTAATTATTTTTCTTTCTTTTCTTTTGACGAGTTTTGAGTAAGGTAGGGACAATGGTTCAGTAGTTTGGTCACGGTGGTGCATTCCAGCCATCGGAGTTCAAACCCCGCCGGGGACAATATTTCGAAATTCTCACTAAAGAGCGCCTTTATCTTAATGAAATTCAGCGTGGCTTCTCCCCTAGTTTAGACTTTCTAAAAAAAGGAGCTAGATACAGTCATGTGATGATTAATTGACGTCGTTGATAACTTAATTGGAAGGTGAAATTAATGCAAGTGTACACAGTACACGAACCTCACTACTTTCACAAACAACAAAAGAGAGCCAATGCACCATCTCTTACCACGAAATCATAGAAGTAATAAATATTCAAGATACAACTAGTACAATGCATTGTCTCTTATGTGTTGTATCTACATTTAATGATTTTGGGCTCATGCATACATATGATTGGGGTAGAACCATTTTTTGCCTATGGCCACGTGCAAAGGTTGTATCTTAGCTAAGCTACAACCTCACCCTCTCTCTTCATTAACTAGTATGCCACATAAGCAAAATGCCTATGAAACCGTGCTAAGAGACTTGCATTGGCATAGGCCTAAGCCCTAGCCACCGCCTCTTGCAGCCGGCCGTCTCCTCTATTTTTGAGCATCAATTAATGGGTCACCGCCTCCGTTACTAGTCGCTCCAGTGGCGCCAAGGGGTGGGGACCTCAGATTTGCGCTCGTTGCTGTATTTAGCTCTTAAAGTTATGGTTTAGGTCTCTAAGACTAGCCATACTGGGAGTATCATACACTTACATATGGTACTAGTCTATGTTACTACTTTCATAGTGGGTAGTAACATATGTGTGGTATCATACATTAATGTATTTATTAGGTTGTACACTCATCTTGTTTTCGAAACCGTTATATTACGGTATTTATCTATGTTAGCACTATCATCTCTCTCATCATTAACTGCACTGACACATCATCGTTTTGCCAACGTGGTATGCATGATACTATCTATGATACCCCCATTATGGCTAGTCTAAATATTTTACCTTTCCTCTCGTGCATTTGGAAGGCTCGAAACAACCGTGTCTTTAACAGAAAATATTGACACAAATATTTCCACTTTTTTAGAACAAGAGTACATATGTAGACGATTACAAACACGCAAACACACTCACCCGTAGAAACACATGCGCACACGCTACCCATATGAGTGCATTCGAAAGACTAAAGCGACTGGTTTTAAGATTGACGATGTCACTAGACTTGGTTTGGGCTGACACTCCGCCACTAGCAGTGGCGGACCCAGAAATAATTCAAAGCCTGGGCAAACTCTAAAGCGAAGCCTTAGCATGCTATATTTTTTTTGCCAAATTTTCATGAAAATAGGCTTGCCGGCCGGCCGAGAAGCCCGGGCAAGCGTCCAGGCTGCCGGGACGCTGGGTCCGCCCATGGCCACTAGCACCTTGTTGTTGACGGGCAAGTCAGCTATCACTGATTCACTGATTAAAGTATAGATTAAATTCAGCTAAATGTGTGCACCCACGCCGAATCTAGGATTTAATCTTGGGTGGGATAGTTACACCAATAAAAAGCTAACCCTGAACTACACCCGTTCCCTTTCTAGGTTAAATTTTGCCTCATATGTTCTTACATATGGATCTCTTGTAGGGGCAATGACCTACTCATCCGTTGAACAAGCTCCTATTCCTTTGGTGGAGATAATGCCGATTGTACATGCATAGCGTCTTTGTAGTTGGGTTGGCGCTCAACGACTCCAGCGTGCTGCCTTTCACGCTATTATATAAAATGTCTCTAGGCTCTATCAATATACGTATATCCAAATTTCCCAAAACAAAATCACAAACTAGGAGAATATTTCGTGGATATAGATGTACATTTTCCATATACCTCTTGGTGGAACATTTCAAAAATATAATTTTTTTCATATATGAATAACTGGGTTTATATTATGAAGAACACGTAATGATAAGACTAGAGTCATGCCCACCTACTGCTGTGGAAAATTGTAGTGATTTTTGACAAAGCCATGTGGTAGTCGAGTTACTTATTTTCGCGAGTGAAAACATGTTATATGTGTTTATTTACGAAAGGGTTGGTAGGAATTATTCAATATTATGGATTATTGAAAAATTATTGCTCATTTTTGCTCGGCTAAACATTTTTTCCTCTTGGAACATATAGAAGTAATCATGATCATCAGACAAATACATTTTTCTCTCAATAAAGTTAGATTTGACTCAAAAGTCTCACAAAGAGATATAAACGGGAGAGTATATAATACCCATGCTTTGGATAATAAGATGCACATTAAAATTCAATCCATGGTTGTGGAAGACCTCCCTAACTATTATCTCCAAATTAAGGTCTGCAAGCTAGAAGCACGACACACCCTACTCCTCCATATACATATAATGCGCTTGATTGTTTGTTTATGTTACAGTTGATCAAGTAATATGTCTCAAATATATGAAATAAAATAGTACAAAAAGCATGCAGAATTTATAAGACCGACAACCCCTAATGGTAAAGGTACATGCCATGTGATCACTAATGTGAATAACAAGTGATCGATGTTACTGTGAGTCACCAAGACCATTCTGGTTTCAGAAAAAGAAAATAGAATAGAACAGTGACTAGAAGGAAATTCAGATACTTATAGAGGAGGTAGGTGCGAAATTAAGAGGATGGCGTTTTGGCTCCCGGGAGCACATGCTCCCGGTATGCCCAAAAAAATTGAATAAATTCAGAAATGTTCAAAAAAAATCGAAAAAAATCATGCACGTACCTGACGATGTCACGCACGACCGTGTCTAATTTCGCACCGAAATGACATCGTATGCGCATTGTGCAAAAATGACAAAATTCTGACAGAAAATTCAAAATGTTGGATCTCATATTCTGACAGAAAATTCAAAATGTTGGATCTCATATTCTTGGTGGCTCAGAGCAAATCCTCATACAAACCGTTTCCTGCGAAGTATATGATCAAGTTCACACACTGGACAACTGTCAGCAAGATCGAAGATGTACCAGGGTCCTTCCCTATGCATGTTTACACCCAGACACCTTTCTGTGACCTACCGTCACGCGTTGGATCACAGGATTGCTTCACTGGTATGTTGTTTGTGCTTAGAGTGGTTGTGTATAGCTATATCACTGTATTTATGGTTTACCTGCGATATAATGTGTGTTGTCATTCCTCCAGATGTTTTAGGATAAATCTGTAACAGCGGCCAGGTTGGCTACCTTAAAGTGTTCATGCAATTTATCATTTCTTATTGCTTGGTTTTCCAACCTGTTAAACTTTCTCCTTCATTTTTCAGTGACAAGATGAAGATGCTGGCTATACCACTGTGAACGACCCTATCAATAGCAATGTTGTAGCTCCCTCTGCTGTTGCTCCCGTGGAACTCCCAGACAAAGTGTACGTCATTTGGTTCCCTTCTATGATCTGTTATAGAATAGGTTTAGCTGACTCATGATTCCATGTATTCCTATATTTTTTCTCTCTCTGTGGCAACTCGGTGCCTTGTTGGTTTCGATTCCTTTATCTATCATTGCCTCTTCTTGTGCACTATAGGAACACTACTGGTCAGAACAAAAGCTCATTCCTTCACACTCAGGTGGGTGCTTTCTATTTTCGCCATTGGGTACTGCCGTACTGGTTATCAATTTTAGGTCAGCCATAGATACTTGCACACTATCATTTGTTCATACAATCTAGGTTTCTTGTCTTCAAGCTATATATTCGTTGGAGCAGAAATTTAATAATACGATAATAAGCTGTGTTGGTGCAGAAAATTAGTAATACTATAATCAGCTATGGGATGTTGTTGCAATGAAAATCAATGTAATGTGTTTTCATACTCTGTGCTGATGGAAACACTCTTATCGCTTGGCTTCTTGCTACTCTGCTAATAATTCTTTCAGAACCATAAAATAGTACTAATATTGTTGGCTCTCTGCTGCTCCTCCACATTATTTAGAATCAGCAAACGTATTAAATAAGACGTCTCATGTTCTTACAGGACACTAGCACTGAACTTCAGGATGCGAATACAGCTGATCCTAAGAAAAGGTCTGTCCTACTCTTTGCCCACTTATTTTTCATGAGGTTGCAGCTCGATATGACCCTCTGCTGGTTGATAATCCACACCTCTCTTGTTCACAGCAAGTTACTTGCAAATGCTGCCGACCATCCTTCCCATCTACTCGTGTGAACAGCACCAAATTGGCAGGTAGAAGGAAGGCTAAGTAACTTTCAATTCGCTAAGCAAGGTGGCTCCTTGATCTTGTATTGCTCAAATTTTTCATTCATGTTTCTCACCTCTTACCCTTACATCAAATTTTACCTTTCTTAGGTGTTGCGTTTATTTTGAACCCATGTTGATGTCGCTGCCTACTGCTACCTGACATCCTGCTCTCCCTACGTTTATAAGATATGTCTATCAATGAAGCCAGCGGTGATATGTAATATATGCTCTGGACACCGCCTTTAGTATTTTAGGTGATATGTAATGTGTGCTCTGGACACCGCCTTTAGTATTTTACAGGTTTGCAAAACCTGCTATGTAATTAGACTAGGCAAGCACAATGTCGGCGTCTGGTAATGTAGTTCCCTTGGACCAAAACAAAGGTGCTTGTATGGTATTGTACTTAGTTTAAGACAAATCTATGCTACCCTATCTACCTGGTTGCTCTATATATGCATGTTAATGTGGTAAATAAACCGGCACCTATTCTTCAGTATAAACTATAGTCCTACGTTTAGAAGCATCATTTTCTATTGCCGCTGGTGCCAAGCTCAAGTTGATCGTTCGTCTAAATTAATTGATCGCTTCTTTCAAACCTCTTCCTTGCTGATTACATTGTCGTTGTGCAGCATTGTATTGCCAACGGCGCGAGACTATAGCAGTATAGCAGGGGACAGCAGCCCGATCATAAAAGATTTTGGGGCCGCGATTAGGCCGCAGCTGACCGGCCAGGAGACGCCCCGAGGGGCGCCCCAGCCTCTAGTTTATTTAGAAGTGACACAGCAATACCGTGGTAAGCTTGAGTAGCCAGGTTTACTACAGTATACACTCCTACCAACGGAGCTAGAGTTTCTGTCTGCTTCGGCTACCATTGCAGAGAGCGGTAGAAAATTCCAGACAAAAAACAATAAAAGGCCATCACGAGATTAACAATAGCAGTCTCGATACTTGCAGACGTCACATCCTAGGCTTGCAGGCAGCGTCAATGTTCACACCCATTCCGCTGCGCCCGGCGGTGCCCATTTGGTCTCACTGGGACCGGGTGTGCAACGCACTTCGGTGCACCTCGCAGCAGGAGGCCATATGAGTTGTAGAAACTGCTAACCGAGATATCTAGTGCTACGCAGTGTTTATGTACTACTGATTCCGTGATGATCTGTGCCGTTCATTTGCATTCAATGGACAGAATCAAACTCAACAGCCCACACTACAAGAAATCCGGTCTATTGCCACAAAATCTATCGCTACGGTTATTTTTCGTTGCGATATAATCAAAAATTACCACAAACTCTCCGGTTGTGGTGATAGGACGCTCATATTTCCACGATTCTTTTTGGTCGCGATAAATTATCATTTTGTTGCGGTAGAGGTCGCCTATTGCAACGATCTGCATCGCGGTTGGAATACAATCGCGTTTTTGCGACATAGAAGCTCCGTTGCGCGAGGCAGCAATTTTGTTGCCTTAGAGGCTAGATCTTCCAACGTAATAAGTATGCGTGGTAACATTCAGACATATATTGCAATATACGTGTGCTGTTGCATTAGTTTCAAATATTGTTGCAATAAATTGTCTAACTATTGCAACCAAATTTATTCGTGTGGCAATGTCATATGTTTTTCACCTCAATTTTATCCTGCGGCAATAACTATTGTTTACTACGACAATTTGGGTCGTATGGTAATAGGTTGACCATAATGCAACAATCACCTGCTGCTGCGAAAACGTACAAGTTTTTTGCAACGAGAAAGTTCACAGCGTAGCTTAACGGGCCTCCTGGGCCGTGGCCCTTGATCAATATTGCAATTTTCTTAGGACAACAATTCATTTATGGTCCAGTATCACCACAATTCGGTGAGCCGAATTTTTCTGCAAGTTTTTTGCAACGACAAACCTTAAACAGACCTCCTGGGGCTTGGCACCCGAGCATAATTGAAATTTATTTAGGAGATGTGTTCATGTATGGTCCACTATCTTCACTTCTGTCACCTTCTTTTTTGACAAATTATTCACGTAAAACTATTAGAGTTATTTACTATATCCACCAGCTGAACCTCTGTAGGTCTGAACAACTGAAATTCTGAAGCACTTAGCATTTACTTATGTTGCAAAAAGTGACAGTACGGAATAATAAATCAAGAACTCATGTAAGACGCAAATTTCACTTGTACATTTAGCATCGAAATTCATAATTACTTAACACTGAAACTCTGGACCTTTTAAACTCAAATTATATGATTACACGATCTTTGAAGCACATAAATGTGTCCATGATCATGGCAAAACCTTTAAGCCAAACAGCGCACAAACAACCTACACAAAGAATCCTGGGTCATCATCCAATTCATCTTGTACCAAAGGAGCAACATGGCCATCATTTACGTAAGCCTCATCATCATTCGTATCAGCATCATATTCCACTTGATCTTCGTCAAACTCAGCAGGTCTTATACTTTGTATGACTGAAACATCAACGCTGGTTCCTTCATCATCATTTCTGCACCAACTAGTCATCTCGTCAGGTACATTGAATTCTGGAACTGTAATTCCTGCATCGACGACATCCTGTACATCTGCGTCAGCACGTTCATTTCCTTCTGCAGCATCATCATCGTTTGCACCATTCAAAACAGAATGAGCAAACAAATTGCGTGGGTTCATTTTAATAGCACTTGCCCAATTTGGGTTCTTCACATCTCTCACGTAGAAAACCTGTTCAGCTTGGATGCCTAGAATATAAGGGTCTTCCTTGAATCGGTGTATAGTAGTGTCAAGGTCAATAATTCCATATCTATCCTTCTTATACCCCTTACTCTGATTTCTATTGGCAAGAGGCACGTCGAACCAGTCACACTGCAATAGAACAACCTCCTTATCAGGAGGAAAGTCAAGAAATATGATTTTCTTTATCACCCCATAAAAATCAGTACTGCCAGTGCCTTCTTGCACATTGACTACGACGCCACTATTTTGGGTACTCAATTCCTGCTCTATATAGGCATTCCGAAAGTAATATCCATTCAGTACTCTACGGTTGTACACACGAGCAATTTGATCAGGCCCTTTAGCTAGTGCATACAACAGTTTGCTGACCTTCCCATCATTATGGAGTTGTGTGATCTGTTTCATGGAATAGAATATGTGTGAGTGTAATGTAGACAATTTTTTTTATTACGAGGAACATTTCAGAAAATGTGAAAGTAACTTACCCGTCTCTCGAACCAGCCAACAAACTCTTCCTTGTGTTTCTTTTTAGGATTAGGACAATTGTTCCTTGTGAGCTCCTCAATATGTTTGTCGTGTCTCGTTGCACGGACACCGGGAGTATAGGATACCCCCTTTTAGGTTCGGCACGGGGCGCAAAGGAGGCTGAGATTCGTCTTCTCGGGCGGAGTCTAGATCAAGCTCTACTCTCCACGATCAAAGCATGCAACCAAAGGGACACAAGGAGCTACCCAGGTTCAGGCCGCCCGAAGGCTAACAACCCTACTACTGCATGTCTGGATTGATGAGTTCTTCATAGTGTAGCTTACAATGGAATCTCCCGGGCAGGGTACCCGGAAGGGTTTTGGCTGGAGGTAGAAGAAGCACAGATCCTGACCCGGAGGAGATCACCTTCCTCTCTACCTTCGCAGCCCTAGTCTAGTCTTGCTTTGGTACTAGCTTGTGTTCGTCCTTGGACCGACCTCCTCCTCTTCCGTGCCTTGGTCCTCCTTTTATAGGCTAAGGGGTTGCCACATGGTCACGTGAGGGGTGTGAGGGTCCTTCGGGATGAAGGATCCTTCTCATCTAGTTTAGGGGAGACGTGGCCTCTCCTCAGCCTAGCGTCTCCTTTGGGTTAGGTGGGAGCGTCCGCCTTGGGGTGGACAGGAGCTGACACCACCACGCGGGCATGCTTCCCGCCCGCACTGCCTTCGCCTTGCTTCCCAAGTCTTCCGTGGTGAGGTGGAGAGCTTATCCACAGGGACGCGGGGTGGTACCCGAGAGGGAGCCTGGCCTCCTGCCGGGGACTCGGGCTCTCGGGTCTTTCCTGGCCTTCTTGCTTGGTTCGGGGACCCGGAAGGTCCCCAGGACCGGAGCCCTTTGTCGATGTAGGCCATGCGCGTCTTGACGGTGAACCCGCCAGTTTGACTTGAGTCTTGGTCTTGTCCATCTTCATCTTGGGCCCACATGGGTGGACCCACTTTGGCAGTACTAGGGGAACCCCATGTTCCACTGCTGCGACAGTAGCCCCCGGGCATGGTCCCGGCGGCTCTTGCTCCAGCTGCCGGGGCCATGGCCTAAAGATAGGTCAAAGTGGGTCCCCGGGCACCTGGTCTTCCTTGTTCAGCTCCGTTGGGGACCCGTCGAGACGAGGTAGAGACGAGCCCCCGGGCTACGTTGACTGAATCGCGGCGAAGGTTGCGATTCATATGGATCCCGTGCTTATCTTGGGACCCAACGGGCGAAACGCGCAGAAATCGGCGCGCCCCCTCGATCCCCATGTCCGTCGGAGTAATGGGGCCGCGACGTGACGTGTGGGATGCCTTATAAGCCACGACTGGCTTCCACCGTAGCTGTTGCCTCTCCAGATTCGCCGAAAATCCCCAAATCGCCACCTCCGCCTTCGTCCTCCTGCCTCTACTCCGCCGCCTCCTCTTGCTGCCATTGCACCAACCATCTTTTTGCTTCAATGGCTCGGCTGAAAGTTCTCGCCCGGAGGAAAGAAAGCGCGGGGGCCTCGCCCGCCGAGATGCCACTGTCCCCAAAAACCAAGAAGTCGCGGCGGAGATCGGCGCGCAACGCCCAGCGGGCCGAACTCAAGAAACAGAAGGCCTTGTTCCCCAGCCGCTTCGCCGGCGACACGGAGATGATGCGGAAGGCGGAGCACTTCGGGGTGATGGAGTCTGCTGGCGCCGATGGTGTCCCAGCCAGGAAAGCGTCGGAGATCCTTCCGCCGTCGGCGACCAGGACACCCAAGCAGATCCCCATTTTCGACAGCTTCATGTTGATGGGGCTCGTCCCCCGTTTCTCTGACTTCTTTATGGAGATCTTGCGCGCGTACCAGCTGAAGCTCTTGCATCTGACGCCAGGCGCAATCCTCGACTTGGTGGTCTTCGGCTACGCCTGTGAGGCGTTCGTCGGGGTGATGCCGTCCGTGGCGCTGTTCCGCCAAGCGTATCCGGGAGTAAGCCTCTTCGCTTCTTTCTTGCACTTTGCCTTCCATGCCTTCCCCAAGGAAAATGACCGAATGTTGGTGCAGGGGTACTCCTTCCTTGGGCACAGGCAAGAGACGTCGTGATAGGGAGGAGGACGACACCGCCACTAGCCTTGGAGCCGTTGGAGGGGGAATGCTTCCTCCTCCCATTGCAGAACTTGAAGACCGTCGGGGGAGCAGAATAGGGAGCGTGACGGCGACTTCCCTGGCCCACCCGGGAAAAGTGCTCGACGCCCTGACGCCCGAGCAAGCAGGTAACCCTAAGCTTGCGGGTAACTTCATTTTCTTGACGCACCAATGCTTGTCTTGACATCCTTTTGTTCCCAGATGCTTCGATGGCCAACGTCTTTTCTCCTGGTGGCCTTGGTGGGACTAGCCAGGAGAAGCCACCTTCCCTCTCGCCTTCAGAGGGCCAAGAGGTGACCAAAGGCGCTCCGAGTTCGCGGGCTATGGGGACACAGACCGCAAATCCTGTTCCGGGTCCAGGCTTTGACTTGATAGAAAGCTCCTTGATGACTGGGACGGTGGTAACGACTTTTGCCGCTTTTTCCTCTGATTCCGGTGCCAGTAAGGAGATGGCGGCGCTGACGAAGATCAAGGAGAACCTGGCTGCCAACCGCATGAAAAGTGTGCCTGCCCCGGGAGGTCCCCCGGCAGCTGCTCCCGGGTTCACCATCAGCGGTGATGACGCGATGGATGCCATCATCCGCGGGATAGCTCAGCTGGGCAAAGATCTGTGCGACCGTGAGGCCGCCGTCGTGGGGACCATCGAGAGTGTCGAGGACCTGATCCAGAAGGGGATGGACAAGCTGAACCGCCTGGCAACCTAGATCACCACCTTGCTCCCAGCTCTCGAGAAGAAAGATGCCGACCGTAAGGCCGAAAGTGAGCGCCAAGGTAAGGTCCTTCTGGCGAAAGAGCGACAGCTAGCATCCCGGGAGGCAGAGCTGGTTGAGAAGGAGAAAGCCTTTGAGCTCCAGAAACTCCAGCAAGAGCAGCAGACTGAGAGATGCCTGAGGGAGGCAGAGGACCGCCACCGTGAAGAGCTCGAGGCCAAGGACAAGGATATCCAACTCTGGAAATCCAGAGAGAAAGAGGCCGTCCAAACCATCGAAGATGTCAAGAATGCCCTCCATCAGGAGCTGGAGTCCGTCCGAGCATTGCAGCAGCTGGCCAAGAATGACGGCCAGAAGACGTCCGAGCTGAAAGAATCCTTGGAGGCGCAGAGTAAAGAGCTTGCAGCACTGAAGGAAAGCCATCAAAAGCTGACCCAGGCCAATTCCCAGGTATCCTCTGAGCTGTCCGAGCTTCGCCGCCTTGACCAGGAAGGTTTCGCCGAGGTTGAGGCCGCCGGCAACTTGGCGACGACGCGAGTGAGGCGGCTGAATTTACCCACCGAAGCTCCAGTGCTGGAATCTCAGCGGCAGAGTCTGCCCCTCGCTGCAAGGTTCATCAGAGAAGTGGCCGCTGATCTCCGGTCCTTCAAGAGCAAGATGGTCACCCAGCTTGTGAGTGACAAGCACGAGACGAGCAAAGTGACGGCGTCCTTGGTGATGGCGTCCATCAGGGAAGCCCATCCTGACGTCGCCTTGCCAGATTTCTCGACCTCAACTCCTTCCAGGACTTCACTCCAAGCGGTGTCGGCTACCGCGACTGCACTCGCTATGAGGAAATGCCCGCCTCATTAGTTATCCTGCATCATATTTGGGCACGTCGTGCCCCCAATAAACTTTGCGTCAGATCTCATGTACCAGACTTTATTAAAGCTTGCTTGTAATAAGCTAGAACTTGCTGTGCTACTCTAGTTCTCGGTTGCTTTTATTCATCTTTAACATGTTTTTACTTTTCTCCACGTCCTTGAGGAACTTTCTGGGATGTAAGCTTACGCGCGAGGCCCTGACAGGTCAGGCATGCACTCACGAGCCCTACCGATACCCAAAAAGCCGCTCACTCTGTTGGCACGCACGTCCCCGGGGTGTATCAGGTTTGCGCACCGCCTTTTACCCCCGGGAGAGTCGATACCCCATGAGTGCTCGCACGACGGTCGAGCCTTGCCTTTCTAGTTCCGCACATGTTCTGTTACCCGAGAAGTAGATAGCATGTACTGCAGAAATGGGTTAGAGGGTAACTTATCTTTTATTCATCATGGAAGTTCTTGAACGACAACTGGCCACTTCAGGGTACAACTTGTGGCAACACGGTTCTTCCGGGTACACATCACGAATTGCTTCAACGACTCTTGCAGGGAGGAAGGTTAACAGCTTCTTCCATCCTGGCACAGCGGTCAGCTGTGTCCCACAAGTCCTCCAGGGTGTCCACAACGCGGGTACTCATCTTTTCGCGCATCTTGAGGTTGCGGACGTTGATGTGGAATGCGGCGATGACAGAAGCCTCGCAGAGGTACTTCGGGATAATGCGGTCGACGACGCCCCGGAACCTCCAGATGTAGTGACGCAGCGTCTCCTCAGCTTCTTGCTCTAGGTGATAGAGGTCGGAGACGGTTGCAGGGTACGGCGTGCAGCAGGTCTTGAGGTGCTGGCTGGCCCGGCCTTCTATGTCCTCCCGCGAGCGACGCCTGGGGTTGGAGCTCTGGCCAGCACCTTCTTCAGGAAGTTCCATGGGCCGCTTGCCATGACGGTCCTCAGGCTGTTCCTCCGCCGGAGGTAGTGGCTCGGGGACGGCAGCACCGTGGTCGATGGTCGGGGCAGGACTCGTGGGAGCGTGGCATTGGAGAGCGTAGTCCAGCAGGTTTTCCAAGCTGTTGATCCATGCCTTCGCACGGGGATCACTCTTGCACTGATCTGGGGGGAAGGAAAGAAGCGCCCGGGCCACGCCCAGAGCTTCTTCTAGCCCCCAGCCCTTCCGCGATGCCTGGCACGCTTGCTCTCCAAAGACCTCCCGAGCTCCCGACATGACTCTTGCTTGTGACTGGGGCAGCTGCTCGCCTTGCCCCGAGGAGACGGCTGTTCTTGGAGCCGATCTGGTCGTGGACGAGGGGCTCGAGGCAGTTCTTGGCGATCTTGCCGTAGATCGTGAACTAGAAGAAGAACTCGACGACGAGCTTGCTCCCGAAGAAGAGGAACCTGACGTAGATTCCGAAGTTGTGGTATTCCCGCAGAAAACGTCGGTGTCCCATGTAGCAATGCTTTCTACCATACTTGAGCCATAAAAAATCTGTATGCTTGTGGCAGTAAGGGCATGCTAGCTTGCCTTTTGTGCTCCAACCACTTAGCATTGCGTAAGCCGGGTAGTCATTGATGGTCCACAACACGCATGCATACAACGTGAAATTTTCCTCAGTTGCAGCATCATATGCTTCAACACCATCCTCCCATAGAACTAACAGTTCATCAATCAAAGGCTGCAAGTACACATCAATGTTATTTCCTGCTGACTTTGGTCCTGGAATAATCATTGACATTATCCAATTCTGTTGTTTTATACACATCCAGGGTGGCAAGTTATATGGGATCAGAATGACATGCCATGTAGTGTGTGATATACTCATGAACCCAAAGGGGTTGAATCCATCCGAAGCAAGGCCAAGCCGAACACTGCGAGCATCTTTTGCGAATTCTTTTTCACGATATTTTTCATCAAGTTGTTTCCAGGCCTTCAAATCTGCAGGATGCCTCATTACGCCATCATCTTTACGTTTCTCCTTATGCCATTTCATATCAGTTGACATATCTTTTGTCATGTACAGCCTTTGCAGTCTTTTAATGAGTGGGAAATACCATAGAACTTTCCGTGGCACTGGCTTCTTTGATTTACGGCTCGATGAATCGTCTTTGTCTACGGTAGGACTAGATTTCCATCGAGACGTATGACAGACAGGGCATTCTTGGGCATCAACATGCTCATTACGGAATAGCACACAATCATTTTCGCACGCGTGTATCTTCTTGTAATCTAGACCAAACTCTCGGATGACCTTCCTTACTTGTGCAAGATTAGTAGGGATGCAGTGACCCTTTGGTAGCACCTCCTTGAACATCTGCAGCATTAAGTCACATGCTCTATTGGTCATCCCAGACACGCACTTGATTTGGTAAAGCTTCACAATGAAAGATATCTTTGTGACCTCCTCACAACCTGGGTACAACGCTGTTTTTCCCTCTTCCAATAGTTCGTAGAACGCCTTGGCTGATGCATTTGTCTCCTGTTTCTTTCCATCACCGCTGGTATCTCCTGCATTACTTCCCACTTTTGTGCCCCTTATGAGAGTTTGGAGCATGTCACATATCCCATCACCATCATCTGCAGCGTCTTCATCATCAGAATCTTCAGCCATGTTGTCCTCATCGGGTTGTTCACCATGGTCTATCCAGTTAGTGTAGGTCGGATCCATCCCATTCTGAAGCAAGTGCATATGGACATCCTTTCTCTTTCTTCGAGCATTATTCAGACATTTCGTACACGGGCAAGGGATTCTTGAGTCTGGGTGAGCACCATCGAAACAAAATTCCAAGAAACTCTTCATGCCACTTTGCCACTCCACAGAATCTCTATCCTTTTTCATCCAGCTCTTGTCTCGTAACATTATGCCTTATCTCTGTATAGCCGGTCTTGTTAAAAAAACAATAGGAGCAGCATTAGTTCACAAGTAAGTATTTCCAAACACCAGATACATGAGAGCGACAGGTATCACGGTCTTCGAAATCAGTAAGAATTGCAAGCGATTACATTAGACATTACTTCACATTGCAGCGATCGTGGGTACCCACTATCGCGATCAGAACACAGCGTTCGATTTAAAAAACCTGAGTAGTAGGTACCTAAAATCCTGAAATTGCTATGAAAATTAAACTAACACTTACACCTGAAACTGACGAAACAGACACTCATATGTGAACCTAAGCAGCTAGACTATCTGACAGCAATTGCAATCGCTATTGACTACATCTGTATTGGTACAAACCTTGTAAATTCGTCTGACGAGCGGCGGAGGCAGCAGAGATAGGTTGAGTACAAGTCGGCGGGGCAGCGTGGGCGGCAGTTCAACCGTTTACGCTAATCCAATTCGGATGGCGGCGAGGTCGTAGTGGCGGATTGGTCGGTCGCGCAGGGCCGATACGGCGGCGACGTCGTCTGAGGGCAGCGGAAAAAGGGCGGCGGCGTCGTGTGGGGGCAGGGCAGTTTGGAGGAGACCTGGCGGAGCTACGTAGCCCTTTCGCTCGGCCCATGCCCCACCCCCAGATTGGGCCTAAAGATTGTACAATTTGTCTTCACAGCCCATCTGCCTTGTGAATAATATGTTCTTCCCTTGTCAATAACGTTCAAGTATTATAAATGACATATTAACTTTTAATAATTTCCATTTATAATTAAATTTATTCATTTCTATATTTGTAAGTGCATTGTTGTATTGATATTCAAGAAACAATCATTGCAACGAAAAGATTAAATAATCATGGGCGTATTTTTGTGCGATGCAGTTATGTTTCTTCGCGCGCTTATTTATCCGATTATTTTTGTCCGTTTCCGGTCCAATGATCTTACAGTACGCAATGAATTGTCCATCAAAAATTGACAATACTCATTGAGCATGCGTGGTTTGCCCCTAATTCACATTTATGGAATCCATATTATTCAATAAACAAGCAAGTAAAGCAAAAAGGGAAAAGCTCGGCATAGAAAAGAAAATGCCATCACGCAAGTAGTAAATCTCAAAAACATAACGTAGTAATTCATCTAGAATTCGAAGAATTACAACTAGCAGCACGATAAGGGTATGTAGTTTATTAACATCAGGGAATTCGACAATCTAATATAGAGTCTTAACACGGATTTTTATCGTAGCAACGGGGCTGCATCCATAGTTGGACACAGAAACCATCATCACTGACTTCCTAGTACAGACCAATTTCAGGCACATGGGTAGCAAACAAGTAAAGCCCTTCAGTCCCCAGGTAGAGCAAGAACAGCATCTTGTCACCCATCTTGAGATGATTTTCCTTCGCCATGAACTCTTTCCATCCGCTGACACACATACGACCATCAAGCTCAGAAATTGAATATGTAGATGTCACCTCAGTTCTCGGGTGACAAACAATTGTGATGGTACCATTTTTTTCCATTTGTGCAGGAATCAAACGGCTTGGGATTTTCTGTTGCATGCAAAGACTTAAAGTCAAGAGAACAGCTAGCGGAAAATAAACATGTTAAAATAAAGGAAAATAGAATTAGTGTACATTATATATATGGCCTCACATAGTACTTTGCGCATAAGAGAAGATGTGTTCTTAATGATTACCACGTGTTTATTGTAGTTCTCGCTGTTTGTCCAGTTTAGAGTATGCAGCACACCGAAAACCAATTCTCCTTCCTCATACTCTCCAGCTCTGTGGAACAGAACAAGGTAATCCAAGTTTTCAACTGTGTTGATCACCGTCTGCATCATCCTCCAATTAATCATGGTCCCATCAGTGCTAGAGAGTGAGTCAACAATGGGACGCCTCTCAGGGGACATCAGGTAGTATGCTGTATAAATTTAATACAACTGAAATTAGTGGAGTACACATGTCGCAACCAAGTAATATAGTCATGGTTATGTGCACAACATAAATTTGTTGAATTAAGTAGGAAACTTACATGGATGGATGATTGGGTCATTTCCAGTTATGACCTCAGTTTGCCTGCTACGTGTGTCAGTTTTGAATATTAGCTCCATACCAACCTTAAATTGGTAAACTCTGCCTAATTCTTTCCAAGATTCTCCATTCAAATAGGGTATCCCATCAATGCTGGTAAGCTCAACATTGAATGAAAAATCTTCCTTGGTTTTCAGTGTAGCTTGAAAACTTGTGTTCTCGAATGGCAGAATATCATGCATGTCTAGGAAATATGTTCTGATGTAGCAAGGGATCACCTGAATAAGAGCATGCATTTTATTACATTATGAGCCAGTACAAAATTGGACTTACTAGAAGTAGATATATATCCTACAAGAGTAACTATTTGTACTTATTCCTATAATTGGACACTGAAGCAATTGTCCTGTACTGCAAAGACCTGAACATGCACTCATAGTTTCAGATTGGTACCTTCAAGTATCAAAATTACATGTAGGTACTTGAAAAAAAACACACGTGCATGACTAATAGAGATCACGTTCACAACCTTTTTGCTAGCTAGATCTGGTACGTATATTACATGAATGATTAACACATGACACAATGAGTACTACGACTGGTAGATATGATACGTACATTACATGTGAATAACCACAAATAAATCAAATCCCATGTGTACATGAGTCACGGTGGGCATAAAACCCGATACCCGAAGCCCGAATCCGAATAACCCGAGCCCGAACCCGAACTACCCAAACCCGACCAACCCGAACGCTGCAACGGGTATCAGATTTGAAAACCCAAATTTAGTTTGGGAAATACGGGTTTGAAATCACGGAACCCGAATTACCTGAAAAACGCGAACTAAATTCGAAAGCCCAACAAAATTCTACGAAGTGCATGAGGCCCAGCCCAAAAACTTGTCGTCCTTGCGCCATCACTTGAGTTGATCAACACGCACAATCGCACATAGCCAAATACTCCGTGGGTCCCACCTTATCTCTTCATCCTGGAGCACGTTCTCTTCTTCCTGCTCCTGGACGGAGGCGCCGTTCCTCGTGCACCTGTTCCAGGACGGGGACGGGCGGGAGGGCGTCACGGTGCGGCGCGAGCCGGCGTCGTCCCGTCCCTGGCCGCCGCCCCATCACGCGACGCTGCGGCCGGCCGGCCTCTCCTTCCTTTTTCCCGCCGCCATCGCCTCAGAGCAGCAAAGGGCAGCACGACCGCCGCGCCGGCCGCCTCGCCCGCCCGAGAGCGGCAAGAACCCGGCCGCCTCCCTCGACGGCGTTCTCTGGTGCAGCGTCGCGCCGCGCCGGCCGCCTCTCTGCTGTGGTGCAGCGTCGCGCTGTCCGTCTCCCTCGAGCCTCGATGACGTGAAGTTGGCGCGGAGCCGCGCCGATCCATCCGCCCCTAGCGTCCTCCTCCTGTGAAGATTTTTTTGATGTGGTGATCCTATTCCTATTCGGGTGAATCGGGAAAACCCGAACCCAAACCCGAATTGTCGGGTACCCGAATTATCGGGTTTCTATATTTTTGGCCTAACTACGGGTATCATTTTTCATAACCCGAATTTAGAAAAACCCGAAAAACCCGACCCAAAAATTTCGGGTAACCCGAACGCCCACCGTGATACATGAGTATGTTAGATGCATTACCGTCTTCTCCTCAAATCCCTCTACAAGGGTTATCACGCAATAATCATGTGTCATGGTCTTCGACCGACTGCCACACATCCCGAGTTTGTCAAAACAAACTGGACACTGCAAAAAAAATGAAAGTCATCAGATCTTGATCTGATAATCACGATCATTGCTTATCAAGAGGAAAAGTGAGGCGTAGAGTAGGCACGGCTATGCTTGGCGCCATCGGTCGAAGAGGAGCGTCCGGTAGATTGCGTTGTCGTGGCGGCGGCGGCGAACCATGAGGGAGGCGTGTGAAAGAGGAAGAGGGTTTTTCGCAGAGGTAATAACTGCGTAGGTCTAGGCCGTGAGGCGTAGAGTAGGTTTCGATGGGAGAAATCGACGCGCTGGCCAAATTGTCAGTAAGATAATAAAAATTAGGTTTATTAGTTTGGGCCCACTAACTAGTGAGTGGTTAGTACTATTTCGCGTCGTAAATGTACCCACACAGCACACGGTTACCCTTTTTTATTGCGAATTCACACGGTAATTAGTGTTTATTTCGCGTCGTAAATGTAACATCCAAACACAAACTTTCTACTCACACATATATAGTACTTCCAAATTTACATGCAACATAAAACTTGTTCTGCTAACATAGTACTTCCGTACTAAAACGAGTATATAGTACTTCCAAATTTACTAGTATGCTGCCACGTATGTCGGGAGAAAAACTCCTGTGCCACCAACAGGAGTCGAGCGCATCCAGAAACCATAAGCTCCTGCTGATTCGAGGTAAGCTGGATAGCCCATAACTGGATCCAATAAGTCGCCATATTGACAACCTGTAAGACATGAAAATTTGTTTTCCTGTTAAAGACAATATTATTCCTGCAATTCCAAATAGACCAACAAATTGCTGAAACGCCAATACGAATCCTAGCTTTGGTCCTTTTTTCAATCCCATTCAACCAATTTTCAAACATATTGGAAACATTTGTGGGTGGAGGGATATTATATGTACAAAACACAACACGCCATAATAATCGAGCAAAAGGACACGAGATGAATAAATGATCTATAGATTCCTCACATCCACAAAAAGAACATTTAGTGCATCCATGCCAATTTCTTTTGATTAAATTGTCTTTAGTGAGCAAGACCTTTCTATTAAGGAACCACATGAAAATCTTAATTTTGAGAGAAAAAAAGTGAGTATATACTTCTTCGGATGACTTCTCTTGTAGTAAAAAAATGAGTATATAGAAGATGCAGTATATACTCGATCTCATCTCAAGTACTATATACTCACTTATCATCTTGTAGTGTTAAGCAGTGTTAAGCATACTTTTTTTGTAATCCTACTACTATGAGTATATATAGAAGTGTTAAGCATACTTCTTTTGTAATCCTACTACTATGAGTATATATAGAAGTGTTAAGTAGTATATACTTATACTATGAGTATATAGATTACAAAATGAGTATATACTAGATATAGTAGACATAGTAGTGACTAAAAATGAGTATATATTATATGCACAGACATAGTAGTAGGATTACCAAAAGCCAGATGACATAGTAGGTCTTCAGTTCTTCACACATGCATATATACAACATAAACATATATAGTAAGACAACGACATGTTGCTGGAATAGGGACATCTCTTGTCCTAGTCCCAGGACTCCCAGCAGTCACTCTTGATCCTCTTGTAGGGGTTGTAGGATGTAGAAGCTGCCACCTCCCAGCCCTCACTTGGCTGCTGAAGCTGAATGGTCTTCTTCATGGGTCGTGGGAGGTGCGCTGCCACATTCGGCAGGTGAACCTGTCCCTTGTTCACTACGCTGATAACGCGATACAGTTCGTAGGTGATATATCCATCCAAGATAGTGTACTTCAGGTTTTTCTCTGCAAGTGGCTTCCATTCCCAGTATGAATGCCCTTCGTGTTTGTGCACGTTATCCTGCATACCTTCCTTCATCGTCAAGTACTTTTTGTTGATGAGCTTCCCAGCCATAGCTGCCATTCCAGCCCTGCCGTGTCTAGCACCTTCAATCTTGTAGATGTCCTGGATGTCGATGTGGTACTCGACAGGAATGTTCAGGCCATCCCTACTAAGCACTCGTCTGTCCCCTCTTATGTCCACCCCAACGAAAGTAATGTTCTTCTTCTCCAGAAAATCCTTTAGGCTGCGTGGAACACCCGTTTTACACCTACATATATATCATAACGCAAAAATGTAGTTAATATGGGACTAGGAACTTGATTTATATTATATATATGCAGTGTAGTGAACAATTTAATTAGTTGAACAACTAAATAATAATACGTATAGTAGCTAAGCACTAATTAAATGTTGGGGAACGACTGTACATTTGCAGATCAATCTAGCATGCCAACTGTTGGGGAACTAGTACACATTGCTAAGCACTGTACATGTTGGGGAACTAGTATATAGGAAGAACTTTGACCACACAAGAAAATCTGCAGATTAATCTTGCATGCCAAATACCGTCAGAACAATGGTTGCCAAATTAACAGAGCGGATTTTAATTTCATTGCACGCATGTGCTGTTCGTAGTTGATACCAAAATAAAATAAATAAATAAATAAATAAGACTCTTGGCACTCTCAAGAACAGATAAGGTCGACGTACTCTCAGACTTCAACAAATTATTTTGGGGAAATGATAGTACCTGATCCTGTGAAAGACGAGCACATGCTCCCTCATGGCGAGCTGCATCACCGCAACCTTCCTCTGCGAACCGTTGTACTCGATATCTAGGCCGACGAACTTGATCTCCTCTTCCGCGAGCCAACGCTCGTACTTCTCGATTATTAGATCCATGGTTGCTTCCTCGTTCATGTACACCGCCTCGATCCATGTGTCGCCGTGAGCATGCTCATGGCTGGTCTCCGTCGTTTCCTTGCCGTCGTCGATGCCTACCCAAACATGGGGATCATCGGAGCTCGTGTTGGCTCCCATGGTGGAGGGGAAGAGAGAGAGAGAGGCGCGTCAAGGAGAGGCGAGGGGACGTGGTGGAGGCGACAGGATAATGGTGGAGACTGCTCGTGGCGAGAGGAGGGTGGAGACTAGAGAGGACACGCCGGCCGGCGGCGAGAAGTGACGTTGTGGGGGTTTTTTTGGGTAGTGGTGCAGAGGCGAGAGGATAGTGGTGGAGACTAATAGGCGAAGGAGGCGAGGAGACAACGCGGCGGCTCTCTTTTTCGTTCTGCCGCGTTCCCACCGGTCAATGGGTGCCACTTCCCCTCCCATGCCCACAGCAGCGGAGGAGTCAAGAAGCGGTTCCTTTTTTTATTTGTGCAGCGGTTCAATTAATTGTCTATCATCTAATTGTTCACTATTTATAAGGGATTTGTAACTACTAGCGGTTTCATTATTTTTCTACGCAAGTCCTATATTAGGTTTATTTTTCAATTGATACTTTTTTATATGAATTTGATTTTTCATTTCTTTTTTTATTCTATGAATCATAGGCTTGACAATGATACAGATATGAGATTGGTTACTAATTACTTCAGTCAGGTATAACAATTTATCATAATATTTTTTTGGGCTGTTGTATTATGTTTTGGGTGCTCGGATGAATGACCTCGCCAGTTGTGGACCCAGATGACCTAGTACGGTAAAAGCGTGCCCGGACGAGTGACCTCACCAGTGGTGGACCCATATGACCTAGATCGGTAATAGCGTGCCCGTATGAGTGACATCACCACTTCTTGACCCAGATGACCTAGATCGCGGTAATAGCGTGCCCGGACGAGTGACATCGCCACTTGTTGACCCAGATGACCTAGATCGATAATAGCGTGCCCGGACAAATGACATCACCAGTTATGGACCCAGATGACCTAGATCGGTAATAGCGTGCCCGGACGAGTGACATCGCCACTTCTTGACCCAGATGGCCTAGATCGGTAATAGCGTGCCCGTACGAATGACATCGCCAGTTGTGGACCCAGATGACCTAGATCGGTAATAGCGTGCCCAGACGAATGACATCGCCACTTCTTGACCCAGATGACCTAGATCGATATTAGCGTGCCCGGACAAATGATATTGCCACTTGTGGACCCAGATGACCTAGATCGGTAATAGCGTGGTCGGACGAATGACCTCGCCACTTTTTGACCCAGATTGGGCATTTTGGTCAAAACATCGAGGCCGAATTGTGGATAAACCCTATCAAGATGTGTGTTTTGGTGTAGCATGAACACTGTTGCAGGCAAGGATCATGATTTGTGGGCTTTCTATTTTGCATAGCACTTGTGGACCCAGATGACCTAGATCGGTAATAGCATGGTCGGACGAATGACATCGCCAGTTGTGGACCCAGATGACCTAGTACGGTAAAAGCGTGCCCGGACGAGTGACCTCGCCAGTGGTGGACCCAAATGACCTAGATCGGTAATAGCGTGCCCGGACGAGTGACATCGCCACTTCTTGACCCAAATGACCTAGATCGCTAATAGCATGCCCGGACGAATGACATTGGGTGGGTGCGGACCCACATGACCTAGATCGGTAATAGCATGGTCGGACGAATGACATCGCCAGTTGTGGACCCAGATGACCTAGATCGGTAATAGCGTGCCCGGACGAATGACAACGCCAGTTGAGGACCCAGATGACCTAGATCGGTAATAGCGTGCCCGGACGAGTGACCTCGCCACTTCTTGACCCAGATGACCTAGATCGGTAATAGCGTGCCCGGACGAGTGACATCGCCAGTTGTGGACCCAGATGACCTAGATCGGTAATAGCGTGCCCGGACGAGTGACATCGCCACTTCTTGACCAAGATGACCTAGATCGGTAATAGCGTGCCCGGACGAATGACATAGGGTGGGTGCGGACCCAGATGACCTAGATCGGTAATAGCGTGGTCGGACGAATGACATCGCCAGTTGTGGACCCAGATGACCTAGATCGGTAATAGCGTGCCCGGATGAATGACATCGCCAGTTATGGACCCAGATGACCTAGATCGGTAATAGCGTGCCCGGACGAGTGACATCGCCACTTCTTGACCCAGATGGCCTAGATCGGTAAAAGCGTGCCCGTACGAATGACATCGCCAGTTGTGGACCCAGATGACCTAGATCGGTAATAGCGTGCCCAGACGAATGACATCGCCACTTCTTGACCCAGATGACCTAGATCGATATTAGCGTGCCCGGACAAATGATATTGCCACTTGTGGACCCAGATGACCTAGATCGGTAATAGCGTGGTCGGACGAATGACCTCGCCACTTTTTGACCCAGATTGGGCATTTTGGTCAAAACATCGAGGCCGAATTGTGGATAAACCCTATCAAGATGTGTGTTTTGGTGTAGCATGAACACTGTTGCAGGCAAGGATCATGATTTGTGGGCTTTCTATTTTGCATAGCACTTGTGAAACCTAATGGGGTCAAAACAACATGGGTTTGGTCGACATCGTTCATGTCGCTTATGGGGCATCTATGAAGAAAGGTGCACATAGGAGATCCAGATCGGCCTCACATTTTTTGTGGGTGCTAATGCACACATACTAGGTGGGCTTGCAGATTTTGAGATTTTTTTGACAATTATAAGGGTGCATATCATTTTCTTTTAAGAAAAATGCCAGAAATTAGAAAAAATGTATGAAAATTGGTCAAATTCGTGTTAAAATCATTTTAAACTCACATGAGTCATGCAATGTTTGTATAATCATGTAGGAATTATGTACCACAGGATGTGATAGAGTTTTGGCATTTTCTTTGAAGAAAGGTGCACATAGGAGGGCATTTTGACATTTGTGAAACATAGTGGTGTCAAAACAACATGGCTTTGTTGAAAACATCGACCTACCGTGTAATTGACTGCACCAAAACCAAGCCCGACCCCTCCCCAAGCAGCCGCCACGTCTCACCACTTACGTCATTCACCGCCGCCACCTCTCTCGTCACCGGCCGCTCACCATTGGACCCGGCACGAACACAATAATTCATTACCAACACTAAGAAGTGCCCCTAAATTACTTGAACTCCGCCGTTCAGGCAACTCCACCTCTTCCATTTCATTCTGCTCCGCCTCTTCCTCTCCTCTCCTCTGCTCTGCTCCATCTACTCCGCCGCATCTGCGAGCCACCGACTAGCCACCGGAAAGCCGCCGGCGACCATCTTCTCCGTAGTAGTTCGTCAGTGGACAACTTCGCCTCGGGTAAGCCAGCGCCTCGGGTATTTGATTTCTGCTCAAGAATTGCAGATCCAGAGAGATGGTCGGGGTAGATGATACTGCATGCTATGTATATTCTTACATTCAAACTAGATGCATCTAGTTTTTTTAGATTCGGAGTAGATGATGGGGGATTCAGTAGATTCTGAGTGGCTCGTACTGTTCTTGTTGCAGTAGTGAAAATTTAGTTGTTGCAGTAGTGATTTAGTAGAAGAATAGGTATTCAGTAATGCATTTTGATTACTAATACCCCTAGCGCAAATTTGGATTCAGTCTGTTATTGTAACCCTAAATCCCTACGCTCAGATTCCATCTAATATAGTAACTGCACTAGTAACTGCACTACTTATTCCCCAACTGCACTAGTAACTGCATTTTGATATCTATGTTTACCTTGATGTAGAATGGGGAGCAGCGACCCGAAGTACGTCGTTCTGGTCCATGATAGTGACAGCAAAGATGAGCGTGCGAGGAATGTGAAGGAGACAGCCGAGCTATTCAAGAACAAAAATCCTGCTACAGTCTTCAAGAAGAAGGCCAAGTTTTCTGAAGGTTTGGCAAGAAAAACTTATGCAATTGTACTAAATTGATGCACTTGTATTAATTGCCCCAAAAAAATTAACATGTTTGTTGCATTTGGTAGGGCCTTCTGAGAAAGCTGTTGACATCCCTAGTAGCAGTGCTTGCAAGAAGACCCCTCCAAAGTCCAAGTTACTTGAAGAAAAGATTGAAGCGTTGAGGGCAAATCCTGATCTATGCCCAGATATGCTTGCTTATTTCACTGATTTGCTGATAAAGGACTTTGCTGAATCAACTGATGATGAGGTTCCTGAGGCTGATGAGGTTCCTCCACAGAACAACGCTGATGGATCTGAGGCACTAGTGTTCAGAGGTAAAAGAATGCATTCCTGTTCTTTCTGTTTATATTTGCTAGCACTTTTATGGGGTTTTGCATGTCCATTACAATGATATTGCCTAAATTCCTGTGTTCTTATAGTTGTTGTGCTAGATTGTATTCTTATAGTTGCCGTGTTAGCTTGTATTCTTATGTAGTTCTATCTTCCTTTATTTGTAGGACCCAAAGAAGAATTATACACTCCTGATAGGAACTTTGACAAGCTTTGCATGTTTGGAAACGACATGTACCTCACAAAACAGCAGCTTGACTTTCTTGATGAGTACTGTGAGAGGTGTGGCCACAGAGATATCAAGTTCTATGTCCACAAGCTCACCAGTTCCAATGTCATTGACTACAAATCCAAGATGGTAAGACATTACTACTGGCCTATCTGAATTTGTGAATGTTACTGCTGTTCTTGATGTGATGTGCTAACTGTTCATACATAATAGGTCTTTGGAGCTAAGTTCAGTAAGGAGTACCTGCAGAGTCATCTGCCAACAGTTCAAACTCTGTGTACCATCCTTGATACCAATACCAGGGCGTTCAGCATTAAGATGAAGATGGCCAAGTTCACAAACAATGCCATAATGACTGGTGAGTGGAAGAAAGCTGCTAAGGAGTTCAAGCTGCAGGAAGGTCATGTCGTCCTCTTCAACTTCACAGAAGCTTGCTATGGTGGGCTGAGGCTGCACATTGAGAAACTTCCTGTTAACTGAAGATGTGACTGATGCTGGAATGTCAGTACCTAGTTTATATGACGTATATGTCTAGGTTGTGAAATGTGTGGTTTAGTACTAAGTTAATATGTAGTCTTCTGAACTGTGTGGTTAAGGCTGTGATGCCTGATGATCTTATGTGTATTTTGTGAAAGTGAACTGAGTGGTTGGCTATGATGCCTAAGTATTGTAATTATGTAGTGATGCTGTGACATGTGTTTTAAGCTGCTGGTTCGACTATGCTTGTCAAAGTGGGTTGTGAAGTTATTTTCAAATATTGCTTCCAAATATTAATTTCCAAACTGTTCATTATCCGATCTGCCCCCGAATCCGTGATTATATCTATCCGCCCCCGAATCCATAACCGTTCATTATCCGATCCGATCCGAATCCGAGAAAAAAATATGGTAAAGGATATGGTAGAGGAAAATCCGATCCGATCCGTTTACACCCCTATTGACCCAGATGACCTAGATCGATAATAGCGTGCCCGGACAAATGACATCGCCAGTTGTGGACCCAGATGACCTAGATCGGTAATAGCGTGCCCCTACGAATGACATCGCCAGTTGTGGACCTAGATGACCTAGATCGGTAATGGCGTGCCCCTACGGAAGACATCGCCAGTTGTGGACCCAGATGACCTAGTACGGTAAAAGCGTGCCCAGACGAGTGACCTCGCCAGTGGTGGACCCAAATGACCTAGATCGGTAATAGCGTGCCCGGACGAGTGACATCGCCACTTCTTGACCCAAATGACCTAGATCGCTAATAGCATGCCCGGACGAATGACATTGGGTGGGTGCGGACCCACATGACCTAGATCGGTAATAGCATGGTCGGACGAATGACATCGCCAGTTGTGGACCCAGATGACCTAGATCGGTAATAGCGTGCCCGGACGAATGACAACGCCAGTTGAGGACCCAGATGACCTAGATCGGTAATAGCGTGCCCGGACGAGTGACCTCGCCACTTCTTGACCCAGATGACCTAGATCGGTAATAGCGTGCCCGGACGAGTGACATCGCCAGTTGTGGACCCAGATGACCTAGATCGGTAATAGCGTGCCCGGACGAGTGACATCGCCACTTCTTGACCAAGATGACCTAGATCGGTAATAGCGTGCCCGGACGAATGACATAGGGTGGGTGCGGACCCAGATGACCTAGATCGGTAATAGCGTGGTCGGACGAATGACATCGCCAGTTGTGGACCCAGATGACCTAGATCGGTAATAGCGTGCCCGGATGAATGACATCGCCAGTTATGGACCCAGATGACCTAGATCGGTAATAGCGTGCCCGGACGAGTGACATCGCCACTTCTTGACCCAGATGGCCTAGATCGGTAAAAGCGTGCCCGTACGAATGACATCGCCAGTTGTGGACCCAGATGACCTAGATCGGTAATAGCGTGCCCAGACGAATGACATCGCCACTTCTTGACCCAGATGACCTAGATCGATATTAGCGTGCCCGGACAAATGATATTGCCACTTGTGGACCCAGATGACCTAGATCGGTAATAGCGTGGTCGGACGAATGACCTCGCCACTTTTTGACCCAGATTGGGCATTTTGGTCAAAACATCGAGGCCGAATTGTGGATAAACCCTATCAAGATGTGTGTTTTGGTGTAGCATGAACACTGTTGCAGGCAAGGATCATGATTTGTGGGCTTTCTATTTTGCATAGCACTTGTGAAACCTAATGGGGTCAAAACAACATGGGTTTGGTCGACATCGTTCATGTCGCTTATGGGGCATCTATGAAGAAAGGTGCACATAGGAGATCCAGATCGGCCTCACATTTTTTGTGGGTGCTAATGCACACATACTAGGTGGGCTTGCAGATTTTGAGATTTTTTTGACAATTATAAGGGTGCATATCATTTTCTTTTAAGAAAAATGCCAGAAATTAGAAAAAATGTATGAAAATTGGTCAAATTCGTGTTAAAATCATTTTAAACTCACATGAGTCATGCAATGTTTGTATAATCATGTAGGAATTATGTACCACAGGATGTGATAGAGTTTTGGCATTTTCTTTGAAGAAAGGTGCACATAGGAGGGCATTTTGACATTTGTGAAACATAGTGGTGTCAAAACAACATGGCTTTGTTGAAAACATCGACCTACCGTGTAATTGACTGCACCAAAACCAAGCCCGACCCCTCCCCAAGCAGCCGCCACGTCTCACCACTTACGTCATTCACCGCCGCCACCTCTCTCGTCACCGGCCGCTCACCATTGGACCCGGCACGAACACAATAATTCATTACCAACACTAAGAAGTGCCCCTAAATTACTTGAACTCCGCCGTTCAGGCAACTCCACCTCTTCCATTTCATTCTGCTCCGCCTCTTCCTCTCCTCTCCTCTGCTCTGCTCCATCTACTCCGCCGCATCTGCGAGCCACCGACTAGCCACCGGAAAGCCGCCGGCGACCATCTTCTCCGTAGTAGTTCGTCAGTGGACAACTTCGCCTCGGGTAAGCCAGCGCCTCGGGTATTTGATTTCTGCTCAAGAATTGCAGATCCAGAGAGATGGTCGGGGTAGATGATACTGCATGCTATGTATATTCTTACATTCAAACTAGATGCATCTAGTTTTTTTAGATTCGGAGTAGATGATGGGGGATTCAGTAGATTCTGAGTGGCTCGTACTGTTCTTGTTGCAGTAGTGAAAATTTAGTTGTTGCAGTAGTGATTTAGTAGAAGAATAGGTATTCAGTAATGCATTTTGATTACTAATACCCCTAGCGCAAATTTGGATTCAGTCTGTTATTGTAACCCTAAATCCCTACGCTCAGATTCCATCTAATATAGTAACTGCACTAGTAACTGCACTACTTATTCCCCAACTGCACTAGTAACTGCATTTTGATATCTATGTTTACCTTGATGTAGAATGGGGAGCAGCGACCCGAAGTACGTCGTTCTGGTCCATGATAGTGACAGCAAAGATGAGCGTGCGAGGAATGTGAAGGAGACAGCCGAGCTATTCAAGAACAAAAATCCTGCTACAGTCTTCAAGAAGAAGGCCAAGTTTTCTGAAGGTTTGGCAAGAAAAACTTATGCAATTGTACTAAATTGATGCACTTGTATTAATTGCCCCAAAAAAATTAACATGTTTGTTGCATTTGGTAGGGCCTTCTGAGAAAGCTGTTGACATCCCTAGTAGCAGTGCTTGCAAGAAGACCCCTCCAAAGTCCAAGTTACTTGAAGAAAAGATTGAAGCGTTGAGGGCAAATCCTGATCTATGCCCAGATATGCTTGCTTATTTCACTGATTTGCTGATAAAGGACTTTGCTGAATCAACTGATGATGAGGTTCCTGAGGCTGATGAGGTTCCTCCACAGAACAACGCTGATGGATCTGAGGCACTAGTGTTCAGAGGTAAAAGAATGCATTCCTGTTCTTTCTGTTTATATTTGCTAGCACTTTTATGGGGTTTTGCATGTCCATTACAATGATATTGCCTAAATTCCTGTGTTCTTATAGTTGTTGTGCTAGATTGTATTCTTATAGTTGCCGTGTTAGCTTGTATTCTTATGTAGTTCTATCTTCCTTTATTTGTAGGACCCAAAGAAGAATTATACACTCCTGATAGGAACTTTGACAAGCTTTGCATGTTTGGAAACGACATGTACCTCACAAAACAGCAGCTTGACTTTCTTGATGAGTACTGTGAGAGGTGTGGCCACAGAGATATCAAGTTCTATGTCCACAAGCTCACCAGTTCCAATGTCATTGACTACAAATCCAAGATGGTAAGACATTACTACTGGCCTATCTGAATTTGTGAATGTTACTGCTGTTCTTGATGTGATGTGCTAACTGTTCATACATAATAGGTCTTTGGAGCTAAGTTCAGTAAGGAGTACCTGCAGAGTCATCTGCCAACAGTTCAAACTCTGTGTACCATCCTTGATACCAATACCAGGGCGTTCAGCATTAAGATGAAGATGGCCAAGTTCACAAACAATGCCATAATGACTGGTGAGTGGAAGAAAGCTGCTAAGGAGTTCAAGCTGCAGGAAGGTCATGTCGTCCTCTTCAACTTCACAGAAGCTTGCTATGGTGGGCTGAGGCTGCACATTGAGAAACTTCCTGTTAACTGAAGATGTGACTGATGCTGGAATGTCAGTACCTAGTTTATATGACGTATATGTCTAGGTTGTGAAATGTGTGGTTTAGTACTAAGTTAATATGTAGTCTTCTGAACTGTGTGGTTAAGGCTGTGATGCCTGATGATCTTATGTGTATTTTGTGAAAGTGAACTGAGTGGTTGGCTATGATGCCTAAGTATTGTAATTATGTAGTGATGCTGTGACATGTGTTTTAAGCTGCTGGTTCGACTATGCTTGTCAAAGTGGGTTGTGAAGTTATTTTCAAATATTGCTTCCAAATATTAATTTCCAAACTGTTCATTATCCGATCTGCCCCCGAATCCGTGATTATATCTATCCGCCCCCGAATCCATAACCGTTCATTATCCGATCCGATCCGAATCCGAGAAAAAAATATGGTAAAGGATATGGTAGAGGAAAATCCGATCCGATCCGTTTACACCCCTATTGACCCAGATGACCTAGATCGATAATAGCGTGCCCGGACAAATGACATCGCCAGTTGTGGACCCAGATGACCTAGATCGGTAATAGCGTGCCCCTACGAATGACATCGCCAGTTGTGGACCTAGATGACCTAGATCGGTAATGGCGTGCCCTACGGAAGACATCGCCAGTTGTGGACCCAGATGACCTAGTACGGTAAAAGCGTGCCCAGACGAGTGACCTCGCCAGTGGTGGACCCAAATGACCTAGATCGGTAATAGCGTGCCCGGACGAGTGACATCGCCACTTCTTGACCCAAATGACCTAGATCGCTAATAGCATGCCCGGACGAATGACATTGGGTGGGTGCGGACCCACATGACCTAGATCGGTAATAGCATGGTCGGACGAATGACATCGCCAGTTGTGGACCCAGATGACCTAGATCGGTAATAGCGTGCCCGGACGAATGACAACGCCAGTTGAGGACCCAGATGACCTAGATCGGTAATAGCGTGCCCGGACGAGTGACCTCGCCACTTCTTGACCCAGATGACCTAGATCGGTAATAGCGTGCCCGGACGAGTGACATCGCCAGTTGTGGACCCAGATGACCTAGATCGGTAATAGCGTGCCCGGACGAGTGACATCGCCACTTCTTGACCAAGATGACCTAGATCGGTAATAGCGTGCCCGGACGAATGACATAGGGTGGGTGCGGACCCAGATGACCTAGATCGGTAATAGCGTGGTCGGACGAATGACATCGCCAGTTGTGGACCCAGATGACCTAGATCGGTAATAGCGTGCCCGGACGAATGACATCGCCAGTTGTGGACCCAGATGACCTAGATCGGTAATAGCGTGGTCGGACGAATGACCTCGCCACTTTTTGACCCAGATGACCTAGATCGGTAATAGCTTGCCCGGACCAATGACATCGCCAGTTGTGGACCCAGATGACCTAGATCGGTAATAGCGTGCCCGGATGAGTGACATCGCCACTTCTTGACCCAATGACCTAGATCGGTAATAGCGTGCCCGGACGAGTGACATCGCCAGTTGTGGACCCAAATGACCTAGATCGGTATAGCGTGCCCGTACGAGTGACATCGCCACTTCTTGACCCAAATGACCTAGATCGGTAATAGCGTGCCCGGACGAATGACATCGCCAGTTGTGTCAAACCTGGTTTTATCACTGATTTGAACACACAATATGGAAGTTGTACTATCATACATAACAACAGATTTTCATATTTTAATAGCAGTACAAGATTTGATTGTTTTTAAACCCGATTGAAAAAATCGTAACAGAGGGCAGTGGAGAAATAGAGGAGAGAGCAGGGGAGAAAGCAGGGGAGGAGGGAGAAAACCAAAATTTACCCACCAAAATTTACTCCGAGAAAACCCTCTTTCGGCAGAGGAGGGAGACCACCGCCGCCGCCGCCGCCATCCATCTCTCGACCTCGCCGCCCCTCGCTCACCATCCCTCTCTGTGCCGCCGCATTCTCTCGACCGCCGTCGTCGCCCGTGTCGTCATCGCGTTGTAGATTGACCCACGTCGCGGCGATTCACCAAAGATCCATCGCGGGCGGCACTCAGGTTACCACTTCTTCTCTTCTGGATGCGATTGCAGAACGATTTGAGTTCAAACACGGATTTTCTTTTCGTTTCCAAGTGTCCTACTTGTCTCGACAGGAGTTGTGCGATTGGTGCTAGATATAGATGGTAGCACGTATTTATGTTCGATGTCATTCATGATTGATTGGTGTGTTACACGTTTATTACTGATTGAGATTGTACTTACATGCATCTGATTGAGATCAGTGGCGGAGACAGGGGAACAGTAATTTCTCTAGAATCTTTTGCTTAAACCGGCCCCCCTAACTCTGATAATTTAGTGTTTCTGCCTCCGCCCCTGATTGAGATGTTGGACTGTACCTTCATGTAATTTTGATAGTTCCAGGTGCCCAATTGATGTTGGTAGCTGGTGTTGTGTGTGTCTTTTTCTAGGTACTTTGTGATGTTGAAACTAAGAGCTCTGGTACTCACACTGCCCTTTTTAGGACCAGTAGCTATTTTTAGTAATTTCCCTTTTTGTACTCTTCAGCAGTACAATTTATGTGAGCCCTTTTTAGGACCAGTAGCTATTTTTAGTAATTTCCCTTTTTACTCTTCAGCAGTACAATTTATGTGAGCCCTTTTTAGGACCAGTAGCTATTTTTAGTAATTTCCCTTTTCACTCTTCAGCAGTACAATTGATTGTCTGCAACCCATTTCTGTGTCATACAAGTATATTTTCTACTGTGAATTATGCTGTTCTTCACATCATCCCCTGCCACACCAGAACTCGCTTCCTTAGGAAGTATATGGTGTGAACGACGGTACGATTGTGCTATGTATAGATACAAATGGCACTAGAATGACTAATTTAGATCGCTCTGAACCTTGACAAATGATTTTCTCTCCTGTTAATTGCAGTTCCGTACTTCCATGAAATTCTTGTATGCATGTCAAATTTAAATTGCACTTATATGAATGTCTCTGAACCTTGCTGCTGCTAGACTGCATTTAGTCCTAAATTTCTAGTGAACCTTGCTGGTGCTAGAATGCATTTAGTCATGTTTCGGAACCTTGCTGTTTTGGCGTGTCTGCTAGATGTAACTGAAGTCAGACTTTTTTGTACGATCAACAGGCGGCCTTGCATACGATGGACTGCGAGTTCTTCGCTGTAATAAACGATGCTTCATCGGACAAATTGGTATGGTACTCAGTTTAGGTGTCATTTTTTGTCAGATTAGGTGTAATGATGTTCATGGCCTGCTCTATCCTTTGCTGCAGTCGCTGCCTAGGAAGTTCGCGGACTTGCTGGAGGACCGTAAACCCCGTGAACTGAAGCTGCGTGAGGTTGGCAATCGGCGTAGCACCACCTGGGACATGGAAGTGTGGTTCGACAGCACTGGCCGCATGTTCCTCAAGTGCGGCTGGGAGTGTTTCGCCCGGACGTACGGCCTGCAGCAAATGTATATTCTGTTCTGCAGTTACGACGGCCACGATGTTATCACAGTCAAGATGTTCGACCTGAGCATGTGCCGCATGCAATACGACGCGACCTACAGTACGTGCACTCTATAACCAAAATGTCAATTCTACAGTATGTTACCGGAAATTTAGCTGCATTTTTTATATGATGAACAGAGGGATCTGTTAAGATGGAGTTGTCAGACTTTGAGTTCTACATGCCCCTACAAGACGCTCCATCGGACAAACTGGTACGCTTCATCGACCCACACCACCACTTCAGTTATTTAGTCCTCCATCACTTCAGTTATTAACTCCGGCAGAGTGTGTGAGCTATGACCCTGCAGCTAGTTAAATTTGTGAATCAAAGGTCTAGTAGATGGGTTGTAGTACCTCAAGTGCTCTTGGTGCATATGTTCACTGGATATGGCAAATTTGAGCTCCCACTGAATGTTCATCTTTTCAAATAATGTGCTAAACAACCTGATTGCTCAACTTTGATCAAGTAGAACTGATTACTGGGTACTACTTGTTTACATTTTTATATTAATGTTTCATCATCAAACAGTAACCTTTTTGTTGTAAGCCCTCTTTTCCATCTATTTAACTTTTATATTGCTGCAGATGCTGCCTAAGAAGTTTGCGGAGTTGCTGAAGGGCCGTGTACCGCGTGTACTGAAGCTGCTTGAGGCAGACGATCCGAGTAGCAGCCCGTGGGACATGGATGTGCTGTTCGATGCAGCTGGCCTCATTTACCTCGGGCGCGGCTGGGAGCAGTTCGCCCAATGTTACTCTCTGGAGCGCGGCAGTTTCCTCCTCTTCAGTTTCGACGGCGACGCCTTGCTCACCGTCAAGGTGTTCGGGCTGCACATGTGCCGCAGGCACTACTGTACGACCACGACGTCAGTACAAGCAATGAAACTGGCCCAGATACCAGGACAGATGAGGAGTCCACGGATGAGGAGTCCACAGACGAGGAGTCCACGGATGAGGAGTCCATGGATGAGGATGACCCATTTGACTCTTCCATCATCGTCTCCCAGAGAGCTGATCTTGATGACGATGAGAAGGACCACATCCGTGAGCTTCTACCCCCAAAAGATGAGTACATTGGAGTGCCATATGTGACTCGTTTGACGAGGACAAATTTGGACAGATATGAGATGGTACGTATGGTTCTAATGCTATTTTTGTTTTTCTACACAATTTGTGCTTACAACGTGTGCCTTTGTATGACCTACTTCTTTTTGTCTTTCATCCACACGTTTAAAATCCAGAAACTACCTCAGTCCGTAGCGGACAGCGCTGGCATTCCGTCTTCAGGCCATGCTGGGCTACGCCTCGGAGCGTCAGGGGCGTTCACCACCGTTCCATACAACACGGACAGTGACGGCCGCATTATGTTTGTCAGGAATGCATGGCGGCAGTTCCTTGAAGGCAAGCATTTAAAGGAAATGCAAGCTCTTCTCATTACACTTAGGAGCACCCGTAACCGCCACTTGGACGTGAAGATTGTGATGCAGGCGGTGTCGCCCTGGTTGTAGTAGTCTGCCAACCAAGACATTCGCATCAGATCATGAACACATGGATGACTGTAATTATCGTAGGGGCAACAGTGATGTGCTTGAGTACATTGATCACCAAAACCCTTTGCATTGATGTGCTTCAGTGCATTGATCACCAAAACCCTGTGATGTCTGCATCTACAATGAAGATTATTGGTCTTCTCTATTTTTTCAGTGGCAATTTGACGTTTGCAGACATTACTAACAGCTAATTAGATGCATGACATAATTGTTCAGGGGCATTACATGTTTTCACCCCTACTTTGAAGGTTCTAGGCCTTTCGGAAAATTATCTGACTATGGTATCACATTTGGGCACACTTACATTAGCTGCACACTCACAAAAAAGTTTGTAGCCTCACATTGCTCCCTAATAGGCCACGGTCGTCGACGAGCGGCCCATGATCAAGCCACACAGCACTAAGTGAGTGCATAGGGTGGGTGCAACAAGGTATAAAACCATGGTTTCAGTACTGTTTAACAATCTCATTCAGAAACAAATTAAGTTACCTATCTCATGTCTACAATTCATAAGTAGTGGTTCAATTTCATGTCAGTCATTCTTGCATCTTCCACTGCCTCCATTTGTTCCTTCCATCCTAATCATCAAACACAAAAATTACAGTAATATTACTTTCAAATATTGCTTCCAAATATTAATTTCCAAACTTATTTATTTTTTCTTAATTAAAAAAACCAGTCAACAAATAATTACGTTCCCACCAATGTAGTTTTGGCCAAAAATTCAAAAACCTCCCGCTAAAAGGCCCGTACGTAGAGTCTCTGCGAAATTTTTTGTTCCCACCAAAACCGAAAAGCATCCTTTTAACCTTCCCGCTAAACTCTCTTCATAACTACCCAGGACCCCCAACCTAAACGCAATCACCGCGGCGAGTTTGTTCGCCATCGGATCTGAGCTCCCTCATCGTCCTCACGGCGACATGACGACGTCGTCACCGGAGTCAACGGAACGCCAATTCTCTCAGGTTATTCCTTAGTCATCTGCTTCTCGTCCGCAAAGATGTGCAGCGTTTTTCCTACCCTAGAATTACATGCTGCCGGCGGCGATCCTTGCCACGTTAGGCGCCGCCGCTGCGCTTCCCGCGCCGGCAAAAATGCTGAGGAAAGCATGGTCTGCTATCTGGCAATTGCGCGGTTTGGCAAGATCGGAGCGGCGTGGGGTAGTTCTCCTTGGTCGGCTACCCGCCCGTGTCAGTGATCTCGCCTTTTCTTATCTGTTCTCTAAATTGGTTTTTCTGATATGTTCTTCTTTTTGTTCTTCTCTGATCTTCCTCTGCTCCAAGCGTAAATCTGTGTATGAACGTCACCTGGTCGATCATAGGTCTATCTGGAGTTCATGTGTGCTTTGAGTTTGCCGTGCTGTGCACCATGGGAGACTCGTTATCATGAGAAAAATGCCTCTGTCAATTTTCAGCATGTTGTTCCTCTGTTGATCATTTGCGAACATGTTTTTCTTATCGTGTATCGAACTGAGAATTAATGATAAATGCATACTTCATTTTACAAACTATTCATAAAATTTACATAGCCATGTAACTATTCTTTTATTTCAGATCTGCGAATTGACTGATTATTTTGGTGCTCATTTTTTACTTCTATCTAACTGTAGACGCGCGAGGACATTTGGTCACTTAACCTGTACTACGAAGATGAGGATAAAAAACAGAAAGTTCTGGAAGCAACAATCGAGAGGACTGACATCTGCTATATGGAATTGATCAGTTTGATTGAAAGTGTTGGCTTCTGTGCCGGGCGTCATTACCTCTACTGCAGGGTAAAAACTGCCGATGGCAGAGGAAAACTTGTTCCCATCGAGCATGGATCTGAAGTGGAGAAATTGGTATCCCTGCACAATAATGAGAAGACGATCAACCTGTGTGTGTTTAGGGAGAAGCCCAGCGTTGATATTGCAACACAAGGGTCTCATCTTGATGATGAAAGTGGATCCACCAGAAACAAGCGATACACTGTCTCAGGTTATCCTTTCATCCCAAATCTCGAACGCACAACACCTACAATACAGACTTTAATACATATTTTCCCGGTCACATTTTAATGCATGCTTTAACTAATCAATAATTTGGATAAACATGCAGTTAGGGATGCAACAGCTGAGGATCAAGATTCAAACGAAACAGAAGATACAGATTTCTCCCTTACCAATGGTACACAAGTACATTAATTCTTAATCAGGTTTCTGAATTGTGCACATTGCTAATGCTTTGTCCATTTATTGTTTACATGTTCAGTAAAAAAAGGATCTGTTACAAGGACAAGGGTTGAAATTTTACAAGCTTACAAAAGAAAACATGGAAAACGTAGATCTGGTAATTTATTTTTGACATTTAAGCTTTCTCTAACATTTGCTATATAATGCAGAAAAACCTTGATTGCTGATTCAGTACAAATGTTAACCCTGATACAGGAACTGTAGACCAATCTAACACTGTAGTGTCTGAAACTGACATGTGTGCCCTTACTGAATGGCCTTCCCATGCTCGCCGCTACCGCCCGCAGCTAGAGGACGGTACTAGCTTTTTTTTTACATTTATGTCCTCATTTCTTACAATCTACTACACAGTAAATTGTTTCTTTGTGTATGTTTTGGGCTGTAGGCGCTGACGGACCCAAGAAGAAAGGGCGAGGTGTAGTAAAAGGAATAAAAGCATCTAAGAAGCGTCATGCCAATGGATCTGGAAAGCTAAATATTGCATTCTCTGATAAATTGGGTGGTGCAGTAGGAATGAACTACCGTTCATTCAAGGATGACGTGGTTATCTTAATGAAAAGAAGGTTACCAATTATTGGAGTGAGGAGGTGGTCAGACATTCACCCTGACATCCATCGACTCATAGTTGATGATATGTTGGTGAGTACAACCTTTCTCACATGTGTTGTCTTATTTTTTCGTCCATAATGAACTACTAAAGTCTATCCGTTTGTTGTACGCATTACAGGACAGATATGATTTGGAAGATACACCACAAACAGCAGAAAAAATTCTAAAAATTGCGAAAGAGCGATACAGAGGCTGGCGAGCATCTCTAAGCTGCACTTACAAGGCATACAAAACAGATGATGCTAGAATGTCAAATATACCGGAAGATTTACAACCGGAAGAGTGGAAATGGCTGATTGAGTACTTTGGCACTGATCAGAAATTCCAGGTTATTTCTATGCTCACAGTTTGTGAATTTTGTACTATCATGAAATGGCTTGTTGACTCGTTTTTTTTATCACTGAATGTGTAGCAACTCAGCCAAAAGAACTCGGATAACCGTAAGAAACTCAAGATAAAACACAGAGCTGGATCAAAATCGTACTCTCAACATAGTTTTGAGAATGTATGTGCCTACTCACTATGCATGCTTCGCTGCTCACTGTGCTTTAATGTTTGTAGCATCTAATTGTTGCACTACTTGCAGAGAAATTCGGAAACTGGAGAAGAGCCAGACTGTATTGCTCTCTGGGAAATCACCCACGCCAACAATGGAACATGGACTACCGAAGAGTCCAAGAAAGTTTACGTGAGTATACTGACTTAGAAGCTATTCTCAAAACATATTTACTGTTGTTCATCGTGGATGTTTCTTCATCTGATGGGAGTGTTTTTTTCGTAATTAGGACAAAGCATGTGAAGACATTGAAAACAGAGTAAAGGAATCTGATGTTCCAGTTTCAGTTGAACAAAGAATCAATATTTTCCAGACTGCGTATAAAGAAATCGTAGCTTGCAAGTCAGCGCAGCCTCGTGGGTTCGGATACATGGCCAAACTGCCAACTAGTTCTGAAAGGATTAAGTTCCAGGTTGAAGAGCAAGCTCGTGCTACGGTAGAGACCCAAAAAGTAAACTCTGAGCTCAGCCAGCAGGTCACTGAATTACAACAGAAGTTACAAGCTGAACGTGCTAGCATGGACGAGAGGATTAATTTAGAGCGTGCTGAGAGGGAAAACCTTGAGGAGAGGTTACAGGAAGAGCGTGCTGAAAGGGAAAGAATGATGGAATTGGAGAGAACCTCAAGACAGGAATTTGAGGCAAACTTGATGGCACAGTTTAACTCACAGTTTCAGTCAAAGTTTCAAGAGTTCTCCCAACAGATGGAAAAACAGAAGTTGCAAACACTTCAGGTGATGATAGTCATACGCTTGCAAACTCGTAAGATTTAGTTGTTTACTTGCATTGCTAACAGTGCACTTCGTTTTTGCAGATGTTTAAGAAGTCAAACCAGAAAGAAAGTATTAGTCCAAACCTGCAAACACCACTTTCACAGAGCCCTGCTAAGAAAATATTTTCCGCACACCACGGTACAGGGTTCTCGAATGTATAAAGCAATGGTAAGTCACAAACTTGTACAAATCGGTACTAGTACGTACTGTTTTTGCTTCACCCACACTATAGCCTTGCTGCACCTGCTTCTTATGTTTCACTATGTGTTGTTTCTTCGTTGACTTACAACTACTGTTTTTTCTTCACCCACACTATAGCCTTGCAGCACCTGCTTCTTATGTTTCACCATGTATTGTTGCTGTGTTGACTCACAACTTAATCAAACAACAGATATGTGCTAGCTAGGATGGAAATGGACATGAACTAAACTTTTTTTATTCTTGATTGCAGGATGGAATTGGAAATGATAATGGAAAAAAAATAGCTGCACTGGATTCTACATCAAGTACATTAGGATACCTACGATATTTTTGAGTTTCATTTGATCCATATTGTATGAGAATTATGATTTGTATGAATTATAAATAGCTATGAGAATTATGATTTGTATGAATATACATATTGTACGTACGGTTTTGAATATTTTAATTCAATGCCCGTATTTTTGTTTCCCGTTTTTTTTTTCTTTAACGTGGCAATAGGTAATTACCACGGTAAATGTAGTGTTGCGTCAAGCCTCAGTCGCCACGACTACCTGTTTTGTTCACATGTTGTGATAACTGGTTGGCGCCACCAACAAAAGTTTTGTTGAAATAGACTTTCGCCACCAACAGTGGAGATCGTCGCAGTACTTTTTCCCACAAACATTTTGGCCGTTGCTTTAGCTATTTCGCGCCACCAAACTAAAATTTGTTGAAATAGACAATCGCCACGAATAGTTTAATTGTCGCACTTGTTTCTAGCTACTAATATTTAGGTCGTTGCAATTACTACTTGTCGCCACCGAAATAATATTTGTTGGAATAAAGCATCGCCACGAAAAGTTTGCACGTAGCGAGTACTATTTGGCGCCACCAAAATAATTTGTGTTGAAATAGAGTATCGCCACGGAAATTTTTCATTGTCTGTCGCCACCGAAATAATATTTGTTGGAATAAAGCATCGCCACGAAAAGTTTGCACGTAGCGAGTACTATTTGGCGCCACCAAAATAATTTGTGTTGAAATAGAGTATCGCCACGGAAATTTTTCATTGTCGCAGTAGTTTGTCGCTTCAAATTTTTTGGACGTGGCGATAACCAGAGAACTCGTGTTACCACGATTGAATTGTTTGTGGCAAATCGTTTTTTCCACGCGTATAAGGTTTGTTGACATAGTTTCTTGCCACAAAATTGGACGTGTCAAATAAACTGGACTATTCCAACGAAAGAGCAGGCGCAACGGAACACGCGCCGTTGCCACAGTGGTCACTCGCCACGGTTCGGCATTTGTTGCACTAGAGTTATACCCACGAAAACATAGGTTGCATTAGGTGAGTTCTGCAACGGAAAAACGAGTGGCAATTGCCCGAATAAATGGTTGCAAAAGGCCAATTCTGTAGCCACGAAAATCATTCCGCGGAGACAGCCTAATTCCACACGTTTAGTCGCAACGACGCCCAACGAACGACGTTTGGATGCAACAGGTACCAATTGCGACGATTTGTCACTTGTTTCAACGATTTTGTTCGTGGCAATAGACCGGATTTCTTGTAGTGCCACATTGGCAAATATGCAAAGAAGACCATCTCTCTTTTTTTTATTCTGGCACAAGATCCGTCCATTGTCTTTCTCTCTTCCCCGGTGTTCCCTAAATCCCTTCTAGGGTCAGACATGGTCCAGCTAAACGAGCCGCCGCCATGGACGGAGCTGGACCACGTGCCATAAATTCGAAAACAACCAGGGACTTCTTTGCATATTGCCAAGGTGTGCTGTTGAGTTTGATCTTGTCCATTAAACGTGAATGGACGGCACAGACCATCACGGAATCGGTAGTACCCAGGGGGCCTATCCACGTGGCACGCGACGTGCGGGCAGGGAGGAAAAAGACAAACCAGCACTGCTGCGTCGCGTAGCCAGCCCAAAAAAGGCTCCAGCGTCGCCGTTCTCCCTCGCCACACGCCCACGCCTCCCTCCCTCTCGCCTGTACACAATACAATGGTGGCGGCGGCAGCTGGAATCCCTCGTTGCGTGCTGACGGAAAGAGGCTCGGAGGACATGGCAGCCAACGAGGAAGAAGCGGACGGAGCAGGACGGGGAAAGAAGAGCCGAGTTTGCATGTAGTGGGGGCACCGGCAGTTCAGGTTTCTCTTCGACCACGGCAGCGGCAGCGGACGCTCGGGCCCCGGCGATGACGATGTGGACATAACTGCTCCTCTTCCGCGTCCGCTTCTCTCTCCTCCTCCGGACACGAGGTGTAACACCCCTTGCCAACGATGGAATCATGGCGTGAGCTCTCTCGCCGGATGGATAAATGGTGGCTTGTGGTAGCCGCCGGACCTGAGGGAGACGGGCAGGGAGGAGACGAACCGAGACAGGGGAGAGAGGTTCAAACTTTTCTTCTGTTCTTTGATGCCCTCTTCCTGGCGTGGCTGCTCTCTCTTATTGGCATCCACCGATATGACACAGCCCATGAAGCCCAGGCCCACCTTGCCCAAATCTGCATGTCTAGATTTGAGCGCTTCATTCCCTTGCGCTATCGCACCGCAAGCATAGCAGAACCACCAGAATGCAAATGCACCATATATACAGGAAATGAACTAAAGCAAGTACTCTGCTCTGGTGTATAGGATGACAAATATAACCATACCCGCATGTCACACAAGGAAATAGAGTAGGATTCATAGTCACAGTCATGTAAATTTGTTGCCATGAGCATTATGCCATTCTCTGCCTTTTCCTCCAGTGAAAAACTTGGCCATGCCCAGCAACATGCAAGCTTCTGATCGAGCACTTGAAGGGCACCTTGAGTTGCAAAACAACCAAGTTGACAGGCATTTGTCCCCCATGGTTGCCCCTGGTCAAACACACAGCGATCGCCTCCTTTTTCTGAAATTCTAGGACTGAATGCACTTTGTTGCAGATGTACAACTGACTGCAACTTTTCCCGACCCATTGAATCCAGTAGTAGATCATTCTTTGAATAACCAATTATGTGTCCGGCAAATGACATGCTATGTAGTGCCAAGCTTGCAACCGTTGAACCTCCAGGATCCCAAGAGCTACGTAACCTGCTAGCCAAGAGCTGCTCTATATGAAAGGAATTAGCAACTTGACGTGTACTAGGAGATGCGCCTCCTTGCCGGTCAGGGGCGGCCCAATCACGTCCCATTTTTTTACAGATTTTAGAATTGTATACGATGTGTTTGTCGTTATGGAATGGTTGGAAACCGGTCAATCTTTTGTATGCGGCCTCGCGGGGCATTTGCAGTCCAATTGCCATGCACGATGTCATTTGGTCGTTGATTTATAAGCTATGTCGACATGTTGAAAAGCCACAGGTCTTGTAGTGGCCACACACTCTGCGACGATATTAAGCTCTTTATTCTCTAATCTTGCTAGCATAGGATCCAGTAAGTTTACAGTGAATTTTCAATAGTTAGTTTTGAAGGCTAGAGAACATCAGCGAAGGACACCGCCGGATGCAGTCCCCGTCCGCGCGGGGCGCCGACCCCTCCGGTGCCTGTCGCCATCTCCGGCCGCTCACGCTGGCGCGCAGGTCTCCGGCCACGCAGTGGACCGAAGTGGGCACCTTTTTTTATACCTCAACTAAAATAATATTATTGCTTTAATTTCTCACTTGTTAATTAAAAAAGGTACCATTGTAATGCGCTGCTTTATATAGAGTAATCTCTACTATATAAAGGTGATTAAGGCGGCGATGGTTGACGATGGTCCGTCGTGACTTTTTACCGTTTTGCCCTCCCACAAAATTGCATAATACTGCAACTTGCCATCGTACCTCTTCGTCTGATCTCGCAGAAATAAAAAAAACAGGTCCGTCGTTCGATCGCTCTCCGACGCGTCGCCGAGCTCGCCACCTACCCGCTGGAGAAGCCAGGCCGAGGGCCATTCCCGCTGTGAGAAGCGTTGTCCGCAGCTGTGGACTCCTTCCGCCGCGATAGCCGCACGCGAAGCTCACCCCGACGTCGTGTTCCCTCCAACCTCCGCTAGATGCGAGGCCCTCTCAGGCACCCTGGGTGCCGCAACCGGCGTCGCGGCCATGGCGAGCAATAGAAGCAGAAGAGACGAGCTCGAGGCGCGCGCCATGGTGCTCTGCTTCCATTGCTAACGCCGATTGGAGCAGAGGAGGTGGGGTGGGTGGGGCGGCCGGGGATGGTAATTCGTAGTAGGGCCGCCGGTGATTGCTGGAGATTCGCTTGACATGCCACAACGCGACGGGGATGACGACGAAGGCGCTCCCGCAGAGGACCAGCGATGAGAATAAACGAGTGGAGGAGAAAGCTGGAAAGAGATAAGTTTTGACCGGCCTCCACGCGGATGGACGCGTGGCGCACGCGCAGTGAGGAGGACGTGTCGCTCGTGATCCTCCGGAGGGATTAAAGCGTTTCCCATGGTTTTTCCATCCGCGTGGGTTAATTGACGTAGGAAAGAGGGGGCCTATCACAGACGGTATGAGAGCCACCTCAGATTTATCCACGTGGGTTAATTGACGTAGGAAAGCATATTTATTTAGTTTACATTTGAAATTAGGTGGACTTGTCGGTTGTCGGAGCTGGTGAGGAGGAGCTGTCGGAGCCGAGAAGAACCAGGATTAGTATGCGCATGTAGTCCTGGTGATGGCGATCGATCATGTGCATAAGTATGCATGGGATCAACCTGTATCCATTAGCAGAAGCTTCCGTTTGGAGCTGGTAGCTCTAGTTTTGGATCGGACGCGGGACTGGATGACGTCATGCGGACGTACCGTCGAGTAACTACCCCACAAATCTTCACTTGGGCCAATTCTCTCCCTGAACCCACATACGAGAAACTAGACCGTGTACTGATGGATACTGATTGGGAATCTAGGTTCCCACTTGTGTCGGTACGGGCTCTAGAACATATTGAGGGATTGTCAGACCATGCTCCCATTCTTTTGACCACTGGAATACCAAGACCACAGTGTAAGCCACGGTTTAAATTTGAGCTTGGGTGGCTGCACCGCGAGGGTTTCCATGAGATGGTCAAAAGAATTTGGAAAGACCAGTTGCGGGTGATACGCCTATCCAGCGGTGGAACAACAAGATACGTGCTTTACGCACGCACCTCGTTGGCTGGGCTCGTCATACTTCTGGTTTACTTAAAAAGAGAAGGAACGACTTTCCTCGATAATTGATGCTCTAGAAGCATTAGCAGAAGTTCGGTTACTATCCGCGCAAGAGATTGAGCTAAAGAGCCAATCCAATGCACAGATTGCGAAGCTACTGCGAGAGGAGGAGTTAAAATGGTATCAACGTTCTAAATCTCAATTCATCCTAGAAGGGGATTCGAATACTCGCTACTTCCATAGTATTGCCAATGGCAGACACAGGAAAAAGCGCATTCATTCTCTAGTCCAGGATGAGGGAACGATTGAGGGCCATGAACAACTAAATTCGTACATTACAAATTACTATAAAGGCCTGTTCGGTGCTCCAGAGGAAGGAAATTTCACTTTGGATGAGTCTCGAACAGAGGATATCCCCCAGGTTTCAGATGCGGAAAATAGTCTACTTACTAAACTCTACTCAGAGGAGGAAGTGAGGATGGCGGTTTTCCAAATGAAACATAATACAGCACCTGGACCTGATGGTTTCCTGGCTAAGTTCTACCAGAACTTTTGGGATGTTATCAAGTCTGATTTACTTCAACTGTTCACATGTCTTCACAATGGACAGCTAGAGTTGTTTCGTCTCAATTTTGGTGAGATAATTTTATTACCTAAGGTTAGCGAGGCAGAAAGGATTCAACAATTTAGACCTATATGCCTTCTTAACGTTAGTTTTAAAATATTCACCAAAGTGGCTACGATTCGACTGAACAGTGTGGCAGATCATGTGGTTCGTCCGTCTCAGACGGCTTTTATGCAAGGCCGCAACATCCTTGATGGAGTTGCGATCCTTCATGAAACAGTTCACGAGCTACATAGGAAAAAGCTGAATGGGGTAATTCTTAAAATTGATTTTGAGAAAGCTTATGATAAAGTCAAATGGTCTTTCCTTCAGCAGACCCTCAGAATGAAAGGTTTTTCTACCGAGTGGTGCGCACTAATAAATAGCTTTGTTTCGGGAGGAAGTGTAGCCATTAAGGTCAATGATGACACTGGCAAATACTTTCAAACGAAAAAAGGCCTCAGACAGGGTGACCCGTTATCGCCAATACTATTTAACATAGTGTCTGATATGTTGGCTATCTTGATCGAACGCGCTAAATCTGAGGGTCAATTTGAAGGCGTGATTCCACATCTTGTAGATGGTGGTTTATCGATTCTTCAATATGCTGACGATACAATTCTTTTCATGGAACATGACATCGAAAAAGCTCGTAACCTTAAGCTGATCTTGTCAGCATTCGAGCAACTTTCGGGTCTTAAGATAAATTTCCATAAAAGTGAATTGTTTTGCTTTGGCGAGGCTCGAGAAAACGTCGCCTTGTATGCTAAACTTTTTGGCTGTGAGCAAGCTCAATTTCCTATCAACTATTTGGGTATTCCGATTCATTATCGGAAACTTACAAATGCTGAATGGAAAAAGGTGGAGGAAAGACTTCAATTACGCTTAAATAGCTGGAAAGGCAAACTCTTATCCCTGGGTGGAAGATTGGTTCTCATAAACTCGGTACTAACAAACATGGTACTATACATGATTTCATTCTTCCAATTGCCCAAAGGAGTCTTAAAAAGATTGGATTATTTCCGGTCTAGATTCTTTTGGCGAGGGGATTGTGAGAAGAAAAAATATCGTCTGACTAAATAGAGTGTGGTTTGTTGCCCTAAAGACCAAGGAGGGCTCGGAATTCATGACCTTGAGGTCAAGAATAGAGCCTTGCTAGGTAAATGGCTCTTCAAACTTCTATCGGAAGATAGAGTTTGGCAAACCCTCCTTAGGAGAAAGTATGTGGGAGATCAAGCTGTTTCTCAGGTTTTTTGGAAACCTGGCGATTCACACTTCTGGGCTGGCCTCATGGCTACAAAGAAGTTTTTTTTCCAACATGGATCTTTCTCAATTAGGGATGGATCGGAAATTCGTTTGTGGGAGGATAAATGGCTAGGTCATTCTACCCTTAGAGAACAATATCCGGCTCTGTACACTATTGTACGAAACAAAAGCGACACGATCGCAAAGGTGTTGGGTACCTCCCCACCAGATGTTTCGTTCAGAAGAAGTTTACTTGGAACGAGACAAGCATCCTGGAATGCCTTGCTCATCCGATTGGATTCAGTCCAATTGTCGGAAGGTCCAGATAAATTCCAGTGGAATCTTACGAAGAATGGAAAATTCTCGGTTGATTCCATGTATAGAGCTTTAATTCTACCCGAAGTGCCAGTCGATATTAAGGATAATAACAAAATTTGGAAGATGAAGATCCCACTTAAAACTAAAGTGTTTGCGTGGTATCTTCGTCGGGGTGTAATTCTTACAAAAGACAACCTTGCCAAGCGTAATTGGCACGGAAGTAAAAAGTGTGTTTTCCGTCAACATGACGAGACCATTAAACACTTATTCTTCCAGTGCGAATTCGCCAGGTCTATATGGTCAGCCATCCAGATAGGTTCTACCTTACATCCACCGCGTACTGTTGCAAACATTTTTAGCAACTGGTTAAATGGCGTGGATCCTAGGTTTAAACTCTTCTGTAGGATGGGCGCGATTGCCATTATTTGGTCGCTGTGGCTATGTAGAAATGACAAGGTTTTTAACGATAAAAATGCTTCTGTTATGCAGGTTATCTATCGGTGTACAGCTACGTTGCGAGCATGGTCGGCCCTGCAGCGTTTGGAGCACCGAGACTTATTTTTGGAGGTGGCGTCGAGACTGGAGGCTGCGGCCAGGGAGTTATTCTCCCGGCATGGATGGCAACATAGACTCCGGATAGACCTACCAGCTTCTTAGGCGGATTTACAATTTCTCATTATGATATGTAATTCGTCTTTTTACTTTTTGTTCTGAATTGGTTACTGATGAACTCGTGGCTGTGTGCATCTTAGCTATGCAGAGGCCGGGTGTAATGCTTAAAATTCTTAAGTAATAAAATCCCTTTATCTAAAAAAAGTTTTGGATCGGACGCGGACTGGATGACGTCATGCGGACGTACCGTCGAGTCGAGGCGTCGACTCGGGGCAGATGCGGGTACGTACGTAGGTCCAACTCGTAATGCATGTTATTTAATGTGAAATGAGATTAATTAATTTTCCTATGGAAATACTTTTCTTTTTTTGAAGTAATTACAAAAGATGACCGAGGAGGATATTTTGGAGAATAAAACATTAATCTATAGACATGCACGGAATTTCACTGTCTAGAAGGTCATTCTGACGCTACATGTGTTCAAGCAGATGTCGAAGCCGTACCACTAAAGATATAACCAACCCATGCGGATGAAAATCCTGCATCCGATATGGTTTTGGGACGATGCTGAGCGTCCTCCGGAGGATAGTTGCGCACGATCCTGCGGTTCCTGACCGTGCGATTGGCCCCACGTGGTCCGTTGGATCAAAAAATCGACTACCAGCCCACGCGCATCTCTTCTTATCCACATGGAAAAAATTCCCTGCCCCGCCCTCAACTACCCACACATAGGAGTGTTGCCCGACGCGCGCCTCGAACCGGCCCGCCGCCGTCGCTCGCATCTCCAGCGACACATACCTCCGTGGGCTTGCGGCAGCACCGGACATCGCTGGCGCCGCTCCACGGACAGCTTGAAAGCCCTATAAATTTTTGCTACGACGTGGATTTGCATCAAAAGGAGAAATTGCTTGCTACAAACCTTCTAAGTATTTGCACCTCTTGAATTTTTTTGGCATCATATGGACAAGAAATTTGCTACAACCGTTATGTGGGTTTGGATCAAAAGGAGATTTTTTTGCTACAAACTTTCGAAAGATTTGCACCTCATGAAAAAAAATTGCATCATATGAAGAAGAAAATTGCTTAAACATTATGTGGATTTGCATCAAAAGGAGAAAAATTCTGCTACAAACCTTCCAAAAATTTGCACCACATCAAGAGCATCATGTGAAAAAGAAAATTGCTACAACCCTTATGTGGATTTGCATCAAAAAGAGAAAAAATCTGCTACAAATCTTCCAAGAATTTGCACCACATCAAGAAAAAAGGAATACGAAGAAGTTTGCTCTCGGACTCCTTCCGCCGCGCCAGCCGCACGCGAAGCTCACCCGATGTCGTGTTCCCTCCAACCTCCGCTAGATGCGAGGCCCTCTCAGGCACCCTGGCTGCCGCAACCGGCATCGTGGCCATGGCGAGCAATAGAAGCAGATGCGACGAGCTCGGGGCGCGCGCCATGGTGCTCTGCTTCTATTGCTGACGCCGACTGGAGCAGAGGAGGTGGGGTGGGTGGGGCGGCCGGGGATGGTAATTCGTAGGAGGGCCGCCGGTGATTGCTGGAGATTCGCTTGACATGCCACAACACGACGGGGATGACGACGGAGGCGCTCCCGCAGAGGACCAGCGAGGAGAATAAACGAGTGGAGGAGAAAGCTGGAAAGAGATAAGTTTTGACCGGCCTCCACGCGGATGGACGCGTGGCGCACGCGCAGTGAGGAGGACGCGTCGCCCGCGATCCTCCGGAGGGATTAAAGCGTTTCCCATGGTTTTTCCATCCTCGTGGGTTAATTGACGTAGGAAAGAGGGGGCCTATCACAGACGGTATCACGGTATGAGAGCCACCTCAGATTTATCTGCGTTGATTAATTGACGTAGGAAAGCATATTTATTTAGTTTACATTTGAAATTAGGTTGACTTGTCGGTCGTCGGAGCTGGTGAGGAGGAGCTGTCGGAGCCGAGAAGAACCAGGATTAGTATGCGCATGTAGTCCTGGTGATGGCGATCGATCATGTGCATAAGTATGCATGGGATCGACATGTATCCATTAGCAGAAGCTTCCGTTTGGAGCTGGTAGCTCTAGTTTTGGATCGGACGCGGGACTGGATGACGTCATGCGGACGTACCGTCGAGTCGAGACGTCGACTCGGGGCAGATGCGGGTCCGTACGTAGGTCCAACTCGTAATGCATGTTATTTCATGTGAAATGAGATGAATTAATTTTCCTATGGAAATACTTTTCTTTTTTTGAAGTAATTACAAAAGATGACCGAGGAGGATATTTTGGAGAATAAAACATTAATCTATAGACATGCACGGAATTTCACTGTCTAGAAGGTCATTCTGACGCTACATGTGTTCAAGCAGATGTCGAAGCCGTACCACTAAAGATATAACCAACCCATGTGGATGAAAATCCTGCATCCGATATGGTTTTTGGACGATGCTGAGCGTCCTCCGGAGGATAGTTGCGCACGATCCTGCGGTTCCCTGACCGTGCGATTGGCCCCACGTGGTCCGTTGGATCAAAAAATCGACTACCAGCCCACGCACATCTCTTCTTATCCACATGGAAAAAATTCCCCAAAAAAATCCCCTGCCCCCGCCCCCAACCACTAGTAGAGAACCCACTTCTAGTACCGGTTGTAGATGGCCTTTAGTACCGGTTGCACAACCGGTACTAAAGGGTCGGCACTAAAGGGGTAACCCTTTAGTACCGGTACCAAAATAAAACCGGTACTAAAGGGTCTCCACGTGGGCGCACAGGGCGCGCGACCATGAGGATCTTTAGTCCCGGTTTGTAATACAAACCGGGACTAAAGGTTCCTGCTTTTTTTGCATATAATTTCAGGGGGGTTTTGGTTTTTTTTCTTTTCGTTTATTTTTCGGGGTTTAGGGTTTCTGGTTTTTTCCTTTTCGCTCATTTTTCAGGGTTTCGGAGGAGATCGCGTATAAAGTACTCACTACACATATAAAGTAGTCATTATACACATACAAAGTACTCTCGTCACATAAATTTAAGTACACCTAATTAATTACAATGGAGCCTGTTCCTTTGTAGCATCGACTGCGGGGTTCCCTTGTAGCATCGACTGCAGGGGGTGGAGGGGTCTGTCGTCAAAGTAGAATTCACCGAGTTTCATCTATGACATGCGTAAGTAAGAATCCCGCCAATTCCTCCGCAATAGCTTTTACGCGGTTGTGTGGTAGGAGGCGGTTCCGCTTGTTTGACATCTTTAAAAGAAGGAAATGAAATTAGCTATGATTTCCACTAAACACAATTGATGGTTGCAAAATAAAAGTTGTGTATGATGTTTACGCACCTCTCGATTTCTTACACTGTTGACTCTCTCATTGACCTTCGTGTGAATGTACTCGCAAACATAGTATCCACATAGTTCTGTCCCCTCTTGTTGTCGCAGACACCACTATATATACAAGAATATAATTTAATCAAATAATAATCAAGAGAATGATAACGGTATTAGAAAGATACATGTAGTAGTACTTACTTTGTTAGTCTTGAACACCAGCTTATCTGGCCATTCACCGCGTTCTTCCTCTTTGAACTTTCTGTAAACCCTGTCCGGAAAAGAAAATAAATTGAGTAGTTATTACTTATACTTTTGATATCAGGAAATGAACAAAAGAGGCTGATATAGTGCGATTGAAATTACCTCCTGAGCATTAGACGCACGCTTTTGTATTCATCTTGATCTATCCTTAATGAGTCCCAGACTTCAACTTCTCCTATCTCGAGTCTAATGATTAGCAGAATGTAGTGGAACCTGCGCACATTTATATACGAAGGTATTCAGAACTTATCGATTACACTTAATATCGGGGAAGCAAAATAGAATGTGGACAAGACGGTAAAACTCACCCGAAGTTGTAAGGAAAAAGTATTTCCTTTTTCGTACTTTGTCGCTTAAAAAACGTTAACAAAACGTCCTCTGTGTTCACGGGATTTTCTTCCACGGTCTTGACATGAACTTTATCCGGGTCAATGAAACCAATGTCCCAGATTCCTCCGAGTCTGCATTCACGTATCTTCATTCTGCATAATTAGCGTACACAAGAATTTTGTGAGGACAATTTCAAGCAATGAATAAGAGATTATAACTATAAATAATTAAATTACAGGAATAAATTACTTACAGACAATAGCAGCTGATGATAGATTTGTCGAGAGCACGTTGATTGTACATCTGAAAAAGTTCTCGGAACTCAACATGCACACAATATTCTCGGAAGTAGTGTTGTTCCTTAACCGCCGCCATGATAGAGAATCTCCCTTCTTTTACGGCGGTCATGTACCAGCCATTCAAATTCCATAACTGTGTTGTCAGCAGGCTCGGATTTTCCACCATAGGCAGCCCGAGTTCAAAATCAAATTGTGTGGCCTTCTCCGCCATGGGGTAACCTGCAACGCCAATGACAACTTCTCCATGCTCGATTTCCCGAGTTTCAGAAGGTACAACGAGCGGGGCGAGCGATTGTGCTTCTTGTTCTCCGAGCTGGGCAACTCCTTTCCCGCGCAATTTCTCTTGCTCATTCTGTGAGGAAAGTACCTTGTCAATACCTCGCTCGTAGTCTGTAATGGGCGAAGGTGGAGGGTCATATAGGTTGTCAACGGTGTGATCTTTTACCGCATTTGGTATAGTCTTCAGAAGTTCCTTTATGGGGTCAAGTCTTGCCTCGACTCTTTCCTTCTTTTTCTGCTCAAAAAAGGCTCTCGACCCTTCACGTAGGCTCTCAGATAATTCCTGCTGAGTCATCTCAGAAGGTAACTTCTCAGGAGCCTTGACTTCCTTGGGGTTCGCAGGAGCCCGCACACTTTTTCCACGTTTCTTAACAGGGGAGGACGACGGGAACAGCTTCCGCTTTGTCAATTTACTAGTGGGGGCATCAGTCGGCTGACGGGACAGCGCGGGAGATGGACTCGCGGCGGGCTCCCAATCTTCGTGGGGGGAGGCGGGTGGACTTTGATGTGGTGAATGTCTAACGGGAGGAGTCGGTGGCCTTGGCTCCGAGTCTGGAAACTTGATGTATTCCTTCTTCCATAGAACGATACCAAGCTCAACTTCTCCCAATGTCTTCTCGCCTTGAGCTCCAGGAATGGCAAGAAGTATTGCGCTGAATCCCGGCAGAACTTTCGTGACCCCGACACGAGCAAATCCAGTCGGAATCACACCAAAATGGAAGGTTTCTCCAGGTTGATGTCGTAAAGCATAGCCAGTCGCCACCGGACAAGTAATGTTCATCATCGGCGCATGTAACTCACAATTTGTCTTCTCCGTGATATCATCCACGGGGTAGTGAGCCGCCGATGGTTCAGCAACTGGTTCATCAACTGCAGGATCTTGTAGCTGCGTGGAACCCACGCTGCTTTTCCGCTGAGATGGGCCGGTATCGCCTGCAGAAGCTTCTATTCGCAGTTGAGATTCCCTGGTCTGGGTCATTGAGGCCAGTTGCCTCTGCACAGCCTGCACCGTGCGTTCTAATGCGGTAAACCTATCGGCCTCCTTCTTCTTACTTCTGCAATGTTTTCTATAAGTTGCAACGTCTTCCGGCCACCCTTCAAGAAAACCAACCCCGCCTCCTCTGCCTCGACATCGCCCCCAGCGTTCTTTATTCCCGAGGGCTTGTGAAAGCTCGTCGTCCTCTCTATCGGGAACATATTTTCCCTCCTTGACTAGTTCTATGACATCTTTTATTTTTCTGATGACTCTTCTAATTTTTCTCCGCCATTTTCCCTTTGCAACAATCAGGCCTGTTTTTGGGTGCAACACTGCCCCATGCGCGAACAACCAGAACTTGGACCTGTCGGGCCAGTCATCTGTCTGTGGACGGATTCCGTTTTTCGCAGCTCGTCTTCATAGGCTTGCCACTTAGGCAAGGCAGTCTTGTAGCCACCGGAGCCCAAATGATGGAAATATTTCTTCTTCTTAGCATTCAACTTATTTCGGGTCGATCGGGCCACAGCGACGGCCGATTTCTTATACGCCACAAATTCAGCCCAGTCATCTTTTAGCTTCTCTAGATGTCCAGTGAAAACTATATCTTTGTTCCCATATTTTTTCCACAATGTGTTCTTCCAGTGGTTGAATTGCTGGGCCATCTTGCTAAGGGTCCACTCCTTGACTTTATCCTTCATCTTCTGTGGGAGATCTGCCGGTAGGCTGAATTTAGACAACATTGAGTCCCAAAGGATATCTTTTATTCTTTGCTCGAGAAATTTTGCGCCTATGTTGGCTTTCTTCGGCTCATTCCATTCTGTCACAGTGATCGGGACCTTGTCCCTTACAAAAACTACACTGACGTACATATTTAGTGTAGATTCCATCGGGTTTCTCCGGTTTGCCTTTGAAGGTAACTTCGTCGATCGACAACGTTGCACCGTCCGGGAGCTTTATCCCTTGGGCCGGGCCTCGTACGGGGATTGACGACTGAGATCCGGAGGGCTGAAAGAAAAATGTTTTGTTAATAAGTGCGATTATAAATCAATTAATGCATCTAGCTATAGTGATCAACAAGACTTAATATATATACCTTCTGCTTAGCTAGTGATCCAGACGGTTCTTCTTCGTCGTCGTCGTCGTCTCTGAAATTTTCTAACTCAAGTCCATCACCGGAGTCATTCAAGCATTTCGCGCTGAATTCTTCGGCGTCTTCTTCGTCGGACGAATCTTCTCCATCGGAATATTCTCCATCGGAATTGGGTCCGGCAGCGTTGTTATATATTATTTCTTGGAAACGGTCTTCTTCCTCCAAATCTCGGACGAAGGTGGGGGCATCGTCAGCCATAGCTCAATGTCACTGCATATTTTCAAACTTAGCTAAAATTTTGAAACTTAGCAATATTATGAAACTTAGGAAAATTGCTACACTAATAATTTTGAAACTTAGCAATATTATGAAACTTAGGAAAATTGCTACACTAATAATTTTGAAACTTAGCAATATTATGAAACTTGACAATATTTCTAATTTAGCTAAAATTTTGAAACTTAGCAATATTTGAAACTTAGCAATATTTCAAACTTGACAATATTTCTAACTTGACAATATTTTCTAACTTTGCTAAATTTGCTTCAATTTCAAATGGAGAAATAACTACTATGGAGAAATAACAAAAATATTAACAAAAAAACATAAATTACAACTACAATAGCTATTAAATTTTCATAGCAACTAATGGCTAAATAACAAAAAAATTACAACTACAATAGCTATATAATGCAACTATGGAGAAAAAAAAAGAGAATGCAAAATTAAATCTCTCACCTTGGGCGGCCGGCGGCGGTGGTGCTGTGTGGAGGAGACCCGGACGGCGGCGGCCTCGTGGCAGTGGCAGAGGGGCCGATGGACGGCGGCCTCGTGGCGGTGGCAGAGGCAGTGGGGCGGCGCCGGGGCAGTGGCAGAGAGGCAGTGGGCGGCGCAGTACGTGGCAGTGGCAGAGGGGCCGGGACGCGGCGGTGGGGTGGTTCCTCGCCGGAGAATCGCCGGGGCAGGGCTCGCCGGAGCGCGGCGGGGCTGGAGAGCGGCAGGGCTTCGCCGGCGGAGTCGCGTCGAGGAGCGCAGCGTCGAGGAGTCGAGAAAATGGGGATCGATTCGTCGAGCCCCAGTTTAAACTGCATTCAAACGACCTTTAGTCGCGGTTGGTATTACGAGCCGGGACTAAATACCCTTTTGTACCGGCTGTAAAACACAACCGGTGATAAAGGATCTTTAGTCCCGGCTGGTAACACGAGCCGCGACTAAAGGTGTGTTTTGGGCCGCGGCAAAATTTCGGGCGCGAAGCCCAACCCTATAGAACCAGTTGTAAATAACAACCGGTACTAATAGTCCTTTGTTTCTGTTTTTTCTATTTTGTTTCTGTTTTGTTTTTTCTATTTTGTTTCTGTTTTGTCACACCACCTCCAGTACCTCCGCAGAAATGTCAGAGCAAACCCAACCGCGACGAAGAGAGGAACAGAGGACAAAATCTAGAAAAGCCGGCCGCCATCTTCGCAACCGTGTGCTTTTGTTTATTTTTTCTTTCGATTTGTTTTTCTAGAAAAGCCCAACCCTGAGCATTTCTGCACGAATTTGGAGCGGGGTCCTATACGGAAACCCATCGCGGCATAACTTCGCCCCGAGCAAAGCGAGATGACTATCAGTGTGCAAAATTTCTTCAATCGGAACTACCCTACCATCTACCTTCAAATTGCTCGAAAGTCTGGCGAGATGCTCGGATGCGGAAATTAGCGTTTACATCTCTCTTCTGAGTTTTCATAACATAGTTACATAAAAGGTTTAATACACAGTATTACACATCAGCAACAACATCCCTATCTAGTGTTCACTTTTTGGTGGTGCGTCCCTTCTTCTGATTGCGTCGTAGCCATGGACAATCTTCATCATTTAACAGGATGCTCGGGTCAGTTTTCACTTTGAAGGGCGGAATTTCAGGAAACTTATTGTAATCTTCTGACATGTCTGTCTTGTCCTCCACTCCCACGATGTTTCTTTTTCCTGAAAGAACTATGTGGCGCTTTGGCTCATTGTATGATGTACCGGCTTGCTTATCTTTTCTTTTTTTCGGTCTGGAAGACATGTCCTTCACATAGAAAACCTGAGCCACATCATTGGCTAGGACGAATGGCTCAGTTTTGTACGCAAGATTTTTGAGGTCCACTGTAGTCATTCCGTACCGCTTGTCTATCTCTACCCCGCATGACAGGTTAACCCATTTGCACTGAAACAAAGGGATCTTAAAAGAAGGTCCATAGTCAAGTTCCCATATCTGCTGTATGCAACCATAATATGTGTCCTTTGTTCCATCGTCGTTTGTTGCATCAAAGCGGACACCACTGTTTTGGTTAGTGCTCTTTTTGTCTTGGGTTTCCGTGTAAAATGTATTCCCATTTATCTCGTACCCTTGGAAAGTCAATATAGTCGAAGATGGTGTCTGGCCAACAATATAGCTCTGTCCAACAGTGTTGTCATTAATGAGATGCAACCAACTGCCGAAAGTATCCTCGTGTTTTCCTTTAATCCAGAAGTCAGTCTTCTCCGGGTATTCTGAGCGTAAAATATCCATGTGTTCCACGATATACGGAGCCACCAATCTGGAATTTTGTAGAACTGTGTAGTGTGCTTGAGTGAAAGAATGCCCGTCCATACTTCTTGTTGCTTTCTTTCCTATCGTGCCTTTTCCACGCAGTCTCCCCTCATGGCGCGATTGAGGAACACCGATGGGTTAAGATCTGGAAGAAAGTCAACACAGAACTCAATGACCTCCTCTGTTCCATAGCCCTTGGACATGCTTCCTTCTGGCCTAGCACGGTTATGAACGTATTTCTTTAAGACTCCCATGAACCTCTCAAAGGGGAACATGTTGTGTAGAAATACAGGACCGAGAATGGAAATCTCTTCGACTAGGTGAACTATGAGGTGCGTCATAATATTGAAGAAGGCCGGTGGAAACACCAACTCAAAGCTGACAAGACATTGGACCACACCCGTCTGTAAACTTGGTAGAGTTGCTGGATCGATTACCTTCTGAGAAATTGCATTCAGGAATGCACATAGCTTCACAATGGGTACTCGAACGTTTTCCGGTAGAAGCCCCCTCAATGCAACCGGAAGTAATTGTGTCATAATCACGTGGCAGTCATGAGACTTCAGGTTTTGGAACTTTTTCTCTGCCATGTTTATTATTCCCTTTATATTCGACGAGTAGCCAGACGGGACCTTGATACTGCTCAGGACTTGAAAAAGATCTCCTTCTCTTCTTTGGTAAGAGCGTAGCTGGAAGTACCTTCATACTTCTCTGAATTCAGGTTGTCTGTTCCGTGGTGCGTACTTTGCTGGTCCTGCCGTGCATCCGCTGTATCTTTCGTCTTCCCATACACGCCTAAGAAGTTTAGCAGGTTCACGCAAAGATTTTTCGTCACGTGCATCACGTCGATTGCAGAGCGAACCTCTAGGATTTCCCAATAGGGTAAATCCCAAAATATAGATTTCTTTTTCCACAAGGGTACGCGCTTGTTTACGTCTTTCGGAACATTTAGACTGCCAGGACCCTTTCCAAATATTACTTCCAAATCCTTGACCATGCCATATACAACATCACCATCACGGCGTGTAGGCTTCGTCCGGATATCTGCCAAACCTTTGAAGTGCTTGCCTCCGTTTCTTACGTGATGCCTGCCTGGAAGAAACTGACGATGCCCCATGTACACAATCTTCTTACCTATATATGCACTGTCAGTCTTATCTAAACAGTGCGTGCATGCATTGTATCCCTTGTTCGACTGTCCTGAAATGTTACTAAGAGCAGGCCAATCATTGATGGTTACAAACAGCAACGCTCGTAGGGGAAATTCCTCTTGTTTGTACTCATCCCACACACGTACACCTTCGTCAGACCACAACTGTAAAAGTTCGTCAACTAATGGCCTCAGATACACATCAATGTCGTTGCCGGGTTGTTTCGGTCCTTGGATAAGCACTGGCATCATAATATACTTTTGTTCATGCACAACCAAGGAGGAAGGTTATAGATACATAGAGTCACGGGCCAGGTGCTATGACTGCTGCTCTGCTCCCCAAACGGATTCAAGCCATCTGTACTTAGACCAAACCTTAAGTTCCTTGCGTCAGCTGCAAAATCCCCAAACGCACTGTCGATTTTTCTCCACTGAGACCCATCAGCGGGGTGTCTGAGCATCTCGTCTTCCTTACGGTCTTCTTTGTGCCATCGCAACAACTTGGCATGCTCTTTGTTTCGGAACAAACGTTTCAACCGTGGTATTATAGGAGCATACCACATCACCTTCGCGGGAACCCTCTTCCTGGGGCTCGGCTCGCCCTCAACATCACCTGGGTCATCTCGCGCGATCTTATACCGCAATGCACCGCATATCGGGCATGCATTCAAATTCTCGTACTTCTCACCGCGGTAGAGGATGCAGTCATTGATGCATGCATGTATCTTTTGTACCTCTAATCCTAGAGGGCAGACAATCTTCTTTGCTTCGTACGTGTTGTGGGGCATTTCATTATTCCTCGGAAGATTCTTCTTAAATATTTGTAGCAACTCTTGAAATGCCTTGTCAGATATTCCATTCTTTGCCTTCCACTGCAGCAATTCCAGGGTGGTACCTAGCTTTTTCTGGCCATCTTCACAATTTGGGTACAACGGTTTTTTGTGATCCTCTAACATGCTCCAGCTTCGACCACTCGTTTTCAGTTACGCAGTTCATCTGTTCATCACGAATGACCTGACGAAGATCATCATCGTCGGACTGATCAACAATGACCTCATGCTCTTCCCCATTGTAGTATCACCGTGTTCATCAGAGAACACGGGATAGTTGTCATCATCCTCTTCTTCAGGGTTTTCCATTATAACCCCTCTTTCTCCGTGCTTGGTCCAACAAAAATAATTGGGCATGAAGCCTTGTCGAACAAGTGGGAGTGTATGGTTCTTACGCTCGGGTAATTCCTGTTATTCCGACATTCATCACATGGACAAATCATAAAACCATTCTTCAGCTTGTTTAACTTAACCACATCGAGAAAACGATGCATGCCATCAATAAACTCGGGTAAGCGTCGATCACCGTACATCCATTCTCGGCTCATCTGCATTACATAAATACATCAAAAACCATTACACGAGCTAAATAAGAGATACGTGACCAAATTAATTAATACAAGTTCATCACATTAAAAACAAAGTAGAGTAGTGCCAAATGTAATACATAGTTCTCACGAAACATACATCAATCGAAACTAACATACAACTATCTAAAGAATTTAAATCCAACAACAAATGCGATCAGAATCGCAACCAATGTAACTATTGAACCAACAGCATAATGATACCAAGCCTCTTGACTAATGGCATATTTTCTAATCTTTTTAAGCTTCACGCGCATTGCATCCATCTTCCTCTCGTAACTAGCGACGACGTCGGCAAGCTCGAGCCCGTGAGCATCACGATGTCGGCAATCTTCAAGTCCAATTCCATCTTCTCGTCTAGGCATTGGAGACGAAGATCTTCACTTATCTTCAATTTTGCTCTCAAATCGTCGTTTTCTTTTTTAAAATACTCGACAATAGGGTCGACCGCAAATTCCGGTTCAACTACCTCCTAAATAAAAATATATCTACGTAAGTTGGTCGGCATGATTGTTATAAACACGAAACAAAACAAATAGCTAAAAAGATATACCACATCCGAATCATAGACAGGACGAGGGCCGACGGGGACGGATATCAAAACCATGACACTATATATATATAAAAACATAAGAAAATTATACAATAAATAATTATGCATATAAATCATATAACTAACATTTTTTATAAAAGATAAAAAAAGAGGCTCACCGAGGTGGTGTCGGCGACGGAGCGGCGCGGGCAATCGACGGCGGTGAGGATCAGGTGACGGGAAGACACTACATAAAACCACAAATTATACTTCAATTTAAGCTCACAATGCATATAAAACAAATGAAATCCCTAACTTAGTCATTTCATCAAACACCTTGCAAGCACAACCTAAATCAAACTTGCTAAACTTGCACGAAAATGAGCTAAACTTGAAATGCCGGAAGAGAAGATGAAGAAGTTGCTAACCCTTGTATATGGTGCCACCAAACTTGACAAATGTTGGAGAAAAAATGGGTGACCTAGAGCTTGGGAGAGAGGAAAAATGGAGTTGGGGTCGAGTTGCTTCAAAATGGAGCTGGCCGGGCCGGGTGGAAGATATAGAGGACTTTTAGTCCCGGTTTGTAATACAAACCGGGACAGAGATAAAAAGAAGGAAATTTTGTCCCGGTTTGTATTACAAACCGGGACTAAAGGTCCTCGCCCAGAGGCACAGAAGATAAAAGATAAAGAAGGAGGGAACTTTGTCCCGGTTTGTATACAAACCGGGACTAATGCCCCATTTAGTACCGGGTTTTGTTGCAACCGGTACTAAAGAGCCGCACCAATGCCTCTGTTTCTACTAGTGAACTACCCACACATAGGAGCGTTGCCCGACGCGCGCCTCGAACCAGCCCGCCGCCGTCGCTCGCATCTCCAGCGACACATACCTCTGTGGGCTTGCGGCAGCACTGGACATCGCTGGCGCCGCTCCACGGTCAGCTTGAAACCCCTATAAATTTTTGCTACAACGTGGATTTGCATCAGAAGGAGAAATTGCTTGCTACAAACCTTCCAAGTATTTGCACCTCTTGAATTTTTTTTGCATCATATGAACAAGAAATTGGCTACAACCGTTATGTGGGTTTGGATCAAAAGGAGATTTTTTTCCTACAAAGTTTCGAAAGATTTGCACCTCATGAAAAAAAATTGCATCATATGAAGAAGAAAATTGCTTAAACATTATGTGGATTTGCATCAAAAGGAGAAAAATTCTGCTACAAACCTTCCAAAAATTTGCACCACATCAAGAGCATCTTGTGAAAAAGAAAATTGCTACAACCCTTATGTGGATTTGCATGAAAAAGAGAAAAAAAATCTGCTACAAATCTTCCAAGAATTTGCACCACATCAAGAAAAAAGGAATACGAAGAAGTTTGCTCTCGGACTCCTTCCGCCGCGCCAGCCGCACGCGAAGCTCACCCAACGTCGTGTTCCCTCCAACCTCCGCTAGATGCGAGGACCTCTCAGGCACCCTGGCTGCCGCAACCGGCGTCGCGGCCATGGCGAGCAATAGAAGCAGAAGCGACGAGCTCGGGGCGCGCGCCATGGTGCTCTGCTTCCATTGCTGACGCCGACTGGAGAAGAGGAGGTGGGGTGGGTGGGGCGGCCGGGGATGGTAATTCGTAGGAGGGCCGTCGGTGATTGCTGGAGATTCGCTTGACATGCCACAACGCGACGGGGATGACGACGGAGGCGCTCCCGCAGAGGACCAGCGAGGAGAATAAATGAGTGGAGGAGAAAGCTGGAAAGAGATAAGTTTTGACCGGCCTTCACGCGGATGGACGCACGTGCAGTGAGGAGGACGCGTCGCCCGCGATCCTCCGGTGGGATTAAAGCGTTTCCCTTGGTTTTTCTATCCTCGTGGGTTAATTGACGTAGGAAAGAGGGGGCCTATCACAGACGGTATCACGGTATGAGAGCCACCTCAGATTTATCCGCGTTGATTAATTGACGTAGGAAAGCATATTTATTTAGTTTACATTTGAAATTAGGTTGACTTGTCGGTCGTCGGAGCTGGTGAGGAGGAGCTGTCGGAGCCGAGAAGAACCAGGATTAGTATGCGCATGTAGTCCTGGTGATGGTGATCGATCATGTGCATAAGTATGCATGGGATCGACCTGTATCCATTAGCAGAAGCTTCCGTTTGGAGCTGGTAGCTCTAGTTTTGGATCGTACGCGGGACTGGATGACGTCATGCGGACGTACCGTCGAGTCGAGGCGTCGACTCGGGGCAGATGCGGGTACGTACGTAGGTCCAACTCGTAATGCATGTTATTTCATGTGAAATGAGATTAATTAATTTTCCTATGGAAATACTTTTCTTTTTTTGAAGTAATTACAAAAGATGACCGAGGAGGATATTTTGGAGAATAAAACATTAATCTATAGACATGCAAGGAATTTCACTGTCTAGAAGGTCATTCTGACGCTACATGTGTTCAAGCAGATGTCGAAGCCGTACCACTAAAGATATAACCAACCCATGCGGATGAAAATCCTGCATCCAATATGGTTTTTGGACGATGCTGAGCGTCCTCCGGAGGATAGTTGCGCACGATCCTGCGGTTCCCTGACCGTGCGATTGGCCCCACGTGGTCCGTTGGATCAAAAAATCGACTACCAGCCCACGCGCATCTCTTCTTATCCACATGGAAAAAATTCCCCAAAAAAATCCACTGCCCCCGCCCCCAACTACCCACACATAGGAGCGTTGCCCGACGCGCGCCTCGAACCGTCCCGCCGCCGTCGCTCGCATCTCCAGCGACACATACCTCTCTGGGCTTACGGCAGCACCGGACATCGCTGGCGCCGCTCCACGGACAGCTTGAAAGCCCTATAAATTTTTGCTACAACGTGGATTTGCATCAGAAGGAGAAATTGCTTGCTACAAACCTTCTAAGTATTTGCACCTCTTGAATTTTTTTTTGCATCATATGAACAAGAAATTTGCTACAACCGTTATGTGGGTTTGGATCAAAAGGAGATTTTTTTGCTACAAACTTTCAAAAGATTTGCACCTCATGAAAAAAAATTGCATCATATGAAGAAGAAAATTGCTTAAACATTATTTGGATTTGCATCAAAAGGAGAAAAATTCTGCTACAAACCTTCCAAAAATTTGCACCACATCAAGAGCATCATGTGAAAAAGAAAATTGCTACAACCCTTATGTGGATTTGCATCAAAAAGAGAAAAAAATCTGCTACAAATCTTCCAAGAATTTGCACCACATCAAGAAAAAAGGAATACGAAGAAGTTTGCTCTCGGACTCCTTCCGCCGCGCCAGCCGCACGCGAAGCTCACCCGACGTCATGTTCCCTCCAACCTCCGCTAGATGCGAGGCCCTCTTAGGCACCCTGGCTGCCGCAACCGGCGTCGCGGCCATGGCGAGCAATAGAAGCAGAAGCGACGAGCTCGGGGCGCGCGCCATGGTGCTCTGCTTCCATTGCTGACGCCGACTGGAGCAGAGGAGGTGGGGTGGGTGGGGCGGCCGGGGATGGTAATTCGTAGGAGGGCCGCCGGTGATTGCTGGAGATTCGCTTGACATGCCACAACGCGACGGGGATGACGACGGAGGCGCTCCCGCAGAGGACCAGCGAGGAGAATAAACGAGTGGAGGAGAAAGCTGGAAAGAGATAAGTTTTGACCGGCCTCCACGCGGATGGACGTGTGGCGCACGCGCAGTGAGGAGGACGCGTCGCCCGCGATCCTCCGGAGGGATTAAAGCGTTTCCCATGGTTTTTCCATCCTCGTGGGTTAATTGACGTAGCAAAGAGGGGGCCTATCACAGACGGTATCACGGTATGAGAGCCACCTCAGATTTATCCGCGTGGATTAATTGACGTAGGAAAGCATATTTATTTAGTTTACATTTGAAATTAGGTTGACTTGTCGGTCGTCGGAGCTGGTGAGGAGGAGCTGTCGGAGCCGAGAAGAACCAGGATTAGTATGCGCATGTAGTCCTGGTGATGGCGATCGATCATGTGCATAAGTATGCATGGGATCGACCTGTATCCATTAGCAGAAGCTTCCATTTGGAGCTGGTAGCTCTAGTTTTGGATCGGACGCGGGACTGGATGACGTCATGCGGACGTACCGTCGACTAACTACCCCACAAATCTCCAACACTACATATACGCGCACACACAACGTGCATCCAGTCCAGTCCAGGTCGAGCTACAGCTTTCCATCAAGAGTCCAGCCATGGCGGCGATGATGGTGGAGAGTTGGGCGGGGCTGGGGTCGGCCGTTGCCAGCGTAATCTTCCTCTGGTCCGTGGTGCAGAACCACATCCCGGCTACCCTCCACCTCCACCTCACCGTCTGGGCCGCCAAGCTCACCTCCTACCTCAACCCCTACATCGAGATCACCGTCTCCGAGTACGGCGCCGAGCGCTGGAAGCGCAGCAACCTCTTCCTCGCCGCCGAGGCCTACCTCAGCGACTCCTGCGCCCGCCGCGCGCGGAAGCTCAAGGCCGAGCTCGGCAAGGACAGCAAGAAAATCCAGGTCTCCGTCGACGACCACGAGCAGGTCACCGACGAGTTCAACGGCGCCGCCCTCTGGTGGTACGCCTCCAAGAGCCAGGCCAAGGCCAACGGCATCAGCCTCTACCCCGGCCAGGACGAGAGGCGCTTCTACAAGGTCGTCTTCCACCGGCGCCACCGTGAGCTCGTTGTGGACAAGTACTTTCCTTTCGTCCTCGGCGAGGGCCGCGCCGTCACCGTCAAGAACCGCCAGCGGAGACTCTTCACCAACAACGCCAGCGGCAGCTGGAGCCCCTACCGGGCCAAAAGCGTCTGGAGCCACGTGCCCTTCGAGCACCCGGCGACGTTCGGCACGCTCGCCATGGACCCCGAACAGAAGGAAGCCATCGTCGACGACCTCACCGCGTTCCGCGAGAGCAAGGAGTACTACACAAAGGTCGGCAAGGCTTGGAAGCGAGGGTACCTCCTCTACGACCCGCCAGGCACCGGCAAGTCCACCATGATCGCCGCCATGGCCAACTTCCTCGACTACGACGTCTACGACCTCGAGCTCACCGCGGTCAAGAACAACACCGACCTGCGGAAGCTCTTCATCGAGACCACGGGCAAGTCCATCATCGTCATCGAGGACATCGACTGCTCCATCGACCTCACCGGGGAGCGCCGTAAGGCCAAGAAGGCATCGGGTGGAAAGGACTCCGACGATGACGGCGACAAACCCATGCTGCCGATGGAGCCGGAGAAGGATGAAGCCACAAAGGTGACGCTCTCGGGCCTGCTCAACTTCATCGACGGGCTGTGGTCGGCGTGCGGTGGTGAGCGAATCATCATCTTCACGACCAACCACAAGGACAATCTGGACCCTGCGCTAATCCGGCGGGGCAGGATGGACAAGCACATCGAGATGTCCTACTGCCGCTTTGAGGGCTTCAAGGTGCTCGCCAAGAACTACCTAGATGTCATCGAGCATGAGCTATTCATCGAGATCCAGCAGCTGCTCGAGGAGACGGACATGTCCCCTGCCGATGTGGCGGAGAACCTGATGCCCATGTCCAAGAAGAAGAAGAAGGACACCGACGCATGCTTGTTAGGTCTCATCGAGGCGATCAAGCAGGCCAAGGCGAAGGAGCAAGAGGAGGCCAAGGAGGCAGAGGCCAAGAAAGCCAAGGAGAAAGAGGTGGCAGAGGCGAAGAAAGACGAAGGGAAGTCAATGTAGCCAATAGGCAAGGTATCAAGTGACATGTGACGGGCTAGAGTGAGCTTGTTCACTAGTACTATTCCCTTACAAAAATATGCCGTGTATGTTCCGTTCTAATGAATAAGACGTATAAATTTAGTTAAAAAAGTCACAATTTAAAAAGTTTGACCAAATATATAGAAAAAATATCAACATCTACAGTATTGAGTAAATACATTATGAAAATATATTTTATGGGATCTATTGATATTGATATGATATTATAAATGTTGATATTTTTGTCTATAATATTACTCAAACTTAGAATATGTTGACTTTTGACTAAATTTATATGGCTTATTCATTGAAACGGAATGTATCACACTCAACTAAAATAATATTGCTTTATTTTCTCACTTGTTAATTAAAAAAAAGGTACCATTGTAATGCGCTGCTTTATATAGAGTAATCTCTACTATATAAAGGTGATTAAGGCGGCGATGGTTGACGATGGTCCGTCCTGACTTTTAACCGTTTTGCCCTCCCACAAAATTGCATAATACTGCAACTTGCCATCGTACCTCTTCGTCTGATCTCGCAGAAAGAAAAAAAACAGGTTCATCGTTCGATCGCTCTCCGACGCGTCGCCGAGCTCGCCACCTACCCGCTGGAGGAGCCAGGCCGAGGGCCATGCCCGCTGTGAGAAGCGTTGTCCACAGCTGTGGGCTCCACCATGCCGGGACTCGCAGGAGACGGGGAAGACTGCGCGGTTGCGCATCGAACGGGAGAGGGCGGTCTGTCGACGGCCGCCCGCGAGAACCTCCGCCTGCGCGGTTGTAATCAGTTTGGTTGATATAACCTTCAATGTTCTGTCTTCTTTCAGTTGCATTATGTATTCTTGATTCCAGGCCTCAATAAAAAAATAGAAGAACGTACATAATTCCTTGCTCCATTTTACATATTTGTTGTTATCTAATGCAGTCCTTTTCTTACCACAGAAGTGCTCAGGGCCAGATCTATGAGCAGTTTATCTAAAAAAGAAACACACTTACACAGATGACCAAAACATAACAGAAAATAACATAGGAATGATTAATAGTGGGTAATATCAATTCCTCGCTCTGTTTTTGTGTTAGGAGGATCATAGTTACAGTGGTGTAATATGTGACTGAAGCTGATGCCTTTCAGAATTAGAAATGTAACTGAAGTTTTATTTTTTCACACTTTTTTGTTTGTTACGCTGCACTTATGACTGAATTCAATGGCATTCTCGCACTACTATGTTATTCCATCCAATTTCATTTCAACTTCTTAGCCTGTGCCAAAAACCAGCGACAAATAACTTAAAGTCAGTGTTTGAGCAATTATAGGACAGAGCTAATGCACCGCATGAAAACTAACTGCAATTAGTCACTTCCATCGATCGTGAAAGGAAGAAAAACAAAGTTTTCTATCTATTGCAGTGTCAATGGCTCGGTAAAAAAAAAAATCTCAATTCATGTATAATCCTTGCAGTTTGATATGTATATGGCTGATCTTGCATCTCATGGACGAACTCTCGATATGAAGTCCGCAAAATGAATGTTGTATCAGGATTCCAAATATATATCTATATATTATTTAATGCGGGTAATTCTCTTGCGTGATATCCACTTTCCAGCATATATTATCGTGTTTTCTTTTTATAAAATAAATTGCAGGTGAAGAAGAAGCAAAACTTGTTAGATGATTTTTGATTTTCATGTGCAAGTTGCTGCAGTTTTGAAGTCTCAGGAAACATCTTGTGGTGTTTAAACTACATATTAGCTATTTTGATGTCTAAATATTTGCAATACAGGACATGCCTCCTCTCCTCTTTCTATGTGAAATACTAATTTTATATTTTTGTTTGCAAGCTCATAAGCATAAGACTTAGTGACACTGAATTAGTTAGGCTACTGAAGCTATTGGCTACATTAGTTGGTCCATTTAATACAGCCTGCAAAGGTTTGCTTAGTACAATACCATAGTCATTAGTTCATCCATCTAATACAATGATTCTTAACTTCTGCTGGGCTCCTGGAGTTATATTTATCAGTATAATCTCTGGTGTTGTATGGGCACGTTCTGATCTTGTAGTTCGATGTGTGAAATTGATCTCGTGTATGATAACTGTTTTTCTGCGTGTAGTTCCATTTAGCATTTTTTTTTTTTGTGAAATCCTGCATAGTGAAGAAGAGTGTAAGTTTTGGTGTATTCTCGTTCGTGTTGTGTTGGGTCAGTATACGAACAAGCTTCATCTGTTCCCATATGTTTTTAGTGTGTTGATCTGTTGCTCAGTTAGTTTTCTGTTTGCTAATGGCGACAACTGTTGCTTGCCCAATAAATAGAAACACGTTGTATTTTGGTACAGTTTCATTTTTTTGTGTATCTTTGGTACCAATGATTTGTGGAAGACAATGGCAATTTCTTTGATATTCATTGGTGATAGGTTGAATTGATTAGTTTCAAAATAGCTGACTGAACTGTTGAATATAACTGATTGTTGCGAAATGCTGTAAAGCTAATTCTAAACCAAAATACTGAATTGCAGGAAAGTTGCTCCCCTTTTCTATGAACCGTCTCTCAAAGGTACCAGCGGGCGGTGAGAGTATCAAGAGGAGCGTCGAGATCAAGCAAAGCTGCGCTGGGAGCAGCGGCGCACGGCTCCCCACGCACAGTCGCTCTCGGGAGCACTGCGCTGTTACCTTTCTGCGTGTGGAAGACTGACATCTCTTTTTTTTTTCCTCATCAAATGCTTTTTTTAATAAATTTCGACAGGTGCGCTTTTCTTTATTTATTTCATGCTTGCATGATTGCGCGGTGCCTTTGCTCTCTTATGTTTTGCTTGTGTGGGAAAATGACTCCTGCAGCTATTAATTCTTGTTGAGCAAGGTTTGCGTACATATTTCAGGTATGGCAAACAAATCAGGACAGAAAAACTATAGGAGAATGGAACATACTTTGAGTTGTTATGCTTGCATTGAGCAAGCCGGTAGCCGGCCCGGTAGCATTTTCTAAATATGGGCACGTGTTTTGAATGTAAAATACAAAATATGAAAGTATGGGTCTCTCTTTTTTTATTCGGGAATTGTGCCCTCCTCATTTAGTGATACAGATATCGAGGGAGATGCTTATTTCCAGTATAGTTCATATTTGGTTTCACCACAAGAATTTAGAAAGGCATATAATAGAATAATCAATGACATTACTTGAAAATTGTGTAACAATATAGCATGCAGACTGCAGAGTATATAGTGCCTGCAAAATTATATAGCGTGCATACTGCACCGTATATACGACTACATAGAAATTTCCAGCTCATAAACGTTTTCATTGTACACGTCTTAATTTTATAGGGTGACTTATAGACCGAGAAAGCATCGGCAGAAGAGCAGTGCAAAACAAGGATGGAGCAGGTGACTTATTGTTCTTAGTTTGCCTTTCCACAAAGAACAAAATTGCTTTTTAGATAATTTGAGTGTATATATGCTGATGTGTTGGTTAATCAGTTGGGTTCACAAGGAGGCCAAGAAGAAAAAGGGGATGCGTAGAACATCTGTGAACAAATTATCTCCAGCTATCTAAATACATTGCATATGTGAAAGTAAATTCAGGAACATAACTTTATTTTTTCCATTATGTCGGAGGTTTAAAAAATTGAGCTGTTATCTGTCAGGAATTTATGAAGAATTTTTCTGATGGAGTAACAACTATAAAATTCAGTATGTATACACTCACATTGTTTTCTTTTCGGTAAATCTTTCCCAGGAACTGGTAAACGAATCCGAACTTTCAATTAAATTTTTATTCATGATAGTTGTAAATAAAATTGAAATCTCGTCATCACTTGCCAGCTTACTTTTCTGATGTGCCAGTTATGTTACATGCATGTTTATGTATTTAGGAAACTTTATCTTCATTCCTCGTATACTTATTCTGTATGTGTAGGAAGGGCTTGCTGGGCTTGAAAGAAGCAAGAGATGAGACACCAAGGAGAGGAAGACAACTCTCCAGAATCTCAAACAGTTCAAGGAGAAGGAAAGGCTGCGGCTTTGGCAATATAGAGATGTTGAATCCGACGAGGAACAGGTTCCAGGTGCAAGAAAAACTGGAGGGTGTCGGTAGATGAGAGAAGATTGCTCAAGACTATGGTCATGGTTTACCTATGAAGTTTTGGACGCCCAGCGGAACTCAGTCAGAGCTACATGAAAACCAGTGACAGAACTACATTTATGCAGTTAGAACAAAACTTATTCAGGCGGAACTTTCTTAGATTGAGCACTGTCGTTGCTGAGTTATTTAGTTTTACATCTTTAAAGTCAAGAATGTTCAGGATTAGCAAGCTTAATAAGGTTGTTTCCTTGTGCAGTGTATTTCGTTGTTATCAAGACATAGAATATTGAGAGTTGCAATGAAATTAAATTCAGGATTAGACTTGAATATACAAATAGAGTAACATGTACTGTACTTGTTTCCTGGGCTATGCATGTGACTACTTATTTCGTTTTGCACTCGTTCAAAATTTTGAGTACTGTTTTTTCTACTTTTGAGCAACAAGTTGGGAAGCATGCTATTTTTGCTAAGTAGTAGACGGGTGGGAATTGAGCTAATTTTGTAAAACATGCCTATTTAATATTACCTACCAACATGTTTTAAATTTTGGAACAGAGATAGTATTTAATTTAAAGAACACAACATTTTGCATTTCTAAATTTCGCCTAGAAACCATACCAATGGATCGATAGATTCAACCGCTTACCTGACTGTATTTCGAATCTCTCGGCAAATCGACATCGTAGCCGGCAGATGCCTTGGCTCTGCCAGCTACATGAATGCTCTGGTAGATCCCCTTCCAGGAAATCCCCTCGCAGAAAACCTAAACACGACCACCCTATTCCATTGGTCGGGACAACTAAGTAAGCCTAAGATAATAAGAAGCCCATTTAAAACAAAGGGTCCGACCAATTTAAAACCGTCGAAATAGGTATGCTCATCTGCAATCGAGCTAAATGGGTTCTCCAATTGAAAACTTAATGTAATACAAACTATGATTACCACAAAGATTATTCATACACAAATAAATTCAAGCCTGATATGGGTTCTTGGGTCAGACTGGATCGGGCCGGCGACATAACAGATTGGATCGAGCCGACGATGGGGAATGGGTCAGATTGGAACGAGCCAGCGATGGGGACAGAACACGGAAACACCGGACACGGGACAAGAAGTGCAAAGGACAATGTGACTTATAAAAAGGGGCGTCGGAAACACGGATATGGGTTCTTATGAAGTATGAACACTGATGCAGATAATGAGGGTAGAGTAACAGAATAACATGCCAATGAACTGTTAAAGAGGTAAAAGAATTAAAAATGCCTACTGTAACCACTGACCTGTTGGGAGCAAATACCTAGCAATATAAAGTATGTGGTAGCTGTCTAGTTTAAATATTTAGTAAAGGGTATCCGTTGGCAGAATATCCATGCATTCATGCTCCTCGTCATATATTTTCAACGATCATTTCAGTAACAGAATGTTGCAAAAAGAAAGCATCCATCTTAAGATTGCCTACTAATCTCCATCTCCAAAGTCCAAGCATGTAGCCAGCTGGTAAGGTAGTTTGTTGGATTATTAGGCATAATTTTCATGATTAATTCCAGAATATAAAGCATGATCGCAAGAGCTACTAACATGTTAATCTCGAAAATACTAGACGTATTAATTAACATGAACAGCAGCAAGACATCTACAAACACAGCCATCGAAGGCTTGCTCTTAGCCTTGCTCTTGCCGTAGTGAAAATTCTTCTGCACCATGTTGGCGCTAGACTGACCTTCACCACCTCTCTCAGCAGTGTCCTTAGCCCGAGCCTTCTCCTCAACATCAAGAGACGCTATCAGGTTTTCAACCGATATCTCCTGTCTCTTGTGTTTGAGAGTTGTGGCGAAGTTCCTCCATGAAGAGGGCAACTTTGCAATAATGCATCCAGCCACAAACTTGTCAGGTAAGGCACACTTAGCGTGCTCAAGCTTCTTAGCAATGCACTGTATCTCATGAGCCTGTTCGACTATAGAACGGTTGTTAGCCATCCTAAAGTCATGGAAGCTCTCCATGATATACAGTTCACTGCCAGCATCTGCTACACCGAACTTAGCGTTCAGTGCCTCCCAGAGCTCTTTGGCATCTGTAATGTGCATGTACACATCAAACAGCTTGTTGCTAAGAGCACTCAGAACGAGTCCCACAAAGGCAGTATTGGTTTCCTTGAACTTGTTCTGATCCTCGTCAGATATAGTTCCTTCAGGTAAACCCTCACTAGCCTCGAACACTTTCAGAGATCGCAACCACAGTGTAGTCTTGTACTGCCATCTCTTAAAGTCCACACCGGTAAACTTGTCCGGCCTCAGCGCATCAGATAGTTGTCCCATGTTTAACTCAGGAAATTGCCTATAACAAATATAAGGTTTTTGGATTGTTGGATTATTAGGCATAATTTCCATGATTAATTCCAGAATATAAAGCATGATCGCAAGAGCTACTAACATGTTAATCTCGAAAATATTAGACGTATTAATTAACATGAACAGCAGCAAGACATCAACAAAACATAGCCATCGGAGCAGCGACGGCAGCAGCTTGAGCGACGACGGTAGCAGCTCGAAGAAGACGACGTTGGAGACGAGTCGCCCGCGGACCCGGAGATCGTCCAGGAAGTCGAGCCGTGATGAAGAACTTGAAAGCAGTCGCACGGAGCGCTTCCCAAAAACCTTATTCGCCCTCTCCCGTACAGGATCACAAGGACGAGTGGTTCCGGAGACCTGCTGTCCCGTTCACCGGTGCACGCCGGCGCACGGGATGGAGAAGACTACGGTGGCGGCGCAAGGCACGAGAGTGGCAAAACCTAGATTGGTTCGATGTGTGACGGCGCACGCAGTGCAAGGCAATATATAGTGCGGCTCGGGAAACCCTAACGGGTACAACGTGGGCCAACCACGTCGCACACGTCCGAGTCAGATAGCAGCCCACGATCCGGGAGCGACCCGAACTGACAAAACTATACGCGTACGCAAAAACTCGTTTTTCCCGAACAGCAAAAATATAGGCATCGGCTCATTCCCGCAACCCGCGGCGTGTCGTGACGAGACGGACGGACGGCGGCGGAGGGGGAGGAGGAGGAGGAGTGCGCACGAGAGAGACTTCTGTTCTCAACTAGCGCACCAAGTGGTACAACACTCCACCTTATAAGGTGGTGTTTGTCTCCTCCAACTTGCAATGTGGGACTAAAGTTTAGCACCACATTGCACCTCCAAAATTCTGCCATGCACATGGGCCAATTTGAGATTTTTAGAAATTTCTTATTGAGCTCCCCAAATGGGCCCAAATTCTAACATAGTTAGCATGTCCTTCCTTACTACGGCATCCTACAGAAGCAGTAGTACACCTTTGTAAGCAGCAGCCAACATCCCAAGGTGCCGGGAGCAATCCATTATCGAGCATCAGTGAAACAGGACAGGTGCGTGTTCGCTACATACCTGGCACATCATGTCCTCAAGCAATTTCGCAGAATGCTGTCTCTTGGTCCGATCTGGTTTCCTTTGTTTTTCTTCATGGCATGTTTAGGCATGGTGAGAACGGTGAGGAGATGACCAAAGTGAAGGGCTGGACCTGCCCCAGCTGCAAGGGCATTTGCAACTGCAGCTTCTGCAGGAGCCAGGAGGTTAGCCAAACCTTCTACTACAAGCATATGAGGGTCAAGGTTCAAACGGTTTGACCAACACGTAAGCATTAGAGTGGGGAGAGTAGTACTGAGATTGAATGAAATACTTCATGCAAGCCACCGCAAAGTGCATTGTTTTCAAAAGACACTCCGAGCGGATAACAAAAACAACAATGAATCAACCAAATCCGCCCCAACAGAATGACCTACATGACACTTGTAGATCCAGAATGGAGGAGATGGGTGACAACATGTGCTCACCTGGTGGTGGGTCTTCCGTTCTCCGAGTCCACCGACCAAACTGACTCCGGGGCACAGGTTGCGTTTCCTGGGAGCCGCTTTCTTGACCTCCTGCGTCTGCTCTGGCACGACCCATCCATTTCCGCGACCACGGGAGCAAACTGCATTTGGAAGAGAAGAAATATCTCAATCAAGTGCACGACCACGATGAGGTAAATTTCTCAGAATGTATGCGACCCAATTTTACCTCGTCGTCTTCATCGATGAGGTTCGCTGCGCTATTCTTCAGCTCCCACCCGAATGTGGTCTCTAGTAGCGTCTTCAGTTTCCTGGCCTTGATATGAAGGGGAGATGTCACAAATATCCATGTTTTCTAGAAATTCTATGTGCAGTTCACAACAGTAAACGATATATGCTGATCATGTTTTCAGCAGCGACGGTGAGGCTACTCAGATTTATTGCATGCACAGAGTATTTCGTTTGCTCTGTACACATGACATGGCGTTCTGTTTAATGCTATTGTCACTGGTTCCAACTTACTGGTGCAAAATTTTATCATTTATGGGTATAATCCATTGTCTCAAATAACTGAATTACAATTCAATAACTAAAGATGAGAGTGAAGATTCGAGAATACCAACCCATGACAGAAGGTCTCCATCCACAACTGGAGCTTCAAGTATTACCGACAAGAAATCCTGACAATAGCAGTTGAGAGTTATAGATTATTTTGCATAGAAGAAAATTCAATGCATTCCCAAGAGGATCACGTCAAATGCAGTGATCTCGTTCCTTCAATTTTGCCAGTCCCCATCTCAAACACCCAGTACAATAATGAGCTGCTAAAACTTAATCAATATGCTCTTAGATGGTAGTTCAAACTACAAAGTAGAATGCTTGCCTAGCCTGTCTCGTTTCAAAAAACGAAAGAAGAAAAAGGGCCTTATTCAAGCAAAGCACTGACACTAAAATATCAAACAAAGGCAGAATAGTAAAATAATAAATAATAAATGACCAAAACAGTATTTGGGTTAGACAGACCGAACAAAATAAGGATGGCGATTTATTTAGCAGTTTAACCCAATGGTGAGGATCTTTATGTAACATCTATACCTAATAATAAAAGCATTAAGGTTTCTTGTGGTACGTCATTTTTTCCCCGATTTTACCCTCCCACCAAATCACATATTTACCCACCACAGCCACCCATAAGTCGTATACCGGTTCGTTTTTTTTCCCGTCCGCTGCTCACATCATCGATTCCTGACCGGCCCAGCCCATCAACGAACAAAGCCCACCTCCACAACCGACGGCCAAGTACTCCAGCTCGATCCCTCCAGCTCGATCCCCTCTCTCCGATCCGAACTCGAGCTGCTCGATCCCTCCAGCTCGATCCCCTCGATGTCTCTCCCTCGATGTCTCTCCGATCCAAACTCGGAGGAAGGAATGGCGACGTGCGTCACGCCGGGCCAGCGCTAGACCCCAGGTCGCCGAACACCGCGAGCTTCCGAGGTGAGCCGGCCATATCGGGCGTGCCGTGGCGGCGCCATGGCTCCAGTACGCCGCCACCGGCCAGATCGTCGCCGACGAGTATGGATGCGGGAGCGCGACGAGCGTCCGGTGCAGGCTCACGCGTCCTTGGTTTGAAGCTCCTGGTCCGATGACTTGTTCTAGGATGCCTCTGCACCCGTGTCGACACCATCCTCGAGGAAACGCTGCTTCGTTGCCAATACGGTACTTGCCGAGCTCGACCACGATCTTGGATTTCTTTTCTTTTGTTTGTTGGTGACGGCGTGCTGGATGGACCTTGATGTTCTAGTCTGCTCGATGCTGGTGATGCAATGTGGTGCTCTGCTAGCTGTAGCTTGTTGTCCCTGGGCCGCAGCGTCTCTGTGTTCACTCTCCACTGGCATCATGTCTTTGTGTTCTCCGGTGATGTGGATGCTCCGATGATGCTTGTGTATGTTTAAAATTAGATCGATAAATTATGCCTGCTAGATCGGATCAAAATTACGTGTGTAATTTGTGCCATTAATGATTAATTATTTTCTACATCTGTCAAATTAAGAGTCAGAATCAATAAGTGTTCGAATTATTTGTGTCAAAGTGATTAAGAGTCAGAATCATTTTTGCAAAAAAAAGGACACAAGATGGGGTGCTGTTGGGCTGTTCTTAGTATGCCTTTCTTCTCTCCCGTTGCAACGCACGGGCATATTTGCTATTTGCTTCTTATACCACTAACGTTTCATATAACAGTATTTGGGTAAGACAGACCGAACAAAATAAGGATGGCGGGTTATTTAGCAGTTTAACCCAACGGTGAGGATCTTTATGTAACATTGCTTCTTATACCACTAACGTTTCATAAACTGTTGTGGAGTTGTATACCAAAAACATTTCAGTTCCAATTTTCACCCGGAAACTTGGTTTGGCTTCTTGAATTCGAAATTCCGTCATTCTTTGGCTTTGGGTTGAATACACGAAAGAGGCAATTGGGGGATGAACCGGGCAAGGGTCACTTGGGTAACCAGCTGGTTCCATATGAATTTCCAAACGCTAAATAGTCTATAGAGGAGGTGGGTATATACGATTTAACCATAAATATTTAATGAGCAAGACTAACAATGTTGTTTGAGATAAATACTACATAGGAGGTGGGTCTATTGCCACATTGGCCTTTTAGCAGCAAACAGATCATAATCATAGGATCAGCAAACATAATAAAGAGTTGAAATCAGAAACATAATAGTCGAGAGGATAAAGAGAGAGGAGCACCTAATATGGATTTACCGTGGACTGCTTTTTTCTGCCACCACAGGTTTGTTTGGCCCCGTGGTTGTCTTCGCAATCGATACAAAAAGCTGCCAAGCGACCTCTCTTGACACCCCTTGCAGCCACCGTTTCCTCCAGTCATTAGAGCATCATGGTCCTCGCCATCAGAGCAGCGTCATGACTCGTGAGTCAACGACCTTGGTCCTGGCCAACAGTTCCGATGAGCCTTGCCGCAACGAGGTCAGGGTCGTCACCTTTATATTCTATGGCCTGGGTAGTAAGAAATTATACAATTACACGAAAAGTAGAAAGTGGTAAAATGAACAACGGGTATTGTCTGACCAAGAAGTACTATACTATAGGCAGAAACAAAAGGCAAAAGCCACATGGCAGGGTAAAAGTTTGTACACACACGCACCTCGCCTACTCTTAGCTTTCTTCCTCTTCAGATTGCTCTTGATAAGGTTATGGGGGACCAGATCAGCTGCAGCCTCCTTTTTGCATTTGTAAAATCATTTTCACAAAAATTATGACATGCAAAACAAACACAAACATTAACTCTGTAAAAGACAACAGAAACTTGGCTAAGATACAAACCTTTTGCTGGGGACAGGCGTGCTTTTGTCGGAGGCTAATTTGGGTTCTGCAAGGAAGGTGAATAAAAAAGCATCAGCGCTCCCATGAGACAAATTTAGTGAGTACATGAGCTGAACATTAGTAGGTGAATGAAAAAGCATTAAGTCACACATCAGAGAAAAATTCAACAGAGTACCTTTTTGAAAAGTATTATCTAGTGCATAGACATAAATCATCAATTTTATATGTTAGCAATATAATTCTGATTACTACCCAGTTCGCGTAACTATTTACCATTAGTGTGAATGGATGAATCGATCTATTTCGAATATCACTACAGCATTTGGAAATCAAAATTTTGCTTCATGGGAGCATACCTTTGTGCACAAATGTACTTGTAGGGTTGTAGTTGGATAGTTCTCCAATCTCTAGCAACATTGCAAAATGTGGAATAGGCCAAAAAATATATATTGTGAACAATTAGCTAGAGCCCAGGCACGTTAAATCTGCAGAAAAAATCATTCCCTCAACGGGGCCAAATACAATTGGCTAAACAAATGTATGAAAGGAGGAGAAAGATAAAGTAAGACTCAACTCATAGAGGAAGGGAGCAGCAGCATGAACAATCATCAGGGTGTGCAAAATTGAAGGCACCTGCGCCATGCGCTATGTCACTCATAACAAGCAAAAGGACTGATTACATGATACAGAGGCATTTTAGGCCACACCAGCATCCTGAACTCGTCATGTTGATCAATGCCTTTCATTCGGGTTCAGATTTTCTTTTGAATGACGAAACTAATTTATTTTTAAGTCTTAAGATCCAGATTATAACAGATTGATTGGAGTATTAATCCCTACAATTTAAACCCGGTCATGCAAAAAGGTTTTAATTAACCGACATTGTTATGAAATTGATATGAATTGCAAGGGTGACGGTGAAGACACTGGTATTGATGTTAGATGTGTTCTATAAGACCGGATATTACCCGAGGGAGCTTGTGCATGTCCGAGAAGAAAACCAAGAAGCCTGGATTTCACTGCCAATCTGCAGCAACCTTATAAAATTCCTACAGAAGGAAAAGTAAGGACCTAGGACCTGAAGTATATTATCAAGATAATTAACTGTAATATATGCTGAGTAAAGCTTTAAACTAACTGCTCTTGAGCTATCAATACCTGCATGTTTTTAGGTTAAATAAGTACATGGCAATACCTTTTTTTTCCCATACTTACTTATACAAGCGAAGTTAAAAACCATTACACAAGAACCATGCATAAATCTTGCATGACTGAAGACTTTGTGTATGCTAGAAACTACAGAATTTAACCCAATAAACTGAATTTGTATGGATAAACATGCTGAGAGATTTCCGGCAAAAAGTTTAATCTTCATGACAAATAAACAGTACGATGCAAATTCAATCAGCCTAATTTCCATTTTGTATAATAAACAAGAGATCTCTTTAGGGAACCAGAACACATACTACTGTTTATTTGTTGAAGGTGCTACCACAGGAAAAACAAGAATCCTTTTTTACTTTGGTTCGTCCAAGCTATAACATAACAAATTATGAAGAGCCAAACCGCACTACTCTTATTTCCTTCAAGTAAGAAACTACTCTCAGAACACTACCTAGGGCTGGAAATAAGCTCCAACGCTGCTCAACTCTCTGCTCCGACTCCAAAACCTCTCATCGCTGAAGCAAGCAAATCAAGATATCAACAAAAACTGCTAGCTCTAAGGAATAAAATCATGAAAAAAAACTAAACCTGCGCCTCCAAGCCATGACAAAAAGCCTAGCTGCACCATTCCATTGCTTAACCGCAACACAACCGAGAAGATAACACCAGAGGCGCTGCATATGCATCCAGGGGTGAGAAACCCTTACTGCGAAATAGAAATTACAATAGGTAGGAAGGATTAGAAAGACGAGCTCACGCGGAAAGGTGGAAGAGATGAGCGAGGAGCTGCAGATGTGCCCCGGCGGAGGTGGTGGGTGTCGGGGTCGGCCGCACCATGGCCGCCGGTGAGGACGGATAGTGAGGTGGCCTGCAGCAGTGGGGACGGAGCTACCGGCCAGGTAGCCCCGCTGGTGGGGACGGAGGAGCTGGCGATGGGCGCTGGGTGCAGGGGAGCGGCGGGAGAGATGCAAGCGCGTGCAGCGGGAGAGAGAGAGAGAGAGTGCAGGCAGGGAACGGCGACGGCGCGGTGTAGAGCGACGGCACGCGCGGGAGAGGGAAGGAGGAGCGCACGGCAGAGGAGGCAGGGAGTGCGGAGGCGCGCGCCACGGATATTTTTCACCCGATGGGGTGAAACCTAGGTTTTCCCCATCTCCATTGCGTTCACCCTCGTGTCGAGCAGTTTTTCCATCCCTGTCTACTCGACCCTACCCACACACGGGCCCAATTGTCATCGAAGTCTGTAACCAGTTGGGTTGTGAACGAAGCAGCAAGGTAAATCCACGGCAAGTCGATCGAGAGGCCGGGTAGTCTTGTGACCTTTATAGAAGAGACTAGAGGCTGGGGCGCCTCCTCACCGGTCCTTGGCGTCCCAATCAAGTAGGAACAGGAGAAGGCCTTCACATAAAGCATTTGGGTCAAGCAAGCCACATGTAGGTTGAATTCTGAAATCAACTATGGCTAATGTAAGCATACTGTGTTGTTGAACTATATATATGCTTATGTGATGTGTATGCTATTGTTCTAGCCAGAAAACTGAAAGATCCATGTAGAGAAAACATGAATGATAATAGTGTTATACAGATTCCAAGCTATGAACCTTGAATAGGAACAAAATACAAAAACAAACTACTTCTCGAATCTATTAATTAGAAATGTATGAATATCTGGTACCGCTTCAAATCAGTGCCATCATTGAATTCATAAATTTAAATTGCAGGAGCACATGCAAGGACAAAAAAAATCTGAAGTAACATACTTATGCTACAATGAATAAATAAAGTATTAGAAGTGGCCAACAAATTATTTGAAGTGTTTGTGTTACTAAATTTAGAAGAATAAGAACAGTAAAATATAGCAACCTGCCAATATTCTCGTCCACCTCATCCAGTGGCGGAGCTAGGAAATTATCGAAGGGTGTGCCACCGGCGATTTTTTTTTGACAACACATGTAATCCACAATTGTACGGAAAGAACTATATAAATAAGTTGAAGTCTCACAATATTATAGCTCACCAAATATGTTTGAAGGCAACAAAAGTAGCCATACAAAAGTAGCCATATAAATAAGTTGAAGTCTTACATTAACAAAAGATAACACGAGTAGAATATTATGGGTCTACTTTACGCCTTCGCATAGCCATGAAAGCACCAAGTAGATCATCCTCGCTTACTTCCAAGAATAGAGATCACTCAATATAAGTCACCAAGCAATAGTTCAAGAGGTCATCTCCCATGCTATTTCTCAATCTAGTCTTCACTAGGCTCATTGAGGAAAATACTCTTTCAACCATCGCCGTAGTAACCGGTAGGATCAATACCATCTTGAGAAGTAAGTAAACCAAGTCATAAATAACATGTTTCTTTGTTTCAACAAGCTTAATAGAGAGCTCACCAAGAGTCTTTAGGCACTTGAACCTATCATATTTTCTCATATCATCAATAAATGTGCCAAGTTGGAATTCAAGCCTTACCAAATCTGTGGTTGATATGTCCTTGGGATAAAATTCGGCAAGTCTCATTACCTTGTGTAGATCATAAGAAGCAAATGAATCGGTGGGATTCAAAGTTCACATGCAAATAAGCAACTCCATATTAACCTCATCAAACCGATTGTCAAGCTCTTGAATAATGTGATCAACCACACCAAGATAGACTTGCCTTCTAAAATGATCATCATTTTTTTGTTTATCATAAAACCGTAAAGATCTTCCATGAGGCACATATGTGTCATCCCACAAAGGAATTTCACCTTTGCAAGAAATTCTTCCCATCCATGAGTTCTCATACCTTGCATTTTATCTTTTGCAACCTTAACAAGTCCCATTGCATTAACAATATCTTGATCTCTCTTTTGCAATGCTAGAGACAACTCATTCGTGTGGCCAAGAACAACAAGCATCAAGTGGGCATGGAAAGCAAACTCAAATGACTCCATAGCATTCACCATAGCTCGTACTTTGGTCCACTCAAACCTTTGTGCACGATCTTCTCCAATTTTTGTAAGTACCTCAAGAATTGTGGGATACATAGAAATAATATGTAAAATAGTTCGAAAGTGAGAACCCCATCTTGTATCACAAGGTCTAGCCAACCCCATCTTTTGGTTCAATCCACTTCCGCTTTCAATTTCACCCATTTCAAGTCCTTCCAAAACCTTTTGAGCTCTAACATCTCGAATCATGTCATGACGTTTACAAGAAACTCCAACAATAGGAATCCTCTTCGCTGGATCACATTCAAACGGGAGATAAGTATCCGCTGACTCTCCACTCGGCAAATGGGGTGATGATGTTGTTGTTGGTTGAGCATCAATTTCAATCTCAATACTTGTGTCAACCGGAGGTGTGGAATCCGAAAACTGCAGTGACTGTCCACTTCTTGGAGTGCCTTCAGCTTGCAAATCAACCACAACTGATGGGGATTCAGAAGAAGCAAATTTCTTTGCTTCATATTTGCCGAAAAGCGACGCAATATGGCCATTTCCTCTCTTCATGTTTGACAAATCTACAACAAACATAACAACAAACTAGATCAAAACTAGTATATTGACAGAAAAAACAGAGCCTAAATGCCTAATGCGGTAATAGACTTCTTGAATTGATAGGAAACAGCCGACTAAAATCAATAGAGAAGCTACCGTGATGCAATCATGCAAAGGGGAATACCGAAAACAGGGGAAGTGGCCAAGTGGGGAACTACCTCCTGTCCTCCTCGATGCGGCGATGCTGCTCCGGTGGGCGAATCAGCTGTGGCCTGTGGGCGCGCTCAGCTGTCCAGGCCGCCGGCGGCCCGGCCCCCAACTCCTGGGACCTGATGCCCTCCGATTCAACCTTGGCGCGGCGGGCCGGCGGCGCCCGGTGCCGCTCGGCGCTGGCTCGGGAGTGAGCACGGGAGGCCCTCCGCTCGGCCGGCGGCGCCCGGTGCTACTCGGCGCTGGCTCGGCGCCCGCCGCCCGGTGCTGAAGTGAATCGAGGCAGCGAGCTCGGGAGGCAGTCAGGCAGGCAGCGAGCGCACGGGAGCCAGGCAGCGATGCGATACAGCGATAGGGTGGACTTTTCTGTTTCTTTTTACTATACGATTTTGATTTTTTTACTGCTAAAACATGACAAATGAAGTACTAAAAAAAATCCCAGAATTTCTGGGTGTGCCAGGGCACACCCGGCACACCCGCCAGCTCCGCCACTGACCTCATCCTTCATCTAATCTAGTTCCTATAGTACCAGCTCAGCTGCTTCCTGAAAAAGTATACTACAACACCATCGGAAAAGAAGGATAACCAGCGCCAACTCTAGCATGGGCAGCGCACCTTCCTGAGGTGACCAGACATGGCGAAAAACTTGTGTCGATGGCCACCGCGCCGACAATACCCCATCCCGGCAGCCGAGCCAAGCCATTCATCCATCAGACAATGGAATTAGATCTCTGAAACTAATGAAGGCACACTAAACATAAGAGGAAAATAAAAGAAGATGTAGCACGGTAAGTAAATCCACTACAACTGAACTGAAGCTATGAGGGAAATCCACTTCTATTTACGGTAGAGCAGTCTACACATATCATGAATAATTTTATTCATAGAAATCAGATCTAAAACCGGTAGCGCACATCTATGTTATTCCAACTCCTTTGCAAAAAGTTTGCCCACCAACTTCTACCCAAAGATACCAAGGTCAACCTGTTTAGTATGCTGCAAAAGTTCATGTTGTTTGTTCAAACACTACTATAAATAAATAAGCCAAGCGTGCAACAGATTTGCATGCCACCACCAAAAGACACCACACTCACTGTAATGTCCAAGTATTATTGTACCCAATCTTATGCAATTAGTGAACATTATTTAAATCCAATCATGTGAATGTCAGGACGTTTCCCATATAAGATTAGCTCTATAAATAGTAAGCAAAAAAATACCCAGACAATCTTAATTTGTATACAGCAAGGCCCACAAAAATTGTGCTATGTGATACATCAGGGTATACGATACCATACATTCTCACTATGAAATAACTTGATGACACCGTGTTCGACTTTATACAAGAATGCATACATTAATTGTCAGTACACATGTACACATGTATCAGGACAAAAACCTCAAATAAATGAAGCTGCTAACTGACCTGAGCATAAGTTTCCTTGCCCAATTGAATAGGAGTCTTGTGATGAGGATAATGATTAAAACGTTGAAGCCTACATAAGTAGCTACGAAGCACAGATCAGAAAACTGTTGATGCATTTTTTTTTTTTAGATAAGGGGGTGCGGATCCCCGGCCTCTGCATCCAAAAGATGCACACAGCCATCCGCAATTATTACACATCCAGAAATTCAGGTTTACAAGTCATGGGTCACTTAAGGTGGCTACATAGATCAGCCACTCAAACAAAGTACAATTATTTTTGATCTTAAGCATTGATACGTCTAGGTTGCAACCAACCGCCCCGGCTGAAGATAGCCCGCATAACCGTTAACAACCGGGTACATCCGGCATCCATGAGACCACGCTGGTCCTCGGGGAGCAGGAAAGACCACGAATGGATCCAGTAGCACGCCTTGTGGATAACCTGCAAATAATGAGAAGAATTCAATTTGTTAAACACAATGTCATTTCGGCAGTTCCAAAGAGCCCATAAAACTGTTGATGCATATGAGGGGCTATGAAGCACAACTATATTTTGCCAATAATGCACGATGTAGCCCATGTACAAGACAACAAAACTACTACAGAAACACATTTACAAACTGTAGACTGTGATCCAAAGTTCTTACTTCTAAGAATGATAATATTTATTTATCTAAAATTCTAATTGTAGGCAACAAAAATGATGTTTGAGTATTCATGATTGCAGAAGATATGATTGCCCCTCTCAAGGGGCGATTAAAAACAAGTACAAGAACAAGGACATTCACAGCTGCATGGCTGCTTGAAAGGGCAAGGATATGCAAGTAAAAGAAGTTGGTGAGCAAAAGAAGAGAATATGTATTGACCAACCTCTTGTAAAGAAAGGCTTTGGAGGCAGGGTAGGATCAGAAGTTATAAATGTAGTCAACCAGCTTCTAAACGGAAGTCATTTCCCTAAGATACTTGCATCGCCCCTTGAAAAAAGAGAGAACTACAGTCAATATATACCGAACTATCGTCAATTCATTTGCTCACTAATTAGCAGAATATACTTCTGAACAGTTGAGGTCATAATGCTCAGAAAGGCTGGAGAAAACAAATGAGAAGGGAACAAAAGGGAAATAAGAAAGCGGTAAAAAATAAACCTTCAATCCGATGGTTAATTGGAGTTTCTCAGCCAACCAATCATAATCTCTGTAGCTATCCATGTCCTTACCTGAAAAGAGTGGAGAATAAACATTAAATGAAGCACTTGAAAAAGGTACATCCCTGGAAAGGTAGACTAACTACTGTGGATCTGGATGGGAGAGAAATGTCAGAGCACAGGAAAGGATGAAACAAGAAAATTGACACAGATGGTGATGAAGACATGCTGCAAGAACAGAACTTGAAGGAAATGCTTATCGTACCACACACGCCTATCCTGCATGTTTCCTCCGCAACGCATGTGCCATTGAGCGACCCCATCTTCCACGTCAACAGTTACCACAACACAAGAGTTAACGCCATCTCGAGGTAAAGGGCAGGCTATCTTCCATGGCTAAAACCTGATTAACCCTGCAACAGTTATTACGGATTTGTCCATCATAACCGAAGATGGGGTCTCTGTTCACCCATTTTGAATATTGAGTTCACGTAGTGTTCAAAGAACAGTGATTAATTTCCTGGGTAACTTGTGACCAGATGTGCTATTTCTGGATCTTTTCCGGTCCACAAAACCTGATCTGAATTTAGAAGACTTTTTCAATCCACTATCAAGTTGTAATAGCTGTGTTAAATCTTAAAGGGCTGACAAAGTCGAGTGGGATTATGTTGTTATCACCTCCAGGCCATGGGCAAACTGATGCCAATGTGTTATAAAACCTTTTCTCCAGTGTCATGTCTAGTTTGTTATCTCTATGCTGATTGTACCAACCGTTGCTCGAAACCGACACATCTGGCCATTCCAATGGTGTGACTACCGGTTGGTAAGAACACTATGCTGACCCAATAGTAACAACTATATATGTGGAATTACATTTGATATTGCACTATGAGTTTCAAATGTTAAATTATGATCTAAGTGAAATATCTAATATGATTATGATCTTAAGTTTTATTTACTTTTATGCTGCTCCAATCATCCATTTCAGCAGATACTATCATTACTGACAGCTACATGCCCTTTCCTTATCCACTATATGATAGTACTGTCTTTTGAACCTTAAGTTTGACCAGATGCCGGTGAATATGAGCAACTGAAACACTTCCAGGCTAGTTAACGTTCTTAACAAACCTTTTTGTATTACTGCTTTACCTCAATGTGTACTTTGAACATTGAAGAGGCGCCACTGTCCTTTCCTTCTGAAGAATTCCACGACACAAGGCAGTGTTGTCTTTGAACCCTCCTTCGCACCAGAACTTTACTCTTAGACATAAATGATTATTTGTCACTCTGAAAGTTAAAATGAGTTGAAGGACACAAACATACAAAAACTTGCTGAACTATAGCATGTTGCTTCGACAAAAATAATACCCAAATTTTGGTTTTTTGCTATTATCTATAAATCTACCTGCAAATAGTTCATCAAGCACTCCATGACTATAGATCAAAAATCTGAGAAGACCAACGATGAGTCGCGCTTTTTTTCTTCTCCTTGCTGCTCGCCCAACCGCAACGCCTAGCCCATCGAAAAGGACAAAAGGAGAGTGCCACGTGGACATCGCGAGAGGGCGCCCAGGGGGTGCGCTCTTGCTTGTTTCAACTAGAGGCTGGGGCGCCTCCTAGCCGTTCCGGTGCGGCCCAATCGAGTCCCAATTGCAGCCCAAAAACTATATTTGTTACCAAGTGACCAGTACCATATTTATGTACAAGTAATCTGAGAAGGATCACTGAACCAGTGTGAACCTGCTTGTGTGAGAAACAAATATTCATAGCATAGGTGAATTTCTTGGATAGCATCGAGACAGTCATACATAGTTTAACTTAAAGTAGAATAGAAATACTATTTCTTTTCATGGTGGAAGTGCGTCAAGAAAAACATGGAAAATAAACTGACAAACATCAATTATGCAACCCCAGACCACGAAGTAAAAGACAAACCATAGCTTACCATCTGCTGAACAACGTAAAACATAAATAGACAACGCAAGGAACAACTTTCAATAGCTTCCAGAGATCATAAGCTAAGAATCAGATGAATCACCTGCCAAGAGAAATTGGAAGAATATATATAGAAGTTGCAACAATGTCCAGTGAGATTGTGCTTTGCCCTATCATCAGTTCATTATAGAGTATCATTTCAACTAATCTTACAGACGTGGGTGAGCAAAAATACATGGATTGTGTAAAGCTAAAGTGTTTCCTCAATACTTGGGGTGTGCTTTCTATTAATGCTGGGCTCTTGACCAAATGTACAGCCGTACAATCTTGAATCTTTCATTGTTAACTGAAACAATGTTATGCATCAGAGCAACTTAATAAGGTATAAAGATAACAAAAACATACCTAAATTTGTGATGCTAATATCAGCTAGCACATGGCATATCTAACAGCAATTTTGATGTATATAACTAAATGGTATCATGGCTAAGAAATGTCAATTAAATGGTAAAAGTTGCAGTATTGTAAAATAATTCAGTTTTCACCTTTCTTTCTCACCTTCATCCCCCAAGTATCTTACATCATGCATGCTAACTAATTTACACCTATGTATACATTGATGCCGACATAAGGTATTTTACTATTTAAATGAGATGAAATAGCTGGTATTGCTTTTATGGAAAAGGAATAGAATTACATGACCCATCACTTTGTTTCCCATTACTTAGCTTAGGTGGTGTGTGAATCAATAGAAAGGACATGTTCAGCCAACATAATTAGTTGGCCAGATAGTTATCATATGGGATGTAATACTAGCTTAGAAAAAGCGTCGATACGAGGATACGTTTTCATAGTCTTTAAAATAAATAAATACATGTAGTAGCTAGAGGTGCCAACGTGATCACATAAATTATGTCTGCATTTGATGAGAGCATCAGAGAGGAGGCTGAGAAAGCAGTGTGCTGCTGGCTGCCTGTCACTTGCAAGGGGTATCACCAATTTTTTTAAATGCTTTATTTACCGATATGTTGCCAATACGTATCGAAGAGGTATCGTGTCCGAATTGGTATCAGATACGGTATCCGACACGGACACGAGCTCCAAGCAAGGTATCCGTGCAGCGTAGCTAACCGGGCAGGTTTAACCTCATAAGATACATACACGACAGACATGTTTTTCTCTGGTGTCTATCCTCCAAAATAATAATGGAAGGAAGAAAAGCTAGCTAACATGTATGTTTAGTCAATCGCTAGCCAAAACAAAATTAAGCAGCTGCATGACAAAGACATGTGACAAACTGGCTAACATGTACGGCAGTTTTGAAGTTTCTTCACATTAACCCTTGCAACAAACATTATCGGTGATCACGGCATCATCTCCCTACACCCTGCACAGATTCTGTTAAAAATAGTCATACATGTCACTGCAGGAGCATATGATGTATACCACTGCAAATCAGACAATTCAGATAAGGATGATTCAGGATCTGTAATCATTTTTAACTGAGAAACAACCAAATTATCTGTTTTAACTATGATACATGAAGAGCAATCATCGAGGCTCGTGCTTTCGAAGAAACAGAACAACAATCTTGCAAATATAACTTCAAATTTAACACTCTGAATGGATTTTTTTTATTTTAGATAAGGGGGTGTGGATCCTCGGCCTCTGCATCCAAAAGATGCACACAGCCATCCGCAATTATTAAAGCATTCAAATATTTAGGTTTACAATTCAAGGATCACATAATGTGGCTACAAAGATCAGCCACTCAAACATAAATGAACTATGCATCGATTCTTCTAGAATGAAGCCACCCAGCTCGGTTGAAGATAGCCCGCACGACCGTCAACAAACGGGTACACCCGGCATCCATAAGACCACGTTGGTCCGTCGGGAGTAGGAATGACCATAGATGTATCCAGTAGCACGCCTTGTGAATAACCTGCAAATAATGGATAGAATTCGTTTTGTTAAAGACAATATCATTTCTGCAATTCCAAATAGCCCACAAGATGGCCGCTACGCCAATCCGAATGCGAGCCTTTGTAACTTTATCAATCCCGTTCAACCATCTACCGAACATGTTATGTATACTAGATGGTGGGAATATATTAAAAGTGAAATGAACTAATCGCCAGATATCTGTAGCAAATGACATTTTATGAAAAGATGCTCCGTAGACTCATCTGCATGACAGAAAACACATTTCTTACATCCTATCCAACGTCTTTTAGCCAAGTTATCTTTTGTCAACAGCTCTTTTCTACTAAGAAACCATAAAAATATCTTAATTTTTAGTGGAATCTTCAATTTCCATAGGTATTTACGCAAGTACCTTGTATGACCATTCATGAAGTCTTCATAAAGAGACTTAACAGTAAACACACCATTATTAGTGAGTGACCATGTAAATTTATCAGAATCATCTGTTAGATTTACTCGCATTAATCTCTCAACTAATAGAAACTACGCATCTCTCCGCTGTCCTACTAACGCCCGTCGAAAAGGGAGATTAATAGGGACAGCCCCAATAACATCAGCCACCGTACTGTGCTTATTTGAGGCGATGGTGTAAAGCGACGGGTATTCGTGTTGCAAAGCATGCGGTCCTAGCCACGCATCTTCCCAAAACCGCACTTGTTCCCCGTTGCCAATCACAAAACGACCCCGTTGGAAAAACTCATCTTTTACCTTCATTATCCCCTTCCAAAAAGGTGAATCAAAAGGTTTAACCTGTACTTGAGAGAGCGTCTTACCCCCCAAATATTTGTTAACTAAAATCTCTTTCCAAACCCCCTCTTCATTTAATAATTTGTATAGCCACTTACTCAAGAGGCATTTATTTTTGATCTCCGAAACAGCAATTCCCAAACCTCCTTGATCTCTCGGTCTACAAACTATATTCCATTTTGTAAGCCTGTACTTTCGTTTAAGTTGATCACTTTGCCAAAAGAACCGAGAACGATAATAATCTAAACGTTTCCTAACCCCTTTAGGTAACTCAAAAAAGGAGAGAAGAAACATTGGCAAGCTTGTTAAAACCGAATTGATCAACACCAGACGATCCCATACGACAACATCTTGGCCACCCATGCTGCCAATTTTTTTTCAAACCAATCCTCCACTAATTTCCATTCCTTGTTTAAAAGTTTGCGATAGTGTATAGGAATCCCCAAATACTTAAAAGGTAGGGACCCCCAACTCGCAACCAAAAATACGGCGATACTCCTCCTGATCATCTTTGGCCTTCCCAAAACAATATAATTCACTCTTGTGAAAATTAATTTTTAGGCCCAATAATTGTTCAAAGAACGCCAATATCAGTTTCATGTTCATGGCCTTCGCAATGTCGTGCTCAAGAAATAATATTGTGTCATCAGCATATTGGAGGATTGACACCCCCTTCGACAAGGTGTGGCCCTAACCCTCCCACCTGACCATCCTCCTTAGCCCGAGCTATTAAGATAGCCAGCATATCGACCACTAGGTTAAAAAGTAAGGGAGACAGCGGATCCCCCTGTCTTAAACCTTTGAGAGTCTGAAAATAATGACCGATATCATCATTCACGCGGATTCCCACACTCCCACCCTGAACAAACCTAGCAACCCATTCGCACCACTGTGTTGCAAAACCTTTCATCCTTAACGTTTGTTGTAGAAACGACCAATTAACCTTATCATATGCTTTCTCGAAGTCAATTTTAAAGAGTACCCCATCTAGTTTCTTTCTATGCATTTCATGAATCGTTTCATGAAGTACTACCACCCCTTCAAGGATATTTCTGCCTGGAATGAAAGCTGTTTGAGTTGGACGGATTACCCTACTCGCAATCGAGGTAACTCTATTTGTGCCAACTTTAGTGAAGATCTTGAAACTAACATTCAGCAAGCAAATAGGCTGATATTGCTCAATTCGGCTCGCATCCTCCTTCTTAGGCAGCAAAGTAATAATACCAAAGTTCAATTTGTAGAGAGGCAAGTTTCCACTACGCAATTGGGTAAACATTGCCATCAAATCACTTTTGATAATATTCCAACATTTTTGATAAAATTCTACTGGAAAACCATCCGGCCCTGGTGCTTTATTATGTTTCATTTGTTTAATTGCCTCAAAACCCTCTTTTTCTGTAAAATCTTGGGTCAATATTATATTCTCCTCCTGTGATATTTGAGGCATATCATCTGTGATATCCTCATCAAGAATAACATTATTTAGGGCCGGCGCCCCAAACAATTTTTTCTAGTATTCAGAGATATAAGTTTTCAAATTCTCTTGCCCAACGATTGTCCCCTCATCCTATTCGAGTTGTAATATTTTCTTTTTCCTATGTTTTCCATTCGCAATAATATGGAAATACCTAGTATTACTCCCACCTTCCTGCACATGTTTACACTCTGAATGGATAGTTCGGGCAATAGAATATAACTCGCTCTTGCTAACTTCATCGAAACAACAGATGTGTTCACCACACCCTAGCATAGATACAAACGGATAGTGTATATTCTTTCATTTTATATATTTAACATAAAAAAGCAATTGTAAATCTTTCATTTTATATATTTAAGATAAAAAGCAATTGCACGTATATTTGGAAGTCTGGACTAATATTGCAAACCTTTCCATAGTGGTCGCCGGTGTGACTAAACTCGGGTATAACGGCTTCCTGCACTGGGTTCTCCTGAGCTGGACTCAGTGGCATGTTTTCAGAGGTGATTAACTTGTGTTTAGCCATGGCAAACAGTTCTTCAGGGTAAACTGTTCTGTCTGGTCCTTCGATCTTGCAACATAATTTGAAATCAACTCATGGTTAGAAGTCCATACTAAATGAAACTTTAGTCATCTTGAAAATAAATAATACTACTTGATTTTTGATAGAAAAGGGATTCACATAATGCGAAATGATAAATAGAATTATAGTTTCTGATGCATACATTAACATAGGAGGCTGACCCTTCAATCCAACCTTGAGATGCTCCTCCTCGCATATTAACAAACCTAAACTTTGTTTCTGAAGGACCCGGACTAATCATATTAACCTCAAGCAACTACTAAGTCCAGGAATACTTCTCCAGATCATGACCATTAACAGAAACACTTCAATAGTACATGTATGAGATACTACACCATTAGTTGATCTAGAGGTACATATATGAAAACTTGAACCAATCTTTGTGGGTCTGGATGGGGGAGAAGTGGTAGACCATAGGACATGAGGAAGGCGGAAGGAACAAAAATTGGCATATGTGAAAGGTCATAATTGTAGACTAATATGTGTAGAAAAAAATAGAGAAAGATTCAATATAAAAAAATAACCATAACTGACTGGGACAAACTGAATTAGTTCATCTTGAGAACTTATTAGCTCATTTCAAACAGGCCTTTGCACTCTCTACTTAAGCTATCCTTCTACAATTCCCTTTTAATGGTCCCAACTGATATATAACAGTAGTAAGGATCATTTTAGCAAATCACTTGTATGTTACCAACAATGCAATAATCAATGACAGTGCACAAGAACCCACGAAGAAGATTTATGGTCCGCTTAACTAAATAATCATGCAAAGCAGCCACTATATAACAGTACAATAGGAAACTAAATAAGGAAGCAGTAAAATAAGAATGTAAGCAATGATCACCTTGGCCTCACGGAGAATGTCACTGTTATTCAGATCAGTGGGACCTGCTCCAACTTCATTGTCAGCATCAACCTATAAAAACACACATCTTTTTAGATTCTTATTGTTTTCTATAAATTGCCTCAATCATAATTACTAAACCAGGTTACTGTAAGTCTGTAAGACATGCTTTCTGTTCATCCAGATAGCAGTATGCTGCAGATGAGTAACTCTATCAAAGTTTGCAATGAACAGAGTGAACCATGGCATGCAGTGCAAACTAATGAAATAAGTGCAGCAGACCGTTTGACAATTCAATTGCTGCTACAGCAAATACTCGTCAATATGAAACAGGCTGGACAGGAACAACTTTCTTTTCTGCCTTCTTAAGAGCTCTTCAAAGATTGGATGTCCATTAACTGAAACCTGCACACTGTTCATGTAATGCCCTCGCCATAACATCAAGTTCATCAACAATGGTTCTCATCAATGCCTAGTACTATATCAACAGATTATTTCAGGCATAGTATAGCAGACTGTTTTATTCACAAAAAGATCGTCAAGTTCTGTAAAAGCAACTGAATCCCTGGTCCGCTATCTCCTTCAAATTTTAATACCAAAAGTAAGTTCATGAGTTGTGACTTAAGAGTACATAAATATCTCAATACTAACAGAAAATAAGTCATGTGTAGCTTATTACCTTACATCTTTATTTCAAGCAAATCTTTCAGTCTTTTCATGGCCATCACAACATCTTCAATTTTCGTTGTAAAACCTAAATGGAGCAGGCTGGCATAACTACAAGTTACCTGGATGCAATAAGAAAGAATAAAATGAAACTAACCATTTTCTGCTTCTGATTTAATACCAGAAATTTATGCATCTCATATTCAATCGGTCTCCCTTTTTTCTTGAGCTACTTAACATAAGCGTACCATTCTGACCACATGTTCTTAATGAAATCGCAAGTTTAGAAGAAAAATGAGCTACGAATAGTCAAAAGAGTAACCTGAAGCATTTCCTTTTCACGGACAGCCTTCCAAGATATAAACTGCTCTGATTTTTTTTAATAGTTTGTTGAAGTTGGACCTAAGATATGAAAAGAACATATGTCAATAGATAAAACTAAATTAAGTTTAGGGACTTCTGGAGACCGAAAACCCTTCTGAGATCGGATGCGTTTAATTTCTCCTTGTCAACGCATAGCTGCATCATCACTTCCTTGTTTCCGTCGTAGCAATTGTTGCTGAGCTTCCTGCTTTTTCTTGAGATTAGAGACCTGCCAAATGGTGGCGAATTAGTCCTTGCGACAAGGTAAAAAAGGCATCAAACTAAACATTTCAAGTGATTATTTCATCCAAAACGTATACGGTAGTAAAACAAATTCCCACACAGAACTGTTGCACCATTTATAACTGACTTTCTCAAACATTTTAGTCGATACACATAATAGTAGATGTACGAATACCAAAAGTACCACTACTACCGTTAACACCCTTCAAAGCAGAGATCAACTGAATTTGGCTCATACAGTTTACAAATCGTAAACTGGTATAATTACAGTGAATTCCAAAAAGGGCCTATCCTTCTTATAACTCTAAATATTCAAAACAGTGATCACAAAATAGATAGGATCAACAAGCAGTGCAGCAGAACCTACTGCAAGCACTTGTATACATACAGAAAATCCTGCCTCCTAAGTAGAACAATACTAAATAGATGCTCATAAAAGTTTCCTTTGATGTCATTAGTAAAACCAACTTGAATATTAAGCAGGATCTGAAATAACACCAATAAAATGGTAGCTGAAGCAAAAGTCTTCTTCCTGTCATATGCGAGGTGAAGTCTCGGAGGTTGTTTTGTCCCTAAATTCTTCTTGTTCGATGGTTATGGAAGGAGTAATAGTTGGGCGTAACAGCTGCATATTTTAGATAATAGGGGCTTAAGATAGTTTAAAACATGTGTTGCAGTTCTATCAGTTTACCATGTGTTATTTTCTTGAATTAACAACCGAGACCATCCGTTTAGTCACCACTAAAGTGAGCATGCCTGGCCTCTTAAAAATTGCAGGCAATCATAGAGTGCATAGAAATGAAGCTGCAACCACCTTATATGTTTGTCAATGTGGTAGTGTATGTTGGGCAAGAAATGAAGGGAATTGTTAAAAACTAAAAGGTGTAGTACTCGGTGAATACGTGGCTAGTAGAGATCTGAACATAGATCCAAAAGCATGACAAACGAACACAGCTAAGTAGGCAGTATATTTACACGGCCATAATAAGCAAGGAAGAACCATGAAAACCGGAGAAAGACGAGCCGATACTCGACTGCGGTGATGCGAGGCTGTCCACGACGACCCAAGAACGGTCATGGACAATCATGGTCGCCAACCAAACAGATGCACTACCACACGTTTAGCGACCAGAGCAGGGTCATAATAACGACAGGAATAACAACTTAGAGATTGGATGGCGAAACCTGGTGCGCAATCTGGTGCGCAAATTGTTTATTTACCGAAGGGTTGGTAGGCAATATTCAGTACTCTAGGTTATAAAAAAACAATAGACCAATGGGGAGGATCCCATGGCATTGTCATTATTAAGAAGAAAGTTACAACATCACCGAATTGCGAGTGAGAGCACTCGAACCAAGGTGGGTGGGAAGGCATCAGCCCCTCCCCACCACTGGGCTATGTCTAAGCCTGTGTACTCTAGGTTATGATTTTTTGTTTGTTTTTCGCTCTGTCACAGATATTTGTTTGACTAGATATGAATAGAAGAAGTAATCATGACAATGAATTAACGAACCCCGCACGCAACGTGGGCACTATATTTCAACCCATGGTTGTGGAATACCTCCCTAACAGTCTCTCCAAATTAAGGTCTGCATGCTAGAAGCACGATGCCTACGCCTCCAGGTGCAGATAAGGTACTTGATTGTTTGTTTATGTTACAATTGATCATGGCATATGTCTCAAACATCTGAAATAAAACAAGCACAAATATCATGCTTCAGAAGATATGAGACCCACCTACACTAATGGTACAAATACATGCCATGTGATCACTAATGTGAACAAAAGATGATCAATGTTACTGTGAGTCGCAAAGACCATGCTGGTTTGGAAGACAGAAAATAGAACAGAACTGAAACTTGAAGGAAAGCAACATATTTATAGAGGAGGAAGGTATGAAGTCAAGAAGTTGGCAAGTTTGTTCAATTTGGTCCAGTTATATTATTTCATAAAGTAGAAAAAGTTCAGGTGGGCCAATCATGCACTGCATAGCCAGGCCCATTGGGTGAAAAACGAGTGTTTGGTGGGCTGCCCATCTCCACGTTCCTGCATAGCACCAAACTCAAAACACTCGGGCATGTGTCCGGAGGAACAGCCGATTCCGCGCCCCGTCTCACAGGGCTGGCTCGCCTGAGAAAGAGGATGGTTCATGATCGTGAGTTCCGCTCACCTCCCTTAATCTCCTCCACTTAGTGTCTCTTCAAATATACCTCGGATCAAAATAAAGTGAACATGAAAATTATGCGCCTCGACGAGTAGGTTCCATTCCAATGCTCGGTTTTGAGTTTCGTCGAGTGTAACTCCTCAAATTTGAACCGATGTTCAGAACATTTTTGGACGAATTTTGGCAAATTCGTCGCACTCGGTTGACCGTTTGAAATGCCCTTTGACGAGCATGTTCACCTCAACATTCCGCACAACTTTCATGTTGTAACTTTTCTGTTTCGAAGATTGTATACGAGTTGAGTTTGTACTTCATATATGCACGTTTATACTGCACCTAGCACCGCTGCTCGCCGCCGTGAACTTCACCGGCGCACTAGCACCTATAGTGCTTGGTGTAAGTGCGTCTGTAAGCTTCATCGCAGCCTTCGTTACCGCACCACCTTCATGTTGTTCCATCGTCGGAGTCATCACCGGTGTTGAGGTAGAGTGAGGTAAACTCACCACAAGAGGAGGTGAGAGTACGTGAAACAAAGGTGCACACCAAACACCAGTGCTTCAAAACTCGTATCCACGCAAACGGGTCTAGCTGAGTCTTTGTGGGCAACCAAATAACCAGCACAACATGACCCAGACCTCGTTTTTCCGGAGCCAGGCCCTGCTGGGCCACGGATGCAAAATGGCCAAAATCCATGCAGGGAACCAAACACGCCCTAGTTGAACAGCCAAACCATGCGAGTAGGCATTGACCAAATCCTTTTGTAGATAGGAATTATAATGTTTTGCATTTGAAACTAAACTGCAATCTCGCGCTAGGAAACAAAGTATTCGGCAGGTTCTTTACTACATGGCTGATGAATGCATGGGTGTGCTCATAGAATAATTTACCAAAAAAACAAGAGTGATAATGGCCAAGAAATTGTCACCCACAGAGCAAGCACTACACTGTATTTTAGAAGAAACTAGCAGGGTGGCCCGCGCATTTGCGCGGCTAGACTATCTATGTTATATTTTCCCACTATTTTTTTAAATGTAGAAAACATTATCCATTATTTGTATACAATATTTAATACTTCAAAAATTACATAAAAGTGGAACATAATAAAATGAGAAATTGAAATATTTCGTTGAAATTATTCGTTTGAGAATTTCCCGAAAAGCTAATTATAGGTTCTTCTCTACTTCGGGCTCATATTTCTCGGAATGTAGAATATGTAAAAGTAAGCTCTTAGTTACACCTATTTGATAAAGTAAACAAATATGTTTCAAAAATTGAATTCATTAATGGTCGCTAGATAAAGATTTTCCATTTTTCTGATTTCTTAAGATCATTTAAATTAAATGTCAACAAAATATTGTATTGATTCTTTTCTATTTTCTATATTGTTCCTCGTCTTTGCTTTGCTGTCCTCGTCTTTACAATCCACACATCAGAATTTATTTTTATTTAACTCTCAATATGATTTTGGATCTTTTTAGGGATTAGATGTTTTTCATAGACTTTTTTCTTATTGGCATTAAATAAGCCGTAATCATTGCCATTTTCAGAATTCATTGCTAATATGGATGGTTACTGATTATACATAATTAGTACAAATGAAAATAAAAGGGACTCCAAACATGCATGCTCATATTAGATGGATATAATCAAATAATTGAAAAACTAAATGCATCGATCGGGAAGAGGGAGAGGCCTCACTTGGTACATAGGACAAAGTCATGCATGTTGACATTGATTTGGTTCCATAACAAAGGGCAACACAGCAATATATATACAATCTCAAACAGGTCAAAGTTCCAACACAGATTAGAAAATCCATTCCGCTATAATCCAAGTGATTAACTACACTATATTTCATACTCCTCATCACAAAAAAAAAAGTTTCATAGTCCCAATTTCTGATTGGCAAATTCATTGTGATAATAAGACAAACATGTACAGTAATGTTAAGTTAAGCCCATCGTATCACTGATCCATACAGAAAATAAGCCAATGGGCTGACTTGGAGCACACCTAATTTAGGAGTAAAAAAGTACGAATAAAATGTGGCACCAATAGGACGTACACTCTATCCGCTTGGTTGACAGGAAGATCTTTCCAAAGCTGTCACAGTATGAAACGCAAAATGTTAGCCTAGTTCTCTGCTTGAGGGTAAAGGAAAGAGGAAGAAACACAGAACTTGAACTTCGCTGCTGGTTAAAATGTTAGCTATCACATGTACAGTAATGCATTTGGCTGCAGTGCGTACTAAATTTACTGAGCCTGCAATGCCTTACTTAAAAATAGAGAAGAGTTTTGAGAAACAATTAGGCAGTTAGGCATGTGAGCAAAAAGCAAACATCAATATGATCAGTGAGTAACATACCGGCTTTATGCTAGGAAAGATTAGATAGAATATTCCACAGTACATCTCATTTACAGTTCAAATTCTGGCATAGTCACATTGAAGACCAACTGTAGTTAAAATATACGGAGCTGAAAATTTAAAATGATTACTTAGCCGAGAAAAAATGTACTAATTGAGACTTGCCTCTAAGCGATTTCTCTTGAATGAACTGTATTTGGATCAATTTTCTATTAATACATAATTGAAAATGTATTATCAAACAAATCAAAAGATAGAAAAAAAGGGAAAGAAGCTAAAAAACGTATTCCTGCAATTTCCTGAAGAAAAAATATAACAATCATTAGGCCTTATGCCATATCAGAGTCACTGGATCAGATGATTCAGAGCTTACCTTTTAGAAAAAAGTTACTCACCGGGTGTCTACCTAAGTATTCTTCTGTCATCCTCTAATCACCAAAATATAGCTTTGGGAATAGACCTTGTTCAAGGTTTTTCCGAAGTAGTTGAACTGTTTAAGTTACATACCGGCCCGGTGTGACAACCTATGTTATTATTATGTGGCAAATCAAAAGAATCTTTCTCTCTGAATCACATGCATATGAGAGTGATATAACTAAATAATTTCAAGATAATCCTTTATATCATTTAGTCTTACAAAAAAGGAATTCACTGAGAGATAGTACCTGGGCTCTACCTTGATCCTTCTGTTTTGGTTCTATAATATATCTGATCCAACACGTGAATATTAATTAGTTAACCTCCTCTTCAGCTCTCACCAATTGGGTGTTATATAATTGAAGACACATTATTGGTAAATCACACAGTAAAAGCTCTCAGCCATGCAAACAACCGTCACAATGCTAATGTTGTGACTTCTCAGTCCGGAATGCAGTAAACTCTAGATGCAAACAAAAAATATAAATAAATAATGCAGTACTATTTCGAGGGCTTTTCAGATGCATGACATTGAGAAATTTCAATAAGCCATTATGGCTAACATAGACCGCTAGCAATAAGCAAGGCATCAACAAATATTACCTCGTTGTGTTAGATACAGTACGATTTGGAGGGCTATAATATATCTGATCCAGCACGTGAAAAATAATTATTTAACCTCTCTTCAGCTCTCACCAATTGGGTGTTATATAATTGAAGACATATTATTTGGTAATATTTCATGCTTGAGACTACAATTATATTCGTCCGATCCTTTAACCTGCATGCAGAAATCTGCATTCCAGACTGAGACGTCACAACTAAAGCAATCCCAAGTAAACTCTAGATTTAAACAAAAAACATAAAGAAATATTGAGTACTATTTTGAGGCTTCTCAGATGCATGTAATTGAGAAATTTAAATAAGCCATTAAGGCTAACATAGAAAGCTAGCAATAAGCAAGTCTCGTCAACAAATATTACCTCGTTGTGTTAGATAGTTGGTCCTAATACACCTACCAATAGAAAAACTGAAGCAATCACAACAAAACCTCTGTGCAGACTTAACCGGAGAGTGAAAAACATAATTAATATGTTGCTGACATCCATGCTCCATCTTAGATAGCAAGTGAAACGCATGAAACCAATCCAGCACCACTATGGCTTGTGGAGGTGAAGTTATATCTAGGGCAAAGAACTTGATCGTACATAGATTCTTGCGTGGTGATTGGGCGTAGGAAGTTTCTAAGGTGTCGAGGAACTGAACAGCTGCATCACCAGTCCGCCAGTCTTCCTCGCAGCAGCCTTACACATAAGGCGTCGGCCACCAAATCTTCTCAAAGATCCGCTGCACATCCTCCTCTTCTAAATCAACAATCCTGAGATAAAATATGTGTCAGAACTCAGAATATACATGCTAGACTGATCAAGAAATCTGGTCATGCTAGTAGATGGGATCATATACCTTTGTATTGTTGGATCAACTCCAGGACGCGCGGCTGGACAGAATGCTCAATGATGCGTGCTGACTCCATGGGTTACGACGGACAAATTAACTTGAGAGCAGTATCGCTATCTGATCATTCGTTGAAATCGGCGGGCGGCGGCTAGAGCAATTAAGCGGGTAGAGCAAGTTTCTGTCGAAGAGAAATCAATAGTATTTTCTAACAAATACGAAGTAGTTCTTTATAGGTTGTTCCTACAAAGTAAGAAAGTTATACCTGTATCTCTACGTCTAAAATACACATGAAGTTGGTGATCGACAGGATATTACCTATACTTGACGGTGTTGCTGTTATCTTCTTTATCCGCTGGACGTGCTAATGTCGCTGGCTGGCTGGGTTGAGATCGAATCATGGGTTAGTCCGGGTTCATGCGCGTGAGCGCGTGCTGCATGCAGTGATGCCGTGCCGTCGATCCGCCGACCTGCATGCATCGCTGCCGTGCCGTCCATCCGCCGCCCGCGGGGCTGCTTGATGAGATCGTCATAGCCCGTATTGGCTGCGCTGCGATCGAGATGCCGTGCCGTCGATCCGCCGCCCTGCTGCGTATGCATCGCTGCCGTCCGTCGAACCGCCGCCCGCCAGGCTGCTGATGGAATCGTCATAGCCCGTATTGGCTGTGTTGTGATCGAGATGTCGTGTCGTCGATCCGCCGCCCTGCTGTATGCATCGCTGTCGTGCCGTTGATCAGTCTCCCGCCGGTCCAGGGCGCCGGGCTGCTTGATGATCGTCATGGCGTCGTCGCATTTGTTCTCGATGCTCGGATTGTGGCTGCGAACGTGTTGGTTGGACGTGGAGTTTTGGGATCTTAATCGTGCAGACGTGCGTGCTATGGATGCTTGTCCGTGTGTTATGAAAATCCATCAGGCAATAGTCTTGTTTCTCGGACTCCTACTTGTATACGTGTCTTTTCAAAGATTGTCAACGATCAATCAGGCGTACATGCCGTGGATGAGGGTGATTCTAAGCCATGGTATGAGGGTGAATCTAAGCCATTGAGATATTTTAACTTTAGAGCGATAAATCTTCACCGTTAATTGTTTGTTGTTTTAATTATATAATAGATAGATAGATGAGTTACGGTAGCACATATCTAGTAGACAGAGATACATACCCCATGTGATGAGCACTAAACCTTCTTCATAACTTGGAAGGTGAAATTAATCTAAGGGTACGACTAAAAAGCCTTGCTTCTTTCAAAGACAACAACAGAAGAAATAATGAGACTTGAAAGAACGTCCGCATTTGGTGAGGAAGTAGAGCCAACAAGACTACAAGAGGGCACATATATTCTATAAAAGGAAAATAGGGTGACCAACAGGGGATACAAATAAACCAGAAAGCAGCGAGAACATCCAAACAATTAATGGAACATGAGGGGTCATGATGAATTGGCTGCTTCATTACTTGTTCATGGCATGTAGATGCTAGGATTTGGAGACATTCGAAATCTAGAATTTGTTTGGTTGATATTGCTGCCAAGCTCTTCCAGTACAGTTTACCGTCCAGTTATCCTCATTCACCAAGCTCGCACGATCACTCCATTTCGATTCGCCTCACAGAGGTGTGGGAGCACATCACCGCTGTCCCCTCTGGTTGGTAACACCATCACTGTTCCTTCTGCTACCCCGAAGAATTACAGGAGATTGTTTTTAGAAAAAAGAACTATTTTCTACTTTATTATCATCAGTATTTTAAAAGCAAAGGATACTCTAACTAGAGCACTTAATCAAAATTCTCCACCTAGTTTGAAGTTGGCAAGCATCTTTCAGTTGGCACTAACACTACTAGAAAAATGACCTCTAGTCGCGGTTCCAGAGGACCTTTAGTCGCGGTTGGGCAACCGCGACTAGGCTGGCGGGACTAAAGCCCCCACCCTTTAGTCGCGGCGGATTCCGAACCGCGACTAGAGGTCCCTCCACGTGGGCTTTAGGGGGACGTGGGGTGTTGGGACCTTTGGTCCCGGTTGGTAGCACCAACCGGGACCAAAGGGTTTTGGTTTTTTTTTCTTTTTCGATTTAATTCAGGGTTTAGGGTTTATATATGCCGGGGTTTGGTTATAGCTAGGTTCCCGTGTCCCGTGGTAACGGTAACCCTTCCCGTTGCGATGACGGTTACGGTGACGGTAACCGTTACGGTAACCGTGACGGTTACCGTTACGGTAACCGTAACGTTTTCGATGTCGTAACCGTTCCCGTGTCGTATGAAGTCGATGCACATATTTATAACACATACAATTAAATTAAGTAATACTTGAAGATCGTAGACAAGAGTTCGTTGATGCGCCAAGAGTTATCGTAGTACAAGAGTTGAAGCAAAACAACAAGTTACTTTAACGATTTCATGCTTTCAGCATCGTAGTACTCTCCTTTCTCCTGTAAGGCCTCTGAAAGGTAAAATCCCGCCAATTCCTCTCCAATTGCTCTGAAGCGGTGGTCGAGTGGTAGCCTCTCGCGCTTTTTTGCCAACTCTGCATCCTTTCTCATATTCCATTTCTCGGTGACTAATACATATATATACTCGCAAACGAAGAATCCACAGTACTCAGTTTCCTTTGGTTGCTCCATGCAAGACTATACAAGAATAGATTTCAGTCAATAATAATGAAGTATGCATGAGAAATGTTGTGTGGACGAAGAGGTAGCAGTACTTACTTGGTTTAACTTCCAATCCAGCTTTTGGCGCCACCCACCTTCAGGATCTTCCGCTCGAAACCTTTCCCAAACTCTGCCCGACAAAGAACATTCACAAATGAGTTATTCGTTAATGACTTGACATCAAGATATGAATGACAGAGGCGGTAAGAAATGAATGTACCTTGCTAGTAAGTCGAAACAACTCCTGTAAGTGTCAGGATGATACCTCAATGAGTCAAGTGAATGAATAAGTCCTTCGTGATGTCTAATGACAAGAAGAATCCAGTGGTAGCTGGCACAGTCATGCATAACTCATCAGTTAAACTTAACATCGGGTGAGCAAATTAGAATGTGTAGAAGACACTAAAACTTACCGAAGTGGTAAGGCCAATATATAGTTCTTTTGTCGCGGTATCGCTTGAACACCCTTAGCAAATCATCCGGTGTGTTCTTGTTATACAAGGGATTTATTATGGTTTCTTCGTTATATTTATCCGGGTCAATGAACCCAATGTCATGCTGGTTCAGCTTCTTGAGCTCGAGCATCTTCATTCTGCATAATATAGCACACAAAAGATTAAAGTGAGAATAATTACAAACAATGAACGAGACTAGGTAAAGACTTAAATAAATCACTTACAGGCAATAGGAACTCATGATAGATTTGTCGAGTGCCCGCAGATTGTATAGCTGAAAAAGTTCGCTAAACGTAACAGTGTGATTGTAGTCTTCTAAGAAGTGCTCATCGTCTTCCCTACATTTCAGAACGATAGCAGATGTCTTCTTTGCATTTTTCATGTACCATTGATGCAGAGTACGCATTTTTGTTGGAAGGCCCCTGATTTGCACCAAAGCTTTCCCCGGAACGAAGTTTCTTACTGGAGGAGCTGGTGGTGCAGTCTCAAAATTCAATCTCGAAGCATATTCATCTATAGGCATTTGCGCTTCGGCGGCAAGACGACGGATTACCTCTATGTCAAACACCATCGGCTCTTTAGGGTCAGATTGTACTGGTTGTTTTCCGCGCTGGGGAACTCGACTATCTTTGTTCGTCGGCGGCGGGACAATTAGCGGGGGGACAGAACGTACGGGTTGTTCTCCGAGCTGGGGAACTTGTTTACCTATCTTCGGCGGCGGTGGGACCGATGGTGCTGCTTTTCTAGCTTCCTTCGCCGGCGGGACCGATGGTGCTGCTTGTTTTTCGTTTGCCGCCGGCGGCGGGACTGACTCTGCGTCTTGTTCACCTTTCTTCGGCGCCTCCGCCGCCGTCACCTCGTCATATGACTTCTGAATAGAACGGACATAGTCAGATGGCGGCTTCTCTGGAGGGACATATAAGTTGTCAATGACTTTATGACAAGCCGCTGCAGTATAGCCCTCGGTAAATGTTGGCGGCGGCACTTTCGGTGCGAAAATGATTTATTATGCTCCTCGATGGCTGCTTCGTTTTGGTCAAGAGTCTTCTGCCAAGGTTGCCTCAGATCAGGCGTTCTGGCCCTTTTAGCAGGTCGCCTCTTGACCGGGGAAGACGCGCGCCTTCTCCGTTTAAGCGGTACGGACACTTCCGGTGGGGGGTTCGTACCGGAGATGGAGATGGAGATGGACTTTGCTGACTGAGATGGTCCTCTAGATTATTTTCCGGTGTGGGGTCCCTGTCACGCGGTGCCGGAGATGGATGTGTCTCATCGATACCCCGGCAGGGTGGTCTTTCCTGAGTCGGTGGCTTTGAGAACTTGATGTATTTCTTGTTCCACTGGACGAAACCACCCTTGACATCGCACAATGCCTCCTCACCGTTACCTCCAGGAATCTCAAGAGCCAATGATTCCGATCCCGGCACAATTTCATCCACCCCGACAACAGCATAGCCAGGATGAATGACACCATTATGGTAGCTTGCTGTGTCGACAATCGGTAAAGCATAGCCGACCGCCACCTTCATGGATATGTTGCTCACAGGCGTATGTAGCTCACATGGTGTCGGTTCCGTGATATCATCCACGGGGTAGCGAGCATCGAGTTCTAGTTGCGTGGAACCCACGCTGCTTCTAAGCTGAGATCGAGCATCCACGACTTCAGGATCTTGGGGCTGCTGCACCTGGCGTTCATTAATGAGTTGCTTCATCTGGCGTTCCAAATTCGCTATCCGCTCTTCACCCTGCTTCTTCTTTCTTGCACGGCTTCTATAAGTGTCAGCGTGCTGCGGATACTGTTTTTTCAAGGTGGCACCGCCGGGTAAGCCTCGTAAACGTCCCCAGTGTTCAGGTTTCCCTAGGGCCCGTGCCAGCTCGTCTTCCTCTCTATAGGGTTCCCACGTACCCGCTAGAACTTCCTTTATTGCATCTTCAATTTTTGGGACCATGGCTACTACTGTTGCCTTGTATTTTTCAACCCTCGGGACAATCTTCCCTTCCTCGTTCAACGTTGCGCCATGCGCGAACAACTAGAATTTGGACCTTTCGGGCCAGCTGTATGTCTGTGGAGTGAAACCTGCAGCCACGAGTTTATCTTCCATGGCTAGCCACTTAGGAATGGCTGACCTGTAGCCACCTGGCCCCAAGTTATGGTGGTGTGTCTTACTCGCAGCATTTAGCTTATTTTTTTCCGATCGGGCCACAGCCGCAGCCGAGGTCTTATACGCCTTAAAGGCTTCCCAGTGATCTCTTAGCTTACCAGTTTTTTTTACTGAAATCTGGATCAACCTTTTCATATTTTGCCCATAATGTTTGCTTATATTTCCGAAAGGCGTCGGACATCTTGGAGAGAGTCCAGTGCTTGAGTTTCAACTTCAAGGCGGGCTCAATACCATCCGGGAGGTTAAAATGCTGCAAGAGTGTGTCAAAGCAGAAATCTTTATAATGCTGGTGGACATAGCAAGGGTCATCCTCGGCAACGCCTGCTGGCTTAAGCCATTCTGCTATGGAGATCGGGACCTCGTCCCTAACAATAACTCCAGCTTGACTAATATATTTTCTGCGGTTCTCTATCGGTTCCACCGGATCGCCATCTACATCAATTTTATAGATTGGTAACTTTGCATCTTCGCTAGTCATTCTTTTCGCTGGGCCTTGAGGAGCTTGATTCTTAGCCTTTTTATGCAAGGTGGACGCCTAAAGTAAGAAATATAATGCGTTAATAAGTGCAATACAAATCAGTTAATGCATTTTGTGTTCAAGCAAATATAGAATTCATATATAAACCTCGAGGTGGAGGGTGTTCGAGGTGGAGGCTGTTATTTCTTCTTCCTCTAAAATACCCTCACCAGACGGGTTTAAAATTTGTGATTGCGATCGTCGGCGGCGCCTTCTCCACCGGCAGCATTTGCATCGCGATGCTCAAAAATATCCTGCATGAATAAGTTTTCTCCTTCCTCGTCTCGCACAATTAAAGGGTCATCCATAGCTGAATGTTCCTACACTCAATAAATTTGCATAATTAGTATTCAAACTTAGCAACCGTTACGGTACCCGTCACGGCAACCGTTGCCGTGACGGCAAATTTTCAAACTTAGCAAATTTACAACTTAGCAATACTAACTTAGCAAATTTACATATTGACATATTTACACATAGTAATATTCACATATTCAAATTTTCTAAACAACTTCAAACATAGAAAATCAACTATAATGACAATTCACATAGCTCTAATAACCTAACTATAATGAAAAAAGGAAAAAACTTAACTAAACAAAATTTACATAATACCTATAATTTACAACCTAACTATATTAATCTAACTAAAATGAACTATATATTGCTAACACAGTAACTCTCCCACTGTATGTCATTGCTAACACAAAATTGCTAACACAAAATTGCATCTATTTTGCATCTATTTTTCCTAACACATTGCAATTAACCTAGTTCTAACACATTGCTAAAAAATTGATCAAAAGTTCTAACACATCTATTTTTTCTAACACATTTTTTCTAACACATCTATTTGATAAAATTGCATCTAGTTCTAACACTAGATAATAATTAACCTAAATATGCAAAAAAAAAGATAAGAAAAACTAACCTCCAAAATGGCGATCGAGCAGCACCACGGCGGCGGAGGCGGGACGGGACGGCGGCGGCAGGGCGCCCAGGGCAGGGGACGGGACGGCGGCGGCGCCGGTGGTGGTGCTCGAGGCCGAGGGAGGCAGGCCCAGGGCGGCCGGCGTCTAGGGCAGGGGACGGGACACGGCGGTGGCGGCTGGGCGCCCTGGGCGGCGTCATCGTCGCGTGGGCGACGCAACGGAGGGCGGGGGCGCAGCAGCGGCCGGAAGGCGGGGCAGCACGACGGGGAGGGGCAGCACGACGGGGCGGCGGAGCAGCACCATGGCGCGCGGGTCGTCGGCGGCGTCAGGGGAGCCCGGAGGCGCGTCGTCTTCGATTTGGGGGAGTTTGCGAAAAATTTCGCAAACTCCCCCACTAAACGGCGCGGAATCGACCTCTAGTCGCGGTTGCTGGCAGCAACCGCGACTAAAGGGTCTTTAGTCGCGGTTGCAACTAGCAACCGCGACTAGAGGTCGACCTGGGCCTCCAAGCCCAGGGGGACCTCTAGTCGCGGTTGCTGGCTGCAACCGCGACTAAAGGGCTTTTCTATTTTTTTTCTATTTTCTTTTCTTGTATTTGTTTTCATTTATGTACTTAGATTTTAATTCTTTTATATACTTAGATTTGTTTTCCTATTTTTCCTAGAAACTAGTACACTTAAAAGGACTCCATGGCAAAGGGTTTATTTTTTTGAGTATTTTTTCTCTTTTTCTCATTTCTTTTCAAAAAATGGTCAAAATGGAGAGCATGGCTATTCATCTAAGGTGGTCGAATTTCCAAAAATTATGGATGGTTCTATGTTGTAACCACTACTTGTGTACCCTAAAATTATTTTTGTAACAATTTTAGAGCAAACTATCACATATTTGTAAGATGAATGTTTGGTGTTGTAAAATGCAGAAGAAAGCTGATAAAAATTATTAATTCATTTATCTTAATGCATTACATAAAAGGTTTAATACATTATTACACATGATACAACGTCTCACAAGCGCTTGAAAGAAACACACCCCTGATCCAATATCACCAACATTATTCTACATAAACGGACTTGCTGGCTCGAAGGCCGTAGGATTAGGGGGAACGGCGGGAGGAGCCAGCCCCGTGGGTGGCCGCCCGGTTCTCGCGCGCACGTTTGTGGCGGAGGGCAAGATCCATGGAGGATGAGTCTTTCAGCGCCCAATCCAGATCGGAAGCCTCCTTCGCCTTGAGCTGGTAGGAAGTCTTGGCTCGCTGGACAGGGTAGTCGCGGATAGACTGGAAGGAGGCTTCCATGGCCTCCTGTATCTGCAACCCACAACCTTCTTCCCCATCGTCGCTCCAGTCGAAGTCGTCGTCCTCCTCCTCCTCCGCGGGAGGAGCGGCGGCGCCTGGTGGAGGTGTAGCGCCGCCAGGTGGAGGTGCGGCGGCACCTGGTGGAGCAGGAGACCGGTAGCTGGGCATTCCTCTCCACGCCGGGCTCGTGGGCATACGGCGGGATAGACTCCCGCGGTTGCGCCCAAGCGCGCTCTGCCGAGCACGCTCGACCTCGTCCAGAAGGCGCTGCGGCGGGCGTGGCGGATCCATCTCGTGGAGACGATGCGTTCGTGGCTAGGAATGGTGGATTAGGGTTTACCCCGTCGGCGACAATATATAAAGACCTCCAGGGCAGCGCTGGGGGAGGACACGTGCCCAGGGAAGCGCTGGGGGAGGACACGTGTCGTGACCGCAAAGCACGCCTTTAGTCCCGGTTGGTGTTACCAACCGGGACTAAAGAAGCACACGGATCGTGTGTTTCTTTCGAGCGCTTGTGAGCCGTTGGATCAGGGGTCTGTTTCTTTTGAGGGATTGTGAGCTGTTGGATCAGCAGTATCACGACCACTTCGTGAGCCACATGACCCGGTTGGTGTTACCAACCGGGACTAAAGAAGCACACGTACCCTATATATAGCCGCCCTCCTCAGACAGGTTACTCACTCACACAAAACATTCCAGCGTCACTCGGAGAGGCATCTTTGAGCAACCAGCGGCAAGACGTCTCTGATGACCTGCGACCGTTCCAAACGGTTGCAGATCATCAGAGATGTGTTGCCGGACGGTTGTAGATCATCAGAGACGTCTTGCCGCTGCTTGGATCGAAGTGGCGCTCAAACACAAAACATTCCAGCGTCACTTGGAGAGGCATCTTTGGGCAACCAGTGGCAAGACGTCTCTGATGACCTGCGACCGTTTCAAACGGTTGCAGATCATCAGAGACGTCTTGCCGGACGGTTGTAGATCATCAGAGACGTCTTACCGCTGCTTGGGTTTGAGAGGTTCCCACATGGACACAGTTACATAAAAGGTTTAATATATTATTACACATCACCAACAACATCCCTATGTATTGTTCACTTGTTCTTCTTGTGTGCCCCTTTCTTTTGAACGCGCCGTAACCATGGACAATCTTCTTGAAGTAACTTGATGGTTGGGTCAATGTTCACTTTGAAGGGCGGAATTTCATGAAACTTATTGTAATCTTCTGACATGTCTGTGTGGTCCTCCACTCCCACGATGTTTCTTTTACCTGAAAGAACTATGTGGCGCTTTGGCTCATCGTTTGATGTATTCGCTTGCTTATCTTTTCTTTTTGTTGGTAGGGTAGACATGTCCTTCACATAGAAAACCTGAGCCACTTCACTGGCTAGAATGAATGGTTCGTTCTCGTAATGAAGATTCTTGAAATCCACTGTAGTCATTCCGTACCGTGTGTCTACGGCTACACCGCCATCTAGGTTGAACCATTTGCACTTGAACAAAGAAATCTTAAATGAAGGTCCATAGGACAGTTCCCATATCTCCTCTATGTAACCATAATATGTTACCTTTTCCCCACTGCAGCCATCTATTGCATCAAAGCGGACACCACTGTTTTGGTTGGTGCTCTTTTTATCTTGGTCGGCCGTGTAAAATGTATTTCCATTTATCTCGTACCCTTTAAAAGTCAATATAGTCGAAGACGGTGTCTTGGCCAATAAGTATAGCTGTAGTTCATTTGTGGTGACATTCATCAGTCTTTTCTGTAACCAACCGCCAAAAGTCCTGATGTGTACTCCATCAATTCATCTTCTGGGTATTTGGAGCGTAAATCATTCTTGTGTTGCTGGATATACGGAGCCACCAAGATGGAACTATGCAGAACTGTGTAGTGTGCTCGAGTGAAAGAATCCACGTCTTCACATATGATTGCTTTCTTTCCTAGCGTGCCTTTTCCACGCAGTCTCCCTCATTCCGTTTGCTCGTGCTCATCCCACACACGCACACCTTCATCACTCCACAGCTGTAAAAGTTCTTCCACCAATGGCCTCAGATACACGTCAATGTCGTTGCCAGGTTGCTTCGGGCCTTGGATGAGCACTGGCATCATAATGAACTTCCGCTTCATGCACAACCAGGGAGGAAGGTTATATATACATAGAGTCACAGGCCAAGTGCTATGAATGGAGCTCTGCTCTCCAAATGGATTAAATCCATCTGTACTTAGACCAAATCTTAAGTTCCTAGCGTCATCCGAAAATTTCGGGAACACTCTGTCGATTTTTCTCCACTGGGACCCATCAGCGGGGTGTCTCATCATCATGTATTTTTTACGTTCTTCTTTGTGCCAGCGCAACAACTTGGCATGCTCTTTGTTTTGGAACAAACGTTTCAGACGTGGTATTATAGGAGCATACCACATCACCTTGGCAGGAATCCTCTTCCTTGGACAACCTTGCTCGCCCTCAACTTCACCTGGGTCATCTCGCCCAATCTTAAACCGCAATGCACCGCATACAGGACAAGCATTTAAATTTTCGTGCTCGCCGCGGTAGAGGATGCAGTCATTAATGCATGCATGTATCTTCTGCACCTCTAATCCTAGAGGGCAGACAACCTTCTTTGCTTCATACGTACTAGAGGGCAATTCGTTTTCATTTGGAAGCATCTTCTTAACTATTTTCAGCAAACTTTCAAAGTGCTTGTCGGTAGTACCACTCTCTGCCTTCCATTGTAGCATTTCCAGTATCGTACCGAGCTTTTTCTGGCCATCTGTACAAGTTGGGTACAACAATTTGCTGTGATCGGCTAACATGCGCTCCAACTTCAACCTCTCGTTTTCACTTCCACAGTCCATTTGTGCATCATGAATGGCCTGACGAAAATCATCGTCGGGCTCATCAAATATGGCATCCTCTTCAACTTCGTCTTCCCCCATTGTAGTATCAGCGTGTTCATTGAACAGAGGATAGTTGTCATTATCCTCCTCTTCTTCATTCTCTTCCATTATAACCCCTCTTTCTCCATGCTTGGTCCAACAATAATAACCAAGCCTGAAACCATTTCGCAACAGGTGTTCGTGAAGCTGTCTGTGGAAGAGTATGTATACTTATTCATACAGAGACTGCATGGACAACACATAAAACCATCCTTTCGCTTGCTTGTCTCAGCCACATGGAGAAAATTATGCCTGCCAGTAATGAATTCGGCACAACTCGGTCACCGTACATCCATTGACGTCTCATCTGCATTATATAAGTATATCAAAACAATTATACAACTTATACAAAAAAACAAATAATAATTATGGAACAAAATCATACAACATAGATTTTTTTTAAATAAAAAAGAAAGCTCACCTAGGTGGTGTCGGTGACGAGACGGTCTATCGACGACGGTGAGGAGGTGAATGTTGTGACACTGAAATACAAAAACATAATTTAGTTTAAGATCAAATTGACAATACAAAATTGAGCTAAATAAGCAAAATGAGCTAACTTAGACATTTCATCATACACCTACCTAGCACTACAAATATGAATTGAGCTAAATGAGCTAGACAACCAACGAAACGGGCGCCGAAAGAGAGAGTTTGCAGTTGCTAACCCTTGGATAGATGCACCACCGTCAATCTTAACAAATGGTGCAAAAAATCGTGGATGAAATCGAGCTCGGTGGAGAGAAAATGGAGATTCAACTCGAGCTCGAAATGGCCAAGGCTGGCTCGGGGTGGAAGATGAAGGCGACCGACCTTTGGTCGCGGTTGGTGGCTCCAACCGCGACTAAAGGTCCTCGCTAGGACAGGCGGCCTTTTTGTGCGGGACCTTTAGTCGCGGTTGGAGCCACCAACCGCGACTAAAGGTCCTCGCGCGTGCCCCGCGCGGCTCCGGCCGCAGGGGGAGGACCTTTAGTCGCGGTTGGTGGCTCCAACCGCGACCAAAGCTCCAGCACAAACCGCCACCTGTCCTAGCCGTTGGAGCTGTCGGAGCGCGAGACCTGTAGTCGCGGTTCGGAAACGAGCCACAACTAAAGGTCCGCCTCTAAGGCCACTTTTCTACTAGTGTAACCCGTAGTGGCGGAGCCAAGATTTTCATATTGGGTATTCGGAGTCAAATTTTATTTACAGCACACCAATATGTAGGTTCACAATAACATGAATGGTACTATAGACTATTCATTGAAGTGACCAAAATCTCTAATAAATAAATTACCATGGAAGAACAGAGAAATAAATATTACTTAACTCTACGATCTCCCTTTTCGAAGAGAGAAATGATGTCGTCATCCTTTACTTGCAAGAAGAATGGACGCTCAAGAAAAGTAACCAAAACAATCATTCAAGAATTGCGCCCCCATTTTGTTTCTTAACTTATTCTCCACATATAGTTCATCAAAGAAAAGACCCTCTCGATACTAGTAGTCGCCACATGAAGAATTAGCATCAACTTGAGAAGCTTTAACCCATGCCATGGGAGAGTGGAGGAGGTGTGGATCGCCGGCGTCAATCTTCCTGGCGATCGGGCGTACGGGGCGCCGGCGCCTGATGGCTAAGTTCGGGACGAGCAGGGAAGCAGTTCTGAATTGAATTGGGATGGAATCGATCCTTTAGCTGGAGTCAATGGCGTTGCTTGTGTGGATCGACTAATGCAGCCCAAATGGCCTAGTGGAATTGCAAACTAGCACTTCGGCCCATATTAGAACGGCTGGACGTCAGATCAGGATTTTCTTGACTTTAACTCGTGAATAAGGACCCTTTCATGTATATACATGTATACAACAGCTTATATCTACACTACTTATAAAAGAGTAAAAGAGGGAACTTAAACTTTTATATGTCCACCTAGAATAGTGTACCCGAACAACCAGCACCATTAGATCATCCCCACTTAATACAATCCTACCGTCTGTATCAATTTGATCGTCCGACAAATAGTCCGACGGCCCGGATTGATCCTGTCAACCCGGCAGAACATGTTCTGCCAGGGTTCACAGTGCTACTGGTACCCATCCGCACGTCCTTTTCGCTCTCGGTCAATTTAGGAAGCCGAATTAATTTCTTGCGTAATCTTCGCCCGCAACAATTTCTCAACCCAACACTTCCTGTGGCCCTGCTGAAAGATCGATATGTCGACTAGAGGGAGGTGATTAGGCGACTACCAAATTTTAATTATTTTTTCTTTTAATTAGGGCTTAGACAAAGTATAACAAGGTTGACTAGATGTGCACTAGATGATAGCAACCTATGTGATACAAACAAGATAAATAACGTAGCGGAAGCAACAAGTAAAGGATAGAAATAACCGCAAAGTGGAGACACGGGGATGTTTCTCGTAGTTCCTTCCCAAGGGAAGTACGTCTACGTTGGAGGAGTGTGGAGCCACCTAGGCGCTCCAATAGCACGGATGTGCTCACTCTATTCTCCGTGAGCTTTACCCGTGAGGGTTTGGCTCATCCACTATGAGGTCACCTTGAAAGCGTTGACCAAGCCGATACACAAAGGTCGGGGAACTCCACAATGAGTTGGAGCCTCCCAACAATGTCCCGGAGCTTCTCGCAACAAGTTGAGACTCTGAAACGCACAAATGGCTCCTAGGGTTACAAGCAACCCAAAAAGCAACAAGAACCACAGAGATGATGGGGGGAAATGAAATTCCTTCAGTGGAGGTGTAGATCTAGACCTCCTCAAGCACTCCTCAAAGAATCAAGACGATTGGGTGGTTGGAGTGGGAGATCTAGGAGTTTGAAGCTTCTTCAACAATGGGGATTTAATTTCGTGTAGCTCACTTTGTCCCAAGGTAGGTGGAGGGGTTTAAATACTCCCTCCCATAGATCTGCCCGTTGGGGGACAAACGCCCGCACCAGCGGTACTACGCTGGGATAAGCGGTAGTGCCGCTTTGTTTTCACGGCCTCGCGAACGGCAGTCAACGGCCGGTCTTCTCTTCTTCGATCCCACGCTCGCAGTAGCGGTCGCTACCGCCCGCAGTACGCTGGCGGTACCGCAAAGGCTCTCAGAACGCCGTTCTGGCGGTACCTGCAGCGGTACCAGCGACGGTACCAGCACTGCGCTGCCAGGTGATACGTCGCAAACGTATCTATAATTTTTGATGTTCCATGCTTGTTTTATACCAATTGCTACATGTTTTGCATCTACTTTATATCACTTTTATACATTTTTTGGGACTAACCTATTAACAAGATGCCGAAGTGCCAGTTCCTGTTTTCTGCTGTTTTTGTATTCCAGAAAAGCTAGTCTGGAAATATTCTCGGAATTGGACGAAACTACACGGGGGTGCCTATTTTTCCAGAACACGCCTGACGGAGCGAAGGAGCAGCAGAGGAGGGCCACCAGGAGGCCACACGCACCAGGGGCGGGCCCCCCTCTGCCGCGCCCTGGGTGGTGTGGGCCCCTCGGGGGTCCGCAGCCGCCGCCCTTTCGCCTACTTATTCCCCCCGACGCGAAAACCCTAAGTACCTGAGCAAATATCCACGAAAAGTTCCAGAGACGCCGCCGTCGTCAACCCTAGCTCGGGAGGGTTCAGAACCTCTTCCCGGCACCCTGCCGGAGAGGGGAATCGTCACCGGAGGCTTCTACATCGCCATGCCTGCCTCCGGAGTGATGCGTGAGTAGTTCATCCTTGGACTACGGGTCCATAGCAGTAGCTAGATGGTTGTCTCTCCACTTTGTGCCATCATGTTTAGATCTTGTGAGCTGCCCTACATGATCAAGATCATATTATTGTAATGCTACATGTTGTGTTTGCTGGGATCCGATGAATATTGAATATTATGTCAAGTTGATTATCAATCTATCTTATATGTTATTTAAGATCTTGCATGCTTTCCGTTACTCGTAGATGCTTTGGCCAAGTAGATGCTTGTAACTCCAAGAGAGAGTATTTATGCTAGATAGTGGGTTCATGTCTCCGTTTAACCTGGGACAGTGACAGAAAGTTCTAAGGTTGTGGATGTGCTGTTGCCACTAGGGATAACCTAACGATGCTATGTCCACGGCATATGTGTTTGTTTACATTACGCACTTTACTTAATGCAATTATCCGTTGCTTGCAACTTAATACCAACGGGGGACTCGGATGACAACCCGGCGGTGGATTATTAGTCATAGATGCTGTTGGATAACGTCTATGTATTATGTCGTAATGCCCAATTAAATATCATAGTAGTCAACATGTCATGTATATGCATTGTCATGCGCTCACTATTCGTCAATTGCCCAGCTGTAATTTGTTCACCCAACATGTTAGTTATCTTTTATGGAGAGACACCACTAGTGAACTGTGGACCCCGGTCCATTCTTTTACACTGATTAAACAACCACAAACTGCAAACTGTTCCTTTTTCATTCTCTGCAATTTAATACTCATTTTCCACACCATACGTTTAATCCTTTGTTTTCAGCAAGCCAGTGAGATTGACAACCTCACTGTTTCGTTGGGGCAAAGTAGTTTGATTGTGTTGTGTGCAGATTCCACGTCAACAGTCCAGACTCCCTGCGACAGCTATTTTTCTGGCGCCGTTGACAACCTTCTGAAGAGTTGCTGCTCCTACTGGTTCGATAACCTTGGTTTCTTTCTGAGGGAAAACTTGCTGCTGACTACATCATACCTTCCTCTTGGGGTCTCCCAACGAACGTGTGTTTCACGTCATCAAGCTATTTTTCTGGCGCCGTTGCCGGGGAGACAGCAGTCTTCTGCAAGGGGAGTTTCACGCTTCCAATCTCTTTACTTTGTTTTTGTCTTGCTTAGTTTATTTTATTTTATCTTGTTTGCTTTCAATTATCAAAAACACAAAAAAATTAGTTACTTGCATCTAGTTTACTTTCAAGTTATTTTCTGTACTGTTTTTATTTCTGCTAAAATGAGTACTCCTGAGAACACTAAGTTGTGTGATTTCACTAGCACGAACAACAATGATTTCATATGCACACCTATTGCTCCACCTGCTGCTTCAGCAGAATTTTATGAAATTAAACCTGCACTTTTAAATCTTGTTATGAAAGAGCAATTTTCTGGTGTTAGTACTGATGATGCTGCTGTTCACCTTAATAACTTTGTTGAACTTTGTGAAATGCAAAAGCTCAAGGAAGTAGATGGTGATATTATTAAACTGAAACTTTTTCCTTTCTCCTTGAGAGGACGTGCTAAAGAATGGTTGCTATCTTTGCCTAGAAATAGTATTGATTCATGGACTAAATGCAAAGATGCTTTTATTGGAAAATATTATCCTCCTGCTAAGATTATTTCTTTGAGAAGTAGCATAATGAATTTTAAGCAATTTGATAATGAACATGTTGCTCAAGCATGGGAGAGAATGAAATCATTGGTTAAAAATTGTCCCACTCATGGACTGACTACTTGGATGATCATCCAAACCTTCTATGCAGGATTAAATTTTTCTTCGAGGAATTTATTGGATTCGGCCGCTGGAGGTACCTTTATGTCCATCACTTTGGGTGCTGCAACAAAGCTTCTTGATGATATGATGATTAATTATTCTGAGTGGCACACCGAGAGAGCTCCAACAGGTAAGAAGGTAAATTCTGTTGAGGAAACCTCCTCCTTGAGTGCCAAAATTGATACTATTATGTCTATGCTTGCAAATGGTCAAACACATGTTGATCCAAATAATGTTCCTTTAGCTTCTTTGGTTGCTCAAGAAGAGCATGTTGATGTGAACTTCATTAAAAATAATAATTTCAACAACAATGCTTATAGGAATAATTTTGGTAATAGCAATTATAGGCCCTATCCTTCTAATAGTGGCAATGGTTATGGAAATTCCTATAGTAACTCCTACAACAATAATAAGAGTGTACCCTCGATCTTGAAGTTATGCTTAAGGATTTTATTAGTACACAAACTGCTTTCAATAAAACTGTTGAGGAGAAATTTGGGAAAATTGATGTGCTTTCCTCTAAAGTTGATAGTCTTGCTCTTGATGTTGACTTATTGAAACTAAAGAACATGCCTCATGATGTTAAAGAGAGCAAAACTCTCAATGCTATACAAGTTAAAATTGATAACAATGTGAGGATGTTAGCTGAATTGCATGCTAGATGGGAAAGAGAGGATGAAATTGCTAGAAAGAACAATATTGCTAGAGTTTATACTATTACTACTTCTGAAAATGCTTCAAACTCAAGTGTTAACAAACCTCCTACCATTAATGGCAAGATAGTTGGTGTTGGTAATGTTTCCACTTCTATTGCAAAATGTCCTAAATTGCCTGATAACTCTGAAACTGTCCTTGATAAAGATGCTGAAATTTCTAGCAATAAGGAAGAGAATAATTCCATTACTTTTGATGATAATGACTTTGATTTTGATGGTTGCAATATTTCTGAAGTAATTAAGTTCTTGCAAAAGCTAGCTAGAAGTCCTAATGCTAGTGCTATAAACATGGCTTTTACTAAACATATTACTAATGCTCTCATACAAGTTAGGGAAGAGAAATTAAAACATGAAGCTTCTATCCCTAGGAAGTTAGAAGATGGTTGGGAGCCCATCATTAAATTGAAATTGAATGACTTTGATTGCAATGCTTTGTGTGACCTTGGTGCTAGTATTTCTGTTATGCCTAAAAGATTATATGATATGCTTGATTTAGCACCTTTGGAAAATTGTTACTTGGATGTTCACCTTGTTGATTCTACTATTAAAAAACCTTTGGGAAGAATTGATGATGTTCTTATCATGGTTAACAACAATTATGTCCCCGTTGATTTTATTGTCTTGGATATTGAGTGCAATCCATCATGCCCTATTGTGCTGGGAAGACCTTTTCTTAGGACTGTAGGTGCTATTATTGATATGAAAGAAGGGAATATAAAATATCAATTTCCTCTCAAGAAAGGTATGGAACACTTTCCTAGGAAGAAGATTAAGCCACCTTATGATTCTATTGTTCGAACAAATTACAATGTTGATGCTTCTTCACTTGGTAATACTTGATGCATGCTTTGTGCCTAGCTAAAAGGCGTTAAAGAAAAGCGCTTATGGGAGGCAACCCATTTTATTTTTCTGCAATTTTTCTTTTATTGAGTCAAGGAGTTTGTTTACTTCTGTAGCAACTCCTTTGTATCTTTATTTTCTCGCATTGTTGTGCCAAGAGTAGCCTCTAATGATAAGATGATGCTTAATTTTGATTGCTGCGCAGAAACAGATTTTTGCTGTTCACTGTACGAAATTCCTAAAATCACCAGATTGTTAATTAAATCTGAAATTTTTGTGCGTAATCTTTATGAATGTCTGAAACTTTCATTAGTTCAGAGTTTCTCGATCTGAGCGTCGTAAGTGCCTCGAAAAAATTCGTCTTTGCGGACTGTTCTGTTTTAGACAGATTATGCCTTTTTATTTTTGCATTCTCTCTTTTACTAGTGTTGAGTGAAATTCTTTTTTGGGTGGAAGAGCTTCACATAACATCAGTGGCTGTAGCTAATGTTTAAAGTAACAAATCATATTGCGTCTTTATAGAACATGTGAATTTTTGATTATGCACTAACCCTCTAATGAGATCTACTTTGAGTTTGGTGTGACGGAAGTTTTCAAGGGTCAAGAGAGAAGGATGATATAATAGGATCAAGAAGAGTGAAGAGCTTAAGCTTGGGGAGGCTCCCATGGATCTCCCCAGCATATTTCAAGAAGACTCAAGCGTCTAAGCTTGGGGATGCCCAAGGCATCCCCTTCTTCATCGTCAAAATTATCAGGTCATCTCTAGTGAAACTATATTTTAATTCTTTCACATCATATGTGCTTTTCTTGGAGCGTCTGTGTGCTTTTATTTTCAGTATTGCATTTTATTTTCAATAAAGCTTGACTGGACCCTAGCATTCTTGATTGGGAGAGAGACACGCTCCGCTTTTTCATGAGAATACTCCTATTCTTCACTTATATTTGTTGAGTATTCATATCTAGCGCTGTTCAGCTTTTAGCTCTTGTTTTCATGTATCTCTTGTCAGAGCTATTAGCTTTCTTTTGTAGAAAGTACTCTCTTGCTTCACTTATATTTGTTTGGAGAGTTGATGAAATAAATTGATTGGTGTTTGGTTGGTTCAGAAAATGTTGCATGTGGTAATTGGTATAAGGAAAAACTTGCTTAATCTTGTAGATCACTAAAATGGATAACTTGATGCTTGTCAATTGTTTTGAGTTAACAAGTAGATCATGATTAAATTGTGCATCACATGAGTTAAGCCTATTAGTGAAGAACTACCGTAAAGCTTGTTGAAAATTTGGTTTGCATCGGTGGTACCTCTAAGGTCTAGATATTTTCTAATAACAGGGTTTGGTTAACAAGGAAGACGGTATGAAGTCTTATAACGTTTGCAATATGTTTGTCATATAAAACTTGGTGTACGGGTTGATATTCTTGTTTGCTTACATAACCTTGCTAGCCTAAACTCTGTACTGAGAGGGAATGCTTCTCGTGCATCCAAATCCTTGAGCCAAAATCCATGCCATTTGTGTCCACCATAACTACCTATATGTGGTATTTCCTTGCCACTCCAAGTAAATTTTTCATGTGCTACCTTTAAATTATTCAAAATGTTATTATTCCCTTTTTGTGTCAATGTTTACTAGCTCATGAGGAATTAGTGTGGTTATTCTTTATTCTATTTGTCGAGTGGACTTTTACACCTGGACTAGTGGCATATACATCCGCTTATCCAATAACTTGCAAAAAGAGCTGGCAACGGGGTGCCCAGTCCCAATTAATTACAACTTTAACCAATTAATTCTCTTCACACTTTTGCCCTGATTCATCAGTAAGCAATGACAAACAGTGAAATACCTGAATGTGTGTAAACCAAAGAGAAAGAGGGATGATCTGCCTTGCTGGTAGAAATAACGTCCTTCATGGGAGCCGCTCTTAAAAGTCCGTTCGACAGGTAGAATACTGTTCTCACCCGCTACCATTCGTTGACAATTAACAAACACCTCTCAAAAATAGATACTCCTCCATGGTATGTGATTGATGGAAGGCACCCGAGGATTCGGTTAGCCATGGCTTGTGTTAGCAAGGTTGGGAGGAGTATCAAATATTTTATGCAATCTCTATATGCTTTCAAAAACCTAAAAGCTCTAGCACATGATTTAATCCCTGCTTCCCTCTGCGAAGGGCCTTTCTTTTACTTTTATGTTGAGTCAGTTTTCCTATTCTTTCTGTCTTCCACAAGCAAACACTAGTGTCAACTTTGTTACAACATGCGTTATATGCAATGTATTGGACTTGTTATACTACTTTGTGTTGACAATATCCATGAGATAAATATGTTGAAAGTTGAAGCAAATGCTGAAACTAAATTCTTCCTTTGTGTTGATTAAATACCTTTTGTTAGAAACTATTGCTTTATGAGTTAACACTTATGCAAAACTGTTTGATGCTTGTCTCGAAAGTACTATTCATGAAAACGTTTAGCTTGTGTGATTCATTGTTTACTCATTATCTATTTGGTAGCAAATTATAGACCATTGACTTGGATCACTTCATTCATTTACATGTGCCTTGCAATATTATATGATCAAGATTATGATAGTAGCATGTCACCTCAAAAATTATTTGTTTTTATCGTTTACCTACTCGAGGACGAGTAGGAACTAAGCTTGGGGATGCTGATACGTCTCAAACGTATCTATAATTTTTGATGTTCCATGCTTGTTTTATACCAATTGCTACATGTTTTGCATCTACTTTATATCACTTTTATACATTTTTTGGGACTAACCTATTAACAAGATGCCGAAGTGCCAGTTCCTGTTTTCTGCTGTTTTTGTATTCCAGAAAAGCTAGTCTGGAAATATTCTCGGAATTGGACGAAACTACACGGGGGTGCCTATTTTTCCAGAACACGCCTGACGGAGCGAAGGAGCAGCAGAGGAGGGCCACCAGGAGGCCACACGCACCAGGGCGCGGGCCCCCCTCTGCCGCGCCCTGGGTGGTGTGGGCCCCTCGGGGGTCCGCAGCCGCCGCCCTTTCGCCTACTTATTCCCCCCGACGCGAAAACCCTAAGTACCTGAGCAAATATCCACGAAAAGTTCCAGAGACGCCGCCGTCGTCAACCCTAGCTCGGGAGGGTTCAGAACCTCTTCCCGGCACCCTGCCGGAGAGGGGAATCGTCACCGGAGGCTTCTACATCGCCATGCCTGCCTCCGGAGTGATGCGTGAGTAGTTCATCCTTGGACTACGGGTCCATAGCAGTAGCTAGATGGTTGTCTCTCCACTTTGTGCCATCATGTTTAGATCTTGTGAGCTGCCCTACATGATCAAGATCATATTATTGTAATGCTACATGTTGTGTTTGCTGGGATCCGATGAATATTGAATATTATGTCAAGTTGATTATCAATCTATCTTATATGTTATTTAAGATCTTGCATGCTTTCCGTTACTCGTAGATGCTTTGGCCAAGTAGATGCTTGTAACTCCAAGAGAGAGTATTTATGCTAGATAGTGGGTTCATGTCTCCGTTTAACCTGGGACAGTGACAGAAAGTTCTAAGGTTGTGGATGTGCTGTTGCCACTAGGGATAACCTAACGATGCTATGTCCACGGCATATGTGTTTGTTTACATTACGCACTTTACTTAATGCAATTATCCGTTGCTTGCAACTTAATACCAACGGGGGACTCGGATGACAACCCGGCGGTGGATTATTAGTCATAGATTGTTGGATAACGTCTATGTATTATGTCGTAATGCCCAATTAAATATCATAGTAGTCAACATGTCATGTATATGCATTGTCATGCGCTCACTATTCGTCAATTGCCCAGCTGTAATTTGTTCACCCAACATGTTAGTTATCTTTTATGGAGAGACACCACTAGTGAACTGTGGACCCCGGTCCATTCTTTTACACTGATTAAACAACCACAAACTGCAAACTGTTCCTTTTTCATTCTCTGCAATTTAATACTCATTTTCCACACCATACGTTTAATCCTTTGTTTTCAGCAAGCCAGTGAGATTGACAACCTCACTGTTTCGTTGGGGCAAAGTAGTTTGATTGTGTTGTGTGCAAATTCCACCTTCTGAAGAGTTGCTGCTCCTAATGGTTCGATAACCTTGGTTTCTTTCTGAGGGAAAACTTGCTGCTGACTACATCATACCTTCCTCTTGGGGTCTCCAACGAACGTGTGTTTCACGTCATCACCAGGCAGTTCAGCGCCCCTCCATGCTAGCGGTACTACCGCTGCCGGTACCGCGGGAGGTACCGAAAAGGCGGCAGAACTCGATTCCGGCGGTACCATGCAGCGGTACTGCCGCTGCGGCTTGCTGCTAAGGAGCTGGCGGTACTACCGCCTATCCTAGCGGTACTACCGCCCCCAGGCAAAATACTTCAGAATGCTCCGTTTAGAAATGCGAACGTGATGGACACAAAATATGAACCTGTTCAAACTTACTCAAAATGTTAGATGCAACCTTTGTATTATCATCAACACCAAAACAAGATTAAGAGCGATAATGCTCTTTCAATCTCCCCTTTTTGGTGATTGATGACAATACAATGATTTGCCACAAACCGATTCGAAAAATTTAGACGGAGCTCCCCCCTAGATATGTGCACTACTCAAGAGTAGTCTTTGAAGGCTCAAAAATGCACATCAACTAGGATCAACACTCCCTAGATTTTTCAAACCGTGCAAGATAAAATATATAGTACAAAGCACAAATCTTGCAACTAACGTAGGGTCTAACAACATAATAAAGAGTTTTAACATGTCTTACACCATGCATAACAAGGTTCATGAAACAATAATAAAACAAAGTTCACAAGCTTATAAGAATCAAAGAGAACATCGAAGCTTGTGACTTAATCATGCAAATCCTCGAAAGCCTAATAGATATCTCTCCCTTTGGCATCAAGATACCAAAAAGGGAGAAACCGATGGTAGCGTCCCAAAGGTTAGCCGGAGAGGTTCTCGTTGCTTGCGGGGCACGGACAGCAACAAGAGGAGACTTCTTCTTCACCTTCATAATCTGACCAAGTGAGGATGTTGCCTTCTGCATCCCAGGCTTGCCATTGGCTATAGGAAGTGATGTTCTTCTCCGTACCGGACTGCGCCTCTTCTTCACCTTGATCACGGCGACGTTGAATATCGCGTTGACGTGCAAGCTTGGCTTTCCTATGGTTTTCCCATGTGCGCTTCTCAACAGCCTTGGACAAACAGAAAATCTTCTTCATTTGAGTGGCCATCCACTCAAAACCACTTGCCTTCTGAGGAGCCCGTGAGGGGCCGGCATGACCTTCAGCGGTCTTGCCCTTAGCCTTGTCATCTTTAGACTTCTCGGAATGATCCTTGATAAGGAGACGCTTGGGCTTGTGTTCAATCCAAGTTTTGGGGTCACTAACTCCTTCAGACGGAAAACGAAGGTTCCAAGCCCACAAGATGATCTTCATGATGATAGGAGCATGACAAGCATTCTTGTTTGAGATGACAACATTGAAAAGGTCATTCCAAGGAAATCCATAATGTCAAGTTTCTTCCCTTTAGTCTTCAATTGATGAGTCATTACCAACAAGGTGCGAAGATATCCATGAACTTCATCCAAGTTACCAACCTTGGTGTTGAGGACCATGCGGTAGATGTGATGCATGATTTCATAGGGAGGATAGAGCCCCTCCGAGTGCCCAATGGTGTACTTCTTCCAAAAGTAGAGAGATTGAAGTGCGTCTTTCTCTAAAGGTCTTGGAGACTCATGAACACGGAACCAAGTGCTCTCCAAGTGAGTGGGAAGCTTAGTTTGAGTTCCATGATATTCAAAACCAAGCATAGCAGTTATAGCATCCCAATTTTCAGAAATCTGCTGGTCCTTAGTCATCCAAGTGTGGTATGGAGACTCCACTTCGGTTCCAAAGTGAACGGTGGCAAGAAATTGACACACAAGTTCTTCATCATAATCTTGCTTAAGCTGCATAAGCTGAAGGAGTCCAAACTCAACACATATGGCCATTGCTTCGCCAAAATATTCCGGATTCCTCTCCATGTGACCCATGTCAATCCATCGTTGGGGCACCACATTATCTTTTGCCTTCCTATGAAGGATCTCTGAGTAGCATTGGGCATCAAAAGCGGTATGAAAGAAACGATTGGTGCCTCAATATTGAGGAGTCAGGTTCCTCCGGTCGGTGGAGTAGGGATCCCCTTCCTCATGTTAAGATATTCAGGCTCTGGCATGGTGCTTGCGGTACGTTCCTTTTTGGTAACTTTCTTCTCCATTTTCTTCTTTGGCTTGGGAGCATTCTTCCTTCTACTCGACCCCGACGGATGAAGTTCTTCTTCAATCTCATCCACGGGCTCATCACCTCTAGCTTTCTTGGAGGCCCAACTACGAGAACCTCTCGGACCAACACCACCAATGAATAGCAATGGGTAGGAAAGCATGGGGATGAGTAATGCATATCAATTTCAGGATTTGGAAACCAAGAGCACAAGTGTACAAAATCGGAGAAAACAATGTCTAGATGGGAGTACAACTACTAGGAGGAGTGGAATCACCAATTATGATGAGACAATTCGGTGAAGAAATTCGGTGAAGAATGATGACATCATCTCGAGGTGATTCCAACAATTCTAGATGGAGAACTACAAATCTAGCCAATGATTCGTCACAATACTTCTGCACAAGGTTCTAGGTTATGTAAATTGCATCTCTACCAAACCAATTCATCAAGAACACATAAGGATACACCATCTAATCATCTTCATCCATCAACTAGATGAGAGAGAGAGAGAGGGAGAGCATACCGGTGTGTCCTTGGGGCGTGGGAGGCAAAGCCCTTGGCCGGAGCACTCCTTCCCGGCGGCGGCGGATTTGGGGAGGAGCAGTGGGAGGGCATGGGGAAAGTGGAAGTTTGACTTCCATCCCGTGCACTCCCGAGCCATAACCTCGCTAGATCCGCGCCAGCGGTAGTATCGCCAGCCGGTATCTGCGTGGGCCAGGCCGGGATACCAAACACTGCCAGAGTGCGAACGCACCTGTGGAAGAGGTTTGTACCGCCAGACTGGGCTGGTAGTACCGGCACCAGGTGGCATCGCGCTGTTTAAGCCCAAGAAGAGGGCAAAAACAATGCCATGTCACCGGTTCCGACTTTCCAAGCACCAAGAGCATGAAACCAAATGCATTTTTGGAAAGAGGTGTCTTTTGAGATGAGAAGTTTGGCTTAGGATAGATCACAAACCGAAAGGGTGTGAAGTATTCAACTTTTGCAAGATGCAAAAAAGAGAGGCCAAAAAAATTGAACATTTCCCACAAGAAAGAGACAAAGGTCAAAAACACCCAAATAAAACCAAATAAGATCCAACTCCTCATAAGGAAGAGGGCGGTGGCCTAGGCCACCATGTATGAGCAATTATCAACCCGGAACCACGAAGATATATCTGGGTTCAAGGCCAATACTCATCGTTTAAGCACAAATTGTCACTGGAGTGACCAAATGAAGCACGAATTGTCTATGTTCGCATATTAGAAGTAGTGTTGGCTCATGAGTTGAGCTACACTCCCCCTAAACCATGCATGCATCCAAACTAGTTACGATGTCTTACTATGGGTAGTTGTGCAAGGCGGTCAAGCAAAGTTACTCGCATCTATGTGATGCATGTAAAATGCATACATGAACTTTGCATTATATTACTTATATTTCAATCATATTTGCATCATATAAGGGTTATATCATTGTTTTATATTGATTTTGGGAATATTTAATAGTTTCCCTATTTTTCTGGAATTAACCCTGCACAGGCAGAAAACCCTATTTTCTATATTTTGATGTTTCAGGGATCCAAACGACGTCCAAATGACCTGGAAATTTACGAGCACCAGTTTTTGGAAGAAACAAAGTGTGGGAGCGAGGAAGCGAACAAGCGGAGGCCCGAGGGCCAGAAGAGGGTGGCCCACGCGGCCAAGGAATCTGGCCATGTGGGACCCACCATCTAGGCCCTCGTGGCTCTGTTGCCGTCGATCTTCATCTCCGTGTCTTCGTCTTCACCTAAAAACGACTATAAAAATAGCCCCAGGGCTTTCGTGAAGAGGAGTGCCGCAGAAGAAACACAGAAACCACGAAACAGAGACCTGGAGTTGCAGATTGGGGGGGAAAACTCCGTCGGGGCGCTGCCGGGGTGGTCTCCATCTTCTCCAACGACTTCTCCACCGTCTCCATGATGAAGGGGGAGTAGTCCACCCCCTGGACTTTGGGTTTGTGGTGGTAACTTGATCCAATCTCTCTATGTATGATCATTGTTGAAGTCCATATGATGTGCCTTGCATGATTATGGAACTATCTTTGTAATTCCTATGATGGATATTGTGGTATGAGATGATATTATGTTATGTATTTACCGTCATGTTGGGATTTTTATGGTTTGTCATACTTTGGAGATATTCTATGATACATGTGATGGTTTGATTTATGCATAATGCCTTGTTTATCCTTGTAATGAGGTGATTGACACCACCAAGTGTGGATAGACGAGAGAGATGTGGTCATGCACACGAAATATGAATCATTGCACTAGTGTTTAGAATATTGTCCATTATGAAGTATGATGTATGTGGGTAGAGAGTGGCCTAGTGACAGAAGGCATAGGCATTAAGTGACAGTAATGTCGCCCAACATTCTTTATCTGGGGGTAAAAGGAAGAAGTATGATGTGGGAGTGACAACAAACCACGCTAGCCTTACGAGGGTGACACTAGCAACACAAATGATTATTTTCTTTCAACTATGTGTTTTAGGACATGTAGCCATCATAGAAGTTTACCATTAAAGCATGACAATTGTGTGTACTTTTTATCTATAACATGATAATCACCATAGATGGGAGAGAGGATTGAGTGAACCCATGATACGTCTCAAACGTATCTATAATTTTGATGTTCCATGCTTGTTTTATACCAATTGCTACATGTTTTGCATCTACTTTATATCACTTTTATACATTTTTTGGGACTAACCTATTAACAAGATGCCGAAGTGCCAGTTCCTGTTTTCTGCTGTTTTTGTATTCCAGAAAAGCTAGTCTGGAAATATTCTCGGAATTGGACGAAACTTCACGGGGTCCCTTTTACCAGAACACCTGACGGACCAAAGGAGCAACAGAGAGGAGCCACAGGGGCCCACACGCCACTAGGGCGGCGGGCCGGCGCGCCCTAGGTGGTGTGGGCCCCTCGGGGTCTCCAGCCGCCGCCCTTTCGCCTACTTATTCCCCCCGACGCGAAAACCCTAAGTGCCTGAGCAAATATCCACGAAAAGTTCCAGAGACGCCGCCGCCGTCAACCCTAGCTCGGGAGGGTCAGAACCTCTTCCCGGCACCCTGCCGGAGAGGGGAATCGTCACCGGAGGCTTCTACATCGCCATGCCTGCCTCCGGAGTGATGCGTGAGTAGTTCATCCTTGGACTACGGGTCCATAGCAGTAGCTAGATGGTTGTCTCTCCATTTGTGCCATCATGTTTAGATCTTGTGAGCTGCCCTACATGATCAAGATCATATTATTGTAATGCTACATGTTGTGTTTGCTGGGATCCGATGAATATTGAATACTATGTCAAGTTGATTATCAATCTATCTATGTTATTTAAGATCTTGCATGCTTTCCGTTACTCGTAGATGCTTTGGCCAAGTAGATGCTTGTAACTCCAAGAGAGTATTTATGCTAGATAGTGGGTTCATGCCTCCGTTTAATCTGGGACAGTGACAGAAAGTTCTAAGGTTGTGGATGTGCTGTTGCCACTAGGGATAACCTAACGATGCTATGTCCACGGCATATGTGTTTGTTTACATTACGCACTTTACTTAATGCAATTATCCGTTGCTTGCAACTTAATACCAACGGGGGACTCGGATGACAACCCGGCGGTGGATTATTAGTCATAGATGCTGTTGGATAACGGTCTATGTATTATGTCGTAATGCCCAATTAAATATCATAGTAGTCATCATGTCATGTATATGCATTGTCATGCGCTCACTATTTGTCAATTGCCCAGCTGTAATTTGTTCACCCAACATGTTAGTTATCTTTTATGGAGAGACACCACTAGTGAACTGTGGACCCCGGTCCATTCTTTTACACTGATTAAACAACCACAAACTGCAAACTGTTCCTTTTTCATTCTCTGCAATTTAATACTCATTTTCCACACCATACGTTTAATCCTTTGTTTTCAGCAAGCCGGTGAGATTGACAACCTCACTGTTTCGTTGGGGCAAAGTAGTTTGATTGTGTTGTGTGCAGATTCCACGTTGGTGATCTTTGCGCCGTGCGAGCCACCAACAACCTTCTGAAGAGTTGCTGCTCCTACTGGTTCGATAACCTTGGTTTCTTTCTGAGGGAAAACTTGCTGCTGAACTACATCATACCTTCCTCTTGGGGTCTCCCAACGAGCGTGTGATTCACGTCATCAAGCTTTTTCTGGCGCCGTTGCCGGGGAGACAGCAGTCTTCTGCAAGGGGAGTTTCACGCTTCCAATCTCTTTACTTTGTTTTTGTCTTGCTTAGTTTATTTTATTTTATCTTGTTTGCTTTCAATTATCAAAAACACAAAAAATTAGTTACTTGCATCTAGTTTACTTTCAAGTTATTTTCTGTCCTGTTTTTTTCTGCTAAAATGAGTACTCCTGAGAACACTAAGTTGTGTGATTTCACTAGCACGAACAACAATGATTTCATATGCACACCTATTGCTCCACCTGCTGCTTCAGCAGAATTTTATGAAATTAAACCTGCACTTTTAAATCTTGTTATGAAAGAGCAATTTTCTGGTGTTAGTACTGATGATGCTGCTGTTCACCTTAATAACTTTGTTGAACTTTGTGAAATGCAAAAGCTCAAGGAAGTAGATGGTGATATTATTAAACTGAAACTTTTTCCTTTCTCCTTGAGAGGACGTGCTAAAGAATGGTTGCTATCTTTGCCTAGAAATAGTATTGATTCATGGACTAAATGCAAAGATGCTTTTATTGGAAAATATTATCCTCCTGCTAAGATTATTTCTTTGAGAAGTAGCATAATGAATTTTAAGCAATTTGATAATGAACATGTTGCTCAAGCATGGGAGAGAATGAAATCATTGGTTAAAAATTGTCCCACTCATGGACTGACTACTTGGATGATCATCCAAACCTTCTATGCAGGATTAAATTTTTCTTCAAGGAATTTATTGGATTCGGCCGCTGGAGGTACCTTTATGTCCATCACTTTGGGTGCTGCAACAAAGCTTCTGATGATATGATGATTAATTATTCTGAGTGGCACACCGAGAGAGCTCCAACAGGTAAGAAGGTAAATTCTGTTGAGGAAACCTCTTCCTTGAGTGCCAAAATTGATACTATTATGTCTATGCTTGCAAATGGTCAAACACATGTTGATCCAAATAATGTTCCTTTAGCTTCTTTGGTTGCTCAAGAAGAGCATGTTGATGTGAACTTCATTAAAAATAATAACTTCAACAACAATGCTTATAGGAATAATTTTGGTAATAGCAATTATAGGCCCTATCCTTCTAATAGTGGCAATGGTTATGGAAATTCCTATAGTAACTCCTACAACAATAATAAGAGTGTACCCTCCGATCTTGAAGTTATGCTTAAGGATTTTTTAGTACACAAACTGCTTTCAATAAAACTGTTGAGGAGAAATTTGGGAAAATTGATGTTTTGCCTCTAAAGTTGATAGTCTTGCTCTTGATGTTGACTTGTTGAAACTAAAGAACATGCCTCATGATGTTAAAGAGAGCAAAACTCTCAATGCTATACAAGTTAAAATTGATAACAATGTGAGGATGTTAGCTGAATTGCATGCTAGATGGGAAAGAGAGGATGAAATTGCTAGAAAGAATAATATTGGTAGAGTTTATACTATTACTACTTCTGAAAATGCTTGAAACTCAAGTGTTAGCAAACCTCCTGCCATTAATGGCAAGATAATTGGTGTTGGTAATGTTTCCACTTCTATTGCAAAATGTCCTAAATTGCCTGATAACTCTGAAACTGTCTTTGATAAAGATGCTGAAATTTCTAGCAATAAGGAAGATAATAACTCCATTACTTTTGATGATAATGATTTCGATTTTGATGGTTGTAATCTTTCTGAAGTAATTACATTCTTGCAAAAGCTTGCTAGAAGTCCTAAGGCAAGTGAGATAAACATGGCCTTCACTAAACATATTACTAATGCTCTCATACAAGTGAGGGAGGAAAAATTGAAACGTGAAGTATCCATCCCTAGGAAGTTAGAAGATGGTTGGGAGCCCATCATTAAAATGAAATTGAATGACTTTGATTGCAATGCTTTGTGCGACCTTGGTGCTAGTATTTCTGTTATGCCTAAAAGATTTTATGATATGCTTGATTTAGCACCTTTGGAAAATTGTTACTTGGATGTTCTGTAGCGGACCTGCACTTAAAAATTGGCAAGTCCCTGTGTATAGTGCAAACCCCGGGATCGATTCATTTGCACACACAGTCTAAGATGCATATCATGCAAATGCGTCAAATTTTATTACATCGCATGATTCAGACTTACAATATTCATTACAAATTACATAGCTCAAGGCTAGCATTTTACAAAGTTTAGCACAGCGGAATAAAAAGTAGCAGTGAGTCTCCATCATCTTCATGTGCCACAGGCGAAACATGTTAGTTGCAGACTCGAAATCCCGAACTTATTCTTCATCCGAGGTACCTGCATGTTTGATTATGCAGCCCCGAGGGAGGTCAATACAATGATGTACTGGCAAGTGACTATGGTGGATATAAATGACAAGTCTAAAAACTATATGAGTATTTGGCTTGGTGGAGTTGTAGGCTATTTGCAGAATGCAAGTTTTCTCCTATCTTTTGTAAAAGAGTTTTATTTTCAAAGACTTGGCGCTAAGGGATGAAACCCATGTGCACTCCAAATATTTTCCTTAGTCAAATTTTACTTCTTGAAAACGGTGTTGAGATTCTCCTGTCCATCCTTGTCCAGCTGCTCGAAGTTGTCCATCACCGGGGACACGGCTAAGTACTTAGTTTTTGACTCTGCAGAGGTTGTGCACTTTCACCTTAAGACTCAATTAACCCAAACATCCTATACACGCGGAGTGCATTAAGAAAAGGAGAGAATTGAGACAAGATCTTTCAAAAGAAGAATTTAACCATACTAGCAAGACCCGTTCCACCTATAAAAAATCTCTACATCTGCTTGTCAAGCTGACAGGTTAAACTCTCACAACTTAGTTGATCAAAACAGAGCCCATTGTCAAAAGGTTGCACGGGAAGCATCTAAACTTGGAGGGACTTAGTAATCTCTTTGTCCCTGGGTGGCAATCCACAAGTGTACTCTCAGGTAAAACCACCATGCTCATGGCCCTAAGTATAGATGAAACTACCTTAGGCGATGACAACCACAAGCACAGCCCTAGTAGCCACTCAACATAAACCCTTCATCCAATCCACCAAGGTGTGCATTTAAATTTTAGTACTTAGAAATTTTCCTCAACATTTCAATAGTAAACAATTTAATAGCATTGCTAAGCTTCTAATAAAACTTATAAGGCTGCAGTACGAGGTAAAGAGGGTGGCTACACACTACTAGGAATTTGCATAGCATATTAAGTAGCATAGCATAATAATTTAATAAAAATTCCTATCATGCATACTACTCAAAAATTCGACTAATGCATATAGGAAAATAATGGGTGGTTTATGAATGTCACTTGCCTTTGAAATTTGTCGTTGCTCACAAACTCTCTTCAACGTAACTTGGAGCTCTCCGTTCTATCTAAACAATATAAACAAACAACAATCAACATACAACACAACATCAAACAATACAATGAAATATGCTATGCATGAAATGCAATTAAAATCACAAGAAAAATACTATACTAACTTTTTGGTTTAAGAAATCATGCATGAGTCAAAAATGCATTTAAAACAAATTTTAATAAAACAACTAAACAAAACAATTCCTAAAAAGGGAATAAACATAAATTAAATACTACTGTAAAAATACTAATTTAAAAAAATAAGAGAGAGGTCTCTCTGACCAGGGGACAACTATACAAATCCAATGCAATTGGATTCACTCAAAAATAATTTTTATAATAAGAGATATGCCAAAATTACTCAAATAACACATTTGAAATTTGAATAAATTTAAATTTGCCAAAACAGAAAACTAACCATGCCAAAAAATTCTACAGGTCTAGAGGTTTTCAGAAATATAAGGTTTGTAAAATTTGGCCAAACCCATAAAAGTTATAAAGGTTCTAAGATCTAGGGGGTTTTCTGCAAAACTATCAATTAAAACTAATTCGGGAAAATCCCAGAAAATCTTGTCCATGTGGCGATCTCCGACTGGCTGGCTCCGCAGACTGGACGCTGAATGGCGGCTGACTGGGCGCTGACTGGATCTGATCTATGCCGTTGGATCTGTATCTAAAGGTCTAGATCTAACCGAACCGATTCGAAATAGAAGATCTAATCGTGGCCGTCCATCGGAGATCAAACGGCCAAGATCGAAATGCTCACCATGGCGGCGCTAGTTCGCCGGAGATGACGGGGACGGCGGCGCTGCGGCTCGGGAGTCGACGATGACGGCGCTGCGGTGAAGCCCCGTGCTCGGAAAGAGTACGAGGAGGTTCCATGCATCACGGAGAGCGCGATGAGGTGGTCGGTGGCGTCACGTGCGTCATGGGGTGGTGCGGAGCTGCGTGCGGACTTGACGGGGACGGCGGTGCGCGTCGGGCGTGCGTGTTCCTGTCTTTTTGGAGGTGCTTGTGCTCGGTCGAGGCCACGACGGCGTGAAGCGCGGCTCAGGGAGGACGATCGTGAAGCGGCAGCGTCGATTGCGTCCTGGAGCGGCGGGGAGGAGCGGCCGGAGTTTGTCGAGGCGGCGGCCAGATCCGGTAGAGCTCCAACTCGACGATACGGCTATGCTAAAAATCAACGAGGGGTCAGAAGGGTGTGACCATACAAGAGAAGAAGTATGGAGGTGTTCTCGGGCCTAGGCATGGACTAACCTCGCCGGAAACGAAGAAAAACGCTGGCGGCCGAAGGGACTCCGGCGAGAAAATTCGCCAGCCTGGGGCCGTTGCGGAGAGGGCTTTTGGGGGGAAATGATAGAGGAGGTCGTGGGCTTTAAGTAGGAAGAAACGGTGCGTGATTTGGGGCTTTAAAACGCCCGAAATCAATTTGCGAAGGAAAACGGCAATTCGAGCTATTCTCGGGCGTGATTTCTGCACGTGCGGGTTGAAGACGACGATAATGACGTCAGCAGTGACGTCATCAATTTATTTTTTTCTGGTTTTTTCTTATTTCTTTCGTAACTTTTGTTTTAAGTGTCCAAATCAACTCAAACCAGTTTCTAAAAATTTGTAAAAATAAAATCTTTCTTTTAAAACATTCAAACACACTTTTTCAACACATTTCAAAAATAAAAATTTAAAATATTGTATAATTTGTTAATTGACACTTTTATGTCATTTTCTAAAATAGGGTTTTATAAATTCTTTTTTAACTTAAATAAAATCCAGAAAAATAGTATGAGTAACATCATTCAATATGATAATCCCAATAAACTAATTTGGTACAAAACATTTTATTCATATAGAGTTTTGGTAAATCATTTAAATACAAATATCCATTTATATCATGGGCTTTATAAATATCAAAATAAAATACCACAAATGTAAATATTGAGAAATAGCTATTTTAAACTTATTTTTCAAATAACTATAATTGAATCAACCAATTCTAAAACATAACATGCTTTAAATAATTTGAAACACTTTGTATATATTATTGTAGGTTTTATTAAACACCCAAATGTAATATAAAATATCTATATCATATAGTTTAACTAAGAATCATTTTAGAAATAGGCATACTTTAAAAACATTAGCACTTTGTAAATATGGTTTTAGGGTTTAAAGAATTAGCTAAAAGTTAAATATTCTCAAAATCAAATACTTGGAATAAGACATTTTATGAAATGAAGTTGTCTTTGAAAATTTTAAATCACCTTGTCAAATATATTGGGGTTTATGAAATACTTTGGATAAAAGAAATTAAACTAAACTCAAATTTTGAATTACTGATTACTTGGAATTAAACTATTAAACTTTTTGAAGATGCCCAATGTCTTTATATTTGATTTCTATTATAATTTTAAAGTTTTCTTTTTAACAAAAACAAAAGTTTCAAATTTTAGTGATTTTTAAACATTCCAAAATATCGGGATGTTACATGTTCACCTTGTTGATTCTACCATTAAAAAACTTTTGGGAAGAATTGATGATGTTCTTATCATGGTTAACAACAATTATGTCCCCGTTGATTTTATTGTCTTGGATATTGAATGCAATCCATCATGCCCTATTGTGCTGGAAAACCTTTTCTTAGAACTGTAGGTGCTATTGTTGATATGAAAGAAGGGAATATAAAATATCAATTTCCTCTCAAGAAAGGTATGGAACACTTTCCTAGGAAGAAGATTAAGCCACCTTATGATTCTATTGTTCGAACAAATTACAATGTTGATGCTTCTTCACTTGGTAATACTTGATGCATGCTTTGTGCCTAGCTAAAAGGCGTTAAAGAAAAGCGCTTATGGGAGGCAACCCATTATTTTTATTTCTGCAATTTTTCTTTTATTGAGTCAAGGAGGATGTTTATTTCTGTAGCAACTCTTTTGTATCTTTATTTTCTCGCATTGTTGTGCCAAGAGTAGCCTCTAATGTTAAGACGATGCTTAATTTTGATTGCTGCGCAGAAACATATTTTTTCTGTTCACTGTACGAAATTCCTAAAATCACCAGATTGTTAATTAAATCTGAAAATTTGGTGCGTAATCTTTATGAATGTCTGAATCTTTCGTTAGTTCAAAGTTTTTCGATCTGAGCGTCGTAAGTGCCTCTAAAAATTCGTCTTTGCGGACTGTTCTGTTTTAGACAGATTATGTCTTTTATTTTGCATTCTCTCTTTTACTAGTGTTGAGTGAAATTCTTTTTTGGGTGGAAGAGCTTCACATAACATCAGTGGCTGTAGCTAATGTTTAAAGTAACAAGTCCTATTGCGTCTTTATAGAACATGTGAGTTTTTGATTATGCACTAACCCTCTAATGAGATCTACTTTGAGTTTGGTGTGACGGAAGTTTTCAAGGGTCAAGAGAGAAGGATGATATAATAGGATCAAGAAGAGTGAAGAGCTTAAGCTTGGGGAGGCTCCCATGGATCTCCCCAGCATATTTCAAGAAGACTCAAGCATCTAAGCGTGGGGATGCCTTGGGCATCCCCTTCTTCATCGGCAAAATTATCAGGTCATCTCTAGTGAAACTATATTCTAATTCTTTCACATCATATGTGCTTTTCTTGGAGCGTCTGTGTGAATACTCCGCTTTTTCATGAGAATACTCCTATTCTTCACTTATATTTGTTGAGTATTCATATCTAGCGCTGTTCAGCTTTTAGCTCTTGTTTTCATGTATCTCTTGTCAGAGCTATTAGCTTTCTTTTGTAGAAAGTACTCTCTTGCTTCACTTATATTTGTTTGGAGAGTTGATAAATAAATTGATTGGTGTTTGGTTGGTTCAGAAAATGTTGCATGTGGTAATTGGTATAAGGAAAAACTTGCTTAATCTTGTAGATCACTAATGGATAACTTGATGCTTGTCAATTGTTTTGAGTTAACAAGTAGATCATGATTAAATTGTGCATCACATGAGTTAAGCCTATTAGTGAAGAACTACCGTAAAGCTTGTTGAAAATTTGGTTTGCATCGGTGGTATCTCTAAGGTCTAGATATTTTCTAATAACAGGGTTTGGTTAACAAGGAAGACGGTATGAAGTCTTATAACGTTTGCAATATGTTTGTCATATAAAACTTGGTGTACGGGTTGATATTCTTGTTTGCTTACATAACCTTGCTAGCCTAAACTCTGTACTGAGAGGGAATGCTTCTCGTGCATCCAAATCCTTGAGCCAAAATCCATGCCATTTGTGTCCACCATAACTACCTATATGTGGTATTTCCTTGCCACTCCAAGTAAATTTTTCATGTGCTACCTTTAAATTATTCAAAATGTTATTATTCCCTTTTTGTGTCAATGTTTACTAGCTCATGAGGAATTAGTGTGGTTATTCTTTATTCTATTTGTCGATGGACTTTTACACCTGGACTAGTGGCATATACATCCGCTTATCCAATTTGCAAAAAGAGCTGGCAACGGGGTGCCCAGTCCCAATTAATTACAACTTTAACCAATTAATTCTCTTCACACTTTTGCCCTGATTCATCAGTAAGCAATGACAAACAGTGAAATACCTGAATGTGTGTAAACCAAAGAGAAAGAGGGATGATCTGCCTTGCTGGTAGAAATAACGTCCTTCATGGGAGCCGCTCTTAAAAGTCCGTTTGACAGGTAGAATACTGTTCTCACCCGCTACCATTCGTTGACAATTAACAAACACCTCTCAAAAATAGATACTCCTCCATGGTATGTGATTGATGGAAGGCACCCGAGGATTCGGTTAGCCATGGCTTGTGTTAGCAAGGTTGGGAGGAGTATCAAATATTTTATGCAATCTCTATATGCTTTCAAAAACCTAAAAGCTCTAGCACATGATTTAATCCCTGCTTCCCTCTGCGAAGGGCCTTTCTTTTACTTTTATGTTGAGTCAGTTTTCCTATTCTTTCTGTCTTCCACAAGCAAACACTAGTGTCAACTTTGTTACAACATGCGTTATATGCAATGTATTGGACTTGTTATACTACTTTGTGTTGACAATATCCATGAGATAAATATGTTGAAAGTTGAAGCAAATGCTGAAACTAATTCTTCCTTTGTGTTGATTAAATACCTTTTATTAGAAACTATTGCTTTATGAGTTAACACTTATGCAAAACTGTTTGATGCTTGTCTCGAAAGTACTATTCATGAAAACGTTTAGCTTGTGTGATTCATTGTTTACTCATTATCTATTTGTAGCAAATTATAGACCATTGACTTGGATCACTTCATTCATTTACATGTGCCTTGCAATATTATATGATCAAGATTATGATGGTAGCATGTCACCTCAAAAATTATTTTGTTTTTATCGTTTACCTACTCGAGGACGAGTAGGAACTAAGCTTGGGGATGCTGATACGTCTCAAACGTATCTATAATTTTTGATGTTCCATGCTTGTTTTATACCAATTGCTACATGTTTTGCATCTACTTTATATCACTTTTATACATTTTTTGGGACTAACCTATTAACAAGATGCCGAAGTGCCAGTTCCTGTTTTCTGCTGTTTTTGTATTCCAGAAAAGCTAGTCTGGAAATATTCTCGGAATTGGACGAAACTACACGGGGTCCCTATTTTACCAGAACACACCTGAGGACCAAAGGAGCAGCAGAGAGGAGCCACCAGGGCCCCACACCACTAGGGCGCGGCCCCGCGCGCCCTAGGGTGGTGTGGGCCCCTCGGGGTCTCCAGCCGCCGCCCTTTCGCCTACTTATTCCCCCCGACGCGAAAACCCTAAGTGCCTGAGCAAATATCCACGAAAAGTTCCAGAGACGCCGCCGCCGTCAACCCTAGCTCGGGAGGGTTCAGAACCTCTTCCCGGCACCCTGCCGGAGAGGGGAATCGTCACCGGAGGCTTCTACATCGCCATGCCTGCCTCCGGAGTGATGCGTGAGTAGTTCATCCTTGGACTACGGGTCCATAGCAGTAGCTAGATGGTTGTCTCTCCACTTTGTGCCATCATGTTTAGATCTTGTGAGCTGCCCTACATGATCAAGATCATATTATTGTAATGCTACATGTTGTGTTTGCTGGGATCCGATGAATATTGAATACTATGTCAAGTTGATTATCAATCTATCTATATGTTATTTAAGATCTTGCATGCTTTCCGTTACTCGTAGATGCTTTGGCCAAGTAGATGCTTGTAACTCCAAGAGAGAGTATTTATGCTAGATAGTGGGTTCATGCCTCCGTTTAACCTGGGACAGTGACAGAAAGTTCTAAGGTTGTGGATGTGCTGTTGCCACTAGGGATAACCTAACGATGCTATGTCCACGGCATATGTTTTGTTTACATTACGCACTTTACTTAATGCAATTATCCGTTGCTTGCAACTTAATACCAACGGGGGACTCGGATGACAACCCGGCGGTGGATTATTAGTCATAGATGCTGTTGGATAACGGTCTATGTATTATGTCGTAATGCCCAATTAAATATCATAGTAGTCAACATGTCATGTATATGCATTGTCATGCGCTCACTATTTGTCAATTGCCCAGCTGTAATTTGTTCACCCAACATGTTAGTTATCTTTTATGGAGAGACACCACTAGTGAACTGTGGACCCCGGTCCATTCTTTTACACTGATTAAACAACCACAAACTGCAAACTGTTCCTTTTTCATTCTCTGCAATTTAATACTCATTTTCCACACCATACGTTTAATCCTTTGTTTTCAGCAAGCCGGTGAGATTGACAACCTCACTGTTTCGTTGGGGCAAAGTAGTTTGATTGTGTTGTGTGCAGATTCCACGTTGGTGATCGTATTGCGCCGTGCGAGCCACCACAACCTTCTGAAGAGTTGCTGCTCCTACTGGTTCGATAACCTTGGTTTCTTTCTGAGGGAAAACTTGCTGCTGAACTGCATCATACCTTCCTCTTGGGGTCTCCCAACGAGCGTGTGATTCACGTCAACAAGCAACCCACGAACCCATGTCCATTGTTCCTATAAGAGAAAACCTTTGTCTTGTCCTCTTGCATTGAAGAGGATTGAGACACTTTTACATTCTTATTTTGTTACATTAAATTTCCATCCATCAAATCAATCATCTTGTTCTTTAAACTTGTTTAGTGCATAATCAACTAAAACTTGTGACACTTTAGTTGTAGGGAATAGATAATTTTTCCTTCTTGCTCCTGCGGATCGATACCCTACTTCCACATTGAGAGGTGCTACAGTGATCCCCTGCTCTTGGGGGTTATCACTATGACATTTATCTCATTCAGCAGCTCTCGAAATCTTGTTTCATCAAGGGCCTTGGTGAAGATGTCGGCAAGTTGATCCTTGGTCCGGACATAAGAGAGATGGATATCACCCTTCTCCACATGCTCTCTAATGAAGCGATGACGAATCTCGATGTGCTTCGTCATGGAGTGGAGCACGGGGTTGTGGCGATCTTGATAGCACTCTCATTGTCACAAAGAAGAGGCACCTTGTCAAAGTTGAGTCCATAATCCTTCATTGTTTGCCTCATCCAAAGCAATTGAGCACAACAATTTGCCGCGGAGATGTACTCGGCTTCGGTGGTGGAGAGAGCAACACAGTTTTGCTTCTTGGAAGACCAACATACCAAGGAGCGACCAAGAAACTGGCAACCCCGACCATTTGCCCGAAAACTCTTCGCCCTGCCCCGCTCCGCGAGCGGGAGGGCGAACCTAGCCACCGCCTTCGACCCCTCCCCACCTCTCCTCCCCCTCGCCGCCACCGGAGAGCGCCACGGGCAAAGCCCGGCCGATGTTGGCGGCGGCGGGGCCCTTCCTCCTACTCCCTGGGTAGCTGCAGCGCGGGATGCAGCTGCCTGGCGAGGACGCGGCGCTCGCGCAAGGTGGTGCGCCGGTGCTGCTCTCCTCCATGCCGGCTAGTACGGGAGGGTCGTGCTGCGGTGGTGGCTGCGTGGTGGTGCCTGCTCGCGCAAGGCGGGCTGAAGCTGGTCGCGAACCTAGGCTGCGGGTGGTCCAGATCTTGGCGGCGGCGCTCTCGGGCGGCGGTCCTCCGGGGGCGGATTCTGCTGGGAGGTATCTACGGCGGCACTAGGCAGTGTGGTCGGACGGGAGCTCCGGCCGCCTCGCATCTAGGGCCAGGACATGGGCCCTGGGCCTTGTGAGCCCATCTGTGTGTCCTGTCCCGGATTGGGCGTTGCGGCAGCCGCGGTGGCTGCATGCCGGTGATCCCGGGAGGGAACCTCGCCCTTCACCTCCCACCTTCAGATCTGGGAGCGACAACAGCCATGAGGGCTGCTGCTGTCATCCTGGGTGGAGGGGCCCGTGTGCCCTTCGCGGTGGTGCGGGTCTGCTGGTGCCAGCTGGTTTGGTCATGTCTGTCGGGCTTGGGTGCACCTGCAGCGACAGCGGGTCGTTTCCTTTTCAGCTCGGTGGCGCGGGTAGTTTGGACGCCGGGGCGGCGGCCCTGGAAGGTGGGAACCATGATGGTTGACGGGCGTGCCATTGGTTCTTGTGCTGGTCGGTGACCATGGTCACGAAGGCGGCGTGGTTCTCTGCGCGCGACACTCCGTGGCAGCAGTATGGGGGCCGTTTTGGCGGTGTTCCATGCCATGTGTCGGAGGTAGAGAGACTGTGCCGAGAGGAAACTCTCGTCTGGGGTCTTCCCGGACCACGGCGGCGACGTCCGTGGACGCCGTTCCCTTCTTGAAGGCGTCGCAGGGGCTTCTCTCGGTCCTCCTTCGTACTCCGGGTGAAAGCCCAAGATCATCGGATCGGATGGTGGCGGCGTACTGGCGTGATTCTCTTCTTGAAGACACCATCTTGGAGGTCACGGAGTGTTGCTTCCCGGAGGTGGTACGGCTTCGTGTCGTGCTCTCTCCCGGCAAGGTTTACAACTTGTTTTGCACTTCGGAGATTCTTGCTTGGGCTACTTGGTGCCTATCCGCAGCTTCTGTGGTTAGTGGCGGTGATCTTCGGCGTTTGCCTGTAATCTCCTCGGCGTCTTTCTTTGAGGCCTCCCTGTTGAGCTTGTCTGCAGCTCTGTGGTCAGTGGCGGTGATCGTTGGTGGTCACCTGTAATCTCCTCGACGTCCCTCTTTGAAGCCCCTTGTTGAGCCTGTCTGCCTGCGTGGATAGTGGCGGTGTTCTTTGATGTTTACTTGTAATCGCCTAGTAGCTCTGTTTTCTTTGTGTGTGTGCAGGGTGGTGTTGTTTGCTGGGTTCAGCACTTTGTATCTTACTCGCCGTGCGGCGCTATTAATTTATCGCCGGGTCTTTTCGGCCTTGTATCTATAAAAAACTGGCAATCCCCGGAAGTGGACTTCCTATCCTTCTTCTCTCCCGCATAGTCAGCATCGAGTAACCCATGAGATTGAATCTTGAACCCTTGGGATACCAAAGACCAAAGTTTGGGGTATGAAGCAAATATCGAAGAATGTGCTTAACCGCCATGAAATGGCTCTCCTTAGGAGCAGCTTGATACCTTGCACACTTTCCCACACTAAACATAATATCCGGTCTAGATGCACAAAGATAAAGCAAAGAACCAATCATAGAACGATAAAGCTTTTGATCCAAATCGTTACCCTCGGTGTCGTTGAAGAGATCACCCTTTGGTGACATAGGAGTTTTCTTAGGCTTGGCATCGGTCATGTTGAACTTCTTGAGCATGTATTGAGTATACTTTGCTTGGTTGATGAAGGTACCTTCTCTATATTGCTTGATTTCAAAACCAAGAAAGTACTCCAACTCTCCCATCATGGACATCTCAAACTTGCTAGTCATAAGCTTTGCAAACTCATCATTAAAAGCATTGTTAGTAGAACCAAAAATGATGTCATCCACATAGAGTTGGCATAAGAATAAGTTTCCACCAACTCTCTTAGAAGCTCCCTTCCTCCACCCGCTCACCCACCTCGGAGAGCTCCGTGCGCTTGACCTCCGCGGGAACTGCCTCAACGGCATCCCCTCAGCTCTTAACCGCTGAGACGCGCTTCGAGCTCGCGTATGCCGGCGGCGCCGTGGCGTCGCGGACGTGGAGGATGCTGGCCTCGTCGGGCGAAGCCGGCGGGAGCGCACGGCCATTCAGCTCCAGTGTCGCGCCGTCGATGGCCTGGCGATACACGAGCGTGAGCTCAGCTGACGCCGGGGAGAGCTGCGGGTACTTGCTGCTATTAGGGCCGAGTTTCCGCTGATTGAGCGTGTCATTAATGTGAAAACCGTGCGGGATTAGGAAAGTTGGACGAAACCGATTACGTAGTGGCAGACTAAGGAACAAAATTTTCTTTTTAGATAGTAGAGATAGAGATAGAGATCAAAATTCACTGTGGCTTCTCCCCTAGTTTAGACTTTCTAAAAAAAGGAGCTAGATACAGTCGTGTGTTGATTAATTGACTTCGTTGATAACTTAATTGGAAGGTGAAATTAATGCAAGTGTACACAGTACACGAACCTCACTACTTTCACAAACAACAAAAGAGAGCCGATGCACCATCTCTTAGCACGAAATCATAGAAGTAATAAATATTTAAGATATAATTAGTACAATGCATTGTCTCCTATGTGTTGTATCTACATTTAGGGCATGTTTGATTCAAAGGAATTGCATAAGAATTTTAGAGGATTGAATCCTATAGGAAATTTTCCTTTCTTGCTTGTTTCATTTGTAGGATTGGTTCCTATGGGAATTTTTCCTAAGGAATCATTTGTACTACTTCCTATAGGAATTTTAACATCCACTCCAATCTCTTTTTACAATTCCTTTGGTGGAATCAAACAAACATTGGTACAAACCAAATCCTATAGGATTAAAGTGTGCATGACATGACAATCATATACTTTTCCTATTCCTACATCTTTCCTATCCTATGAATCAAACAGGCCCTAATGATTTTGGGCTCATGCATACATATGATTGGGGTAGAACCATTTTTTGCCTATGGCCACATGCAAAGGTTGTATCTTAGCTAAGCTACAACCTCACCCTCTCTCTTCATTAACTAGTATGTCACATAAGCAAAATGCCTATGAAACCGTGCTAAGAAATTTGCATTGGCATAGGCCTAAGCCCTAGCTAGGCCTAAGCCCTAGCCACCGCCTCTTGCAGCCGGCCGTCTCCTCTATTTCTGAGCATCAATTAATGGGTCACCGCCTCCTTTACTAGTCGCTCTAGTGGCGCCAAGGGGTGGGGACCTCAGATTTGCACTCGTTGCTGTATTTAGCTCTTAAAGTTATGGTTTAGCTCTCTAAGACTAGCCATACTGGGAGTATCATACATTTACATATGGTACTAGTCTATGTTACTACTTTCATAGTGGGTAGTAGCATATGTGTGGTATCATACATTAGTGTATTTATTAGGTTGTACACTCATCTTGTTTTCGAAGCCGTTATATTACGGTATCTACCTATGTTACCACTATCAGCTGTCTCATCATTAACCGCACTGACACATCATCGTTTTGCCAACATGCCATGCATGATACTATCTATGATACCCCCATTATGGCTAGTCTAAATATTTTACCTTTCCTCTCGTGCATTTGGAAGGCTCGAAACAACCGTGTCTTTAACAGAAAAAATTGACACAAATATTTCCACTTTTTTAGAACAAGAGTACATATGTAGACGATTACAAACACGCAAACACACTCACCCGTAGAAACACATGCGCACACGCTACCCATATGAGTGCATTCGAAAGACTAAACCGACTGGTTTTAAGATTGACGATGTCACCAGACTTGGTTTGGGCTGACACTCCGCCACTAGCAGTGGCGGACCCAGAAATAATTCAAAGCCTGGGCAAACTCTAAAGCGAAGCCTTAGCATGCTATATTTTTTTTGCCAAATTTTCATGAAAATAGGCTTGCCGGCCGGCCGAGAAGCCCGGGCAAGCGTCCAGGCTGCCGGGAAGCTGGGTCCGCCCATGGCCACTAGCACCATGTTGTTGACGGGCAAGTCAGCTATCACTGATTTCACTGATTAAAGTATAGATTAAATTCAGCTAAATGTGTGCACCCACGCCGAATCTAGGATTTAAGCTTGGGTGGGATAGTTACACCAATAAAAAGCTAACCCTGAACTACACTCCGTTCCCTTTCTAGGTTAATTTTGCCTCATATGTTCTTACATATGGATCTCTTGTAGGGGCAATGACCTACTCATCCGTTGAACAAGCTCCTATTCCTTTGGTGGAGATAATGCCGATTGTACATGCATAGCGTCTTTGTAGTTGGGTTGGCGCTCAACGACTCCAGCGTGTTGCCTTTCACGCTATTATATAAAATGTCTCTAGGCTCTATCAATATACGTATATCCAAATTTCCCAAAACAAAATCACAAACTAGGAGAATATTTCGTGGATATAGATGTACATTTTCCATATACCTCTTGGTGGAACATTTCAAAAATATAATTTTTTTCATATATGAATAACTGGGTTTATATTATGAAGAACACGTAATGATAAGACTAGAGTCATGCTCACCTACTGCTGTGGAAAATTGTAGTGATTTTTGACAAAGCCATGTGGTAGTCGAGTTACTTATTTTCGCGAGTGAAAACATGTTATATGTGTTTATTTACGAAAGGGTTGGTAGGAATTATTCAATATTATGAATTATTGAAAAAATATTGCTCATTTTTGCTCGGCTAAACATTTTTTCCTCTTGGAACATATAGAAGTAATCATGATCATCAGACAAATACATTTTTCTCTCAATAAAGTTAGATTTAACTCAAAAGTCTCACAAAGAGATATAAACGGGAGAGTATATAATACCCATGCTTTGGATAATAAGATGCACATTAAAATTCAATCCATGGTTGTGGAAGACCTCCCTAACTATTATCTCCAAATTAAGGTCTGCAAGCTAGAAGCACGACACACCCTACTCCTCCATATACATATAATGCGCTTGATTGTTTGTTTATGTTACAGTTGATCAAGTAATATGTCTCAAATATATGAAATAAAATAGCACAAAAAGCATGCAGAATTTATAAGACCAACAACCCCTAATGGTAAAGGTACATGCCATGTGATCACTAATGTGAATAACAAGTGATCGATGTTACTGTGAGTCACCAAGACCATTCTGGTTTCAGAAAAAGAAAATAGAATAGAACAGTGACTAGAAGGAAATTCAGATACTTATAGAGGAGGTAGGTGCGAAATTAAGAGGATGGCGTTTTGGCTCCCGGGAGCACATGCTCCCGGTATGCCCAAAAAAATTGAATAAATTGAAAAATGTTCAAAAAAATTCGAAAAAAATCATGCACGTACCTGACGATGTCACGCACGACCGTGTCTAATTTCGCACCGAAATGACATCGTATGCGCACTGTGCAAAAATGACAAAATTCTGACAGAAAATTCAAAATGTTGGATCTCATATTCTGACAGAAAATTCAAAATGTTGGATCTCATATTCTTGGTGGCTCAGAGCAAATCCTCATACAAACCGTTTCCTGCGAAGTATATGATCAAGTTCACACACTGGACAACTGTCAGCAAGATCGAAGATGTACCAGGGTCCTTCCCTATGCATGTTTACACCCAGACACCTTTCTGTGACCTACCGTCACGCGTTGGATCACAGGATTGCTTCACTGGTATGTTGTTTGTGCTTAGAGTGGTTGTGTATAGCTATATCACTGTATTTATGGTTTACCTGCGATATAATGTGTGTTGTCATTCCTCCAGATGTTTTAGGATAAATCTGTAACAGCGGCCAGGTTGGCTACCTTAAAGTGTTCATGCAATTTATCATTTCTTATTGCTTGGTTTTCCAACCTGTTAAACTTTCTCCTTCATTTTTCAGTGACAAGGATCTTGATGAAGATGCTGGCTATACCACTGTGAACGACCCTATCAATAGCAATGTTGTAGCTCCCTCTGCTGTTGCTCCCGTGGAACTCCCAGACAAAGTGTACGTCATTTGGTTCCCTTCTATGATCTGTTATAGAATAGGTTTAGCTGACTCATGATTCCATGTATTCCTATATTTTTTCTCTCTCTGTGGCAACTCGGTGCCTTGTTGGTTTCGATTCCTTTATCTATCATTGCCTCTTCTTGTGCACTATAGGAACACTACTGGTCAGAACAAAAGCTCATTCCTTCACACTCAGGTGGGTGCTTTCTATTTTCGCCATTGGGTACTGTCGTACTGGTTATCAATTTTAGGTCAGCCATAGATACTTGCACACTATCATTTGTTCATACAATCTAGGTTTCTTGTCTTCAAGCTATATATTCGTTGGAGAAGAAATTTAATAATACGATAATAAGCTGTGTTGGTGCAGAAAATTAGTAATACTATAATCAGCTATGGGATGTTGTTGCAATGAAAATCAATGTATTGTGTTTTCATACTCTGTGCTGATGGAAACACTCTTATCGCTTGGCTTCTTGCTACTCTGCTAATAATTCTTTCAGAACCATAAAATAGTACTAATATTGTTGGCTCTCTGCTGCTCCTCCACATTATTTAGAATCAGCAAACGTATTAAATAAGACGTCTCATGTTCTTACAGAACACTAGCACTGAACTTCAGGATGCGAATACAGCTGATCCTAAGAAAAGGTCTGTCCTACTCTTTGCCCACTTATTTTTCATGAGGTTGCAGCTCGATATGACCCTCTGCTGGTTGATAATCCACACCTCTCTTTTTCACAGCAAGTTACTTGCAAATGCTGCCGACCCTCCTTCCCATCTACTCGTGTGAACAGCACCAAATTGGCAGGTAGAAGGAAGGCTAAGTCAATTCGCTAAGCAAGGTGGCTCCTTGATCTTGTATTGCTCAAATTTTTCATTCATGTTTCTCACCTCTTACACTTACATCAAATTTTACCCTTCTTAGGTGTTGCGTTTATTTTGGACCCATGTTGATGTCGCTGCCTACTGCTACCTGACATCCTGTTCTCCCTACGTTTATAAGATATGTCTATCAATGAAGCCAGCGGTGATATGTAATATATGCTCTGGACACCGCCTTTAGTATTTTAGGTGATATGTAATGTGTGCTCTGGACACCGCCTTTAGTATTTTACAGGTTTGCAAAACCTGCTATGTAATTAGACTAGGCAAGCACAATGTCGGCGTCTGGTAATGTAGTTCCCTTGGACCAAAACAAAGGTGCTTGTATGGTATTGTACTTAGTTTAAGACAAATCTATGCTACCCTATCTACCTGGTTGCTCTATATATGCATGTTAATGTGGTAAATAAACCTGCACCTATTCTTCAGTATAAACTATAGTCCTACGTTTAGAAGCATCATTTTCTATTGCCGCTGGTGCCAAGCTCAAGTTGATCGTTCGTCTAAATTAATTGATCGCTTCTTTCAAACCTCTTCCTTGCTGATTACATTGTCGTTGTGCAGCATTGTATTGCCAACTGCGCGAGACTATAGCAGTATAGCAGGGGACAGCAGCCCGATCATAAAAGATTTTGGGGCCGCGATTAGGCCGCAGCTGACCGGCCAGGAGGCGCCCGAGGGGCGCCCCAGCCTCTAGTTTATTTAGAAGTGACACAGCAATACCGTGGTAAGCTTGAGTAGCCAGGTTTACTACAGTATACACTCCTACCAGCTAGAGTTTCTGTCTGCTTCGGCTACCATTGCAGAGAGCGGTAGAAAATTCCAGACAAAAAACAATAAAAGCCATCACGAGATTAACAATAGCAGTCTCGATACTTGCAGACGTCACATCCTAGGCTTGCAGGCAGCGTCAATGTTCACACCCATTCCGCTGCGCCCGGCGGTGCCCATTTGGTCTCACTGGGACCGGGTGTGCAACGCACTTCGGTGCACCTCGCAGCAGGAGGCCATATGACTTGTAGAAACTCGTAACCGAGATATCTAGTGCTACGCAGTGTTTATGTACTACTGATTCCGCGATGATATGTGCCGTTCATTTGAATTCAATGGACAGGATCAAACTCAACAGCCCACATTGGCAAATATGCAAAGAAGACCATCTCTCTTTTTTATATTCTGGCACAAGATCCGTCCATTGTCTTTCTCTCTTCCCGTGTTCCCCAAATCCCTTCTAGGGTCAGACATGGTCCAGCTAAACGAGCCGCCGCCATGGATGGAGCTGGACCATGTGCCATAAATTCAAAAACAATCAGGGACTTCTTTGCATATTGCCAAGGTGTGCTGTTGAGTTTGATCTTGTCCATTAAACGTGAATGGACGGCACAGACCATCACGGAATCGGTAGTACACGAGCAGTGCATAGCACTACATATCTCCTCCTCGCAGCAGCTAAGGATGCTATGCCTTTGAGATCAACCCTTCCAGCGCTATTACGGTAGTTCAAAACTTAGCTCAGATGGTTGTCCAAACACTCAACAGAAGCAGTCACAAACATTATCCCTTCTCCCTGCAAAATATTGTTCGTATGATACCAACTTGCCAGGCACACCGCAGTCCCCGGGTCAGATTAATAGACATTACTCTCCAAGCATTGACTAAAAATGGCAAAACTGACATCTTTTGGAAACATCAGCACGGAATAAACCGAACCCTATTACGAAAATAATTTGGAAACTAGCCATAGCACGGAGACCTGGACAAAGACGTCGACCTGCTGTAGCCGATGCTAATGGCACTAGAGGATCTCACTTGTCTTATAGCTTTGCAAGCGGATGCGAATACCTCTCCCCGACGTGAAAGTTCGAAACTGGGCGGTGCACCAACTAGAATCTTGAAAAGTTTTTGGGTCATGCGCTGCTATACCAAGACTATTATTCCGACAACCCAACACATGGTCCGATTCCATTTCAGCGGCCCTTTAGGATGAGGAAGGATGTGCATATTATTCATGGTGTGAGGGATATAATGACTATTTCAAAATGTAGAAAGATGATATATTGAGCAGATACAAAAATTTGGGTGTCATGTTGTTTTCTAGAACTAGTGGAATTTTATTTTGAATTTGAATTATTATATCAACTATATTATCTCTATGTTTATATTATTGTTGAACTAAATTATGCGTTAAAAATTACAATGCAGTAAAGTTATATCTCATTTATAAGTATGAAAATGAATAGGGCCGACCATTCGGGGCCGTTGCTATGGGCAGCCGCCCTGTTCCGTCCAGACAAGTAGCCAAGCGCCCCTAAAGCGGCCACCTTGTTTGTTAGATTCCAGATACTTTTCCTAGAACGCAGGTGGAGATGCTCTTATATGCCTATAAAGTAGGTTGTTCTCTGTGGACCGGCGAAACCTGGTGCGCAATCTGGTGCGCAAATTGTTTATTTACTGAAGGGTTGGTAGGCAATATTCAGTACTCTAGGTTATAAAAAATACAAAAGACCAATGGGGAGGATCCCATGGCATTGGCATCATTAAGAAGAAAGTTACAACATCACCGAATTGCGAGTGAGAGCACTCGAACCCAGGTGGGTGGGAAGGCATCAGCCCCTCCCCACCACTGGGCTATGCCTAAGCCTGTGTACTCTAGGTTATGATTTTTTGTTTGTTTTTCGCTCTGTCACAGATATTTGTTTGACTAGATATGAATAAAAGAAGTAATCATGACAATGAATTAACGAACCCCGCACGCAACGTGGGCACTATATTTCAACCCATGGTTGTGGAATACCTCCCTAACAGTCTCTCCAAATTAAGGTCTGCATGCTAGAAGCACGATGCCTACACCTCCAGGTGCAGATAAGGTACTTGATTGTTTGTTTATGTTACAATTGATCATGGCATATGTCTCAAACATCTGAAATAAAACAAGCACAAATATCATGCTTCAGAAGATATGAGACCCACCTACACTAATGGTACAAATACATGCCATGTGATCACTAATGTGAACAAAAGATGATCAATGTTACTGTGAGTCGCAAAGACCATGCTGGTTTGGAAGACAGAAAATAGAACAGAACTGAAACTTGAAGGAAAGCAACATATTTATAGAGGAGGAAGGTATGAAGTCAAGAAGTTGGCAAGTTTGTTCAATTTGGTCCAGTTATATTATTTCATAAAGTAGAAAAATTTCAGGTGGGCCAATCATGCACTGCATAGCCAGGCCCATTGGGTGAAAAACGAGTGTTTGGTGGGTTGCCCATCTCCACGTTCCTGCATAGCACCAACCTCAAAACACTCGGGCCTGTGTCCGGAGGAACAGTCGATTCCGCGCCCCTTCTCACAGGGGTGGCTCGCCTGAGAAAGAGGATGGTTCATGATCGTGAGTTCCGCTCACCTCCCTTAATCTCCTCCACTTAGTGTCTCTTCAAATATACCTCGGATCAAAATAAAGTGAATATGAAAATTATGCGCCTCGACGAGTAGGTTCCATTCCCGTGCTCGGTTTTGAGTTTCATCGAGTGTAACTCCTCATATTTGAACCGATGTTCAGAACGTTTTTGGATGAATTTTGAAATGCCCTTTGACGAGCATGTTCACCTCAACATTCCGCACAACTTTCATGTTGTAACTTTTCTGTTTCGAAGATTGTATACAAGTCGAGTTTGTACTTCATATATGCACATTTATACTGCACCTAGCGCCGCCGCTCGCCGCCGTGAACTTCACCGGCGCACTAGCATCTATAGTGCTTGGTGTAAGTGCGTCTGTAAGCTTCATCGCAGCCTTCATTACCGCACCACCTTCGTGTTGTTCCATCGTCGGAGTCATCACCGGTGTTGAGGTAGAGTGAGGTAAACTCACCACAAGAGGAGGTGAGAGTACATGAAACAGAGGTGCACACCAAACAACAGTGCTTCAAAACTCGTATCCACGCAAATAGGTCTGGCTGAGTCTTTGTGGGCAACCAAATAACCAGCACAACATGGGCCAGACCTCGTTTTTCCGGAGCCAGGCCCTGCTGGGCCACAGATGCAAAATGGCCAAAATCCATGCAGGGAACCAAACACGCCCTAGTTGAACAGCCAAACCATGCGAGTAGGCATTGACAAAATCCTTTTGTAGATAGGAATTATAATGTTTTGCATTTGAAACTAAACTGCAATCTCGCGCTAGGAAACAAAGTATTCGGCAGCTTCTTTACTACATGGCTGATGAATGCATGGGTGTGCTCATAGATTAATTTACCAAAAAAAAAAACAAGAGTGATAATGGCCAAAAAATTGTCACCCATAGAGCAAGCACTACACTGTATTTCAGAAGAAATGAGTTACGGTAGCACATATCTAGTAGACAGAGATAGATACCCCATGTGATGAGCACTAAACCTTCTTCATAACTTGGAAGGTGAAATTAATCTAAGGGTACGACTAAAAAGCCTTGCTTCTTTCAAAGACAACAACAGAAGAAATAATGAGACTTGAAAGAACGTCAGCATTTGGTGAGGAAGTAGAGCCAACAAGACTACAAGAGGGCACATATATTCTATAAAAGGAAAATAGGGTGACCAACAGTGGATACAAATAAACCAGAAAGCAGCGAGAACATCCAAACAATTAATGGAACATGAGGGGTCATGATGAATTGGCTGCTTCATTACTTGTTCATGGCATGTAGATGCTAGGATTTGGAGACATTTGGAATCTAGAATTTGTTTGGTTGATATTGCTGCCAAGCTCATTCCAGTACAGTTTTCCGTCCAGTTATCATCATTCACCAAGCTCGCACGATCACTCCATTTCGATTTGCCTCACACAGAGGTGTGGGAGCACATCACCGCTGTCCCCTCTGGTTGGTAACACCATCACTGTTCCTTCTGCTACCCCGAAGAATCACAGGAGATTGTTTTTAGAAAAAAGAACTCTTTTCTACTTTATTATCATCAGTATTTTAAAAAGCAAAGGATACTCTAACTAGAGCACTTAATCAAAATTCTCCACCTAGTTTGAAGTTTGCAAGCATCTTTCAGTTGGCACTAACCCGTAGTGGCGGAGCCAGGATTTTCATATTGGGTATTCGGAGTCAAATTTTATTTACAGCACACCAATATGTAGGTTCACAATAACATGAATGGTACTACAGATTGTTCATTGTAGTGACCAAAATCTCTAATAAATAAATTACCTTGGAAGAACAGAGAAATAAATATTACTTAACTCTATGATCTCCCTTTTCGAAGAGAGAAATGATGTCGTCATCCTTTACTTGCAAGAAGAATCGACGCTCAAGAAAAGTAACCAAAACAATCATTCAAGAATTGCGCCCCCATTTTGTTTCTTAACTTATTCTCCACATATAGTTCATCAAAGAAAAGACCCTCTCGATACTAGTAGTCCCCACATGAAGAATTAGCATCAACTTGAGAAGCTTTAAACCATGCCATGGGAGAGTGGAGGAGGTGTGGATCGGCGGCGGCAATCTTCCTGGTGGTGGCACGGGCGATCGGGTGTACGGGGCGCCGGCGCCTGATGGCTAAGTTCGGGACGAGCAGGGAAGCGGTTCTGAATTGAATTGGGATGAAATCGATCCTTTAGCTGGAGTCAATGGCGTTGCTTGTGTGGATCGACTAATGCAGCCCAAATGGCATAGTGGAATTGCAAACTAGCACTTCGGCCCATATTAGAACGGCTGGATGTCAGATCGGGATTTTCTCGACTTTAACTCGTGAATAAGGACCCTTTCATGTATATACATGTATACAACAGCTTATTTCTACACTACTTATAAAAGAGTAAAAGAATGAACTTAAACTTTTATATGTCCACCCAGAATCGTGTACCCCGAACAACCAGCACCATTAGATCATCCCCACTTAATACAATCCTACCGTCTGTATCAATTTGATCGTCCAGCAAATAGTCCGACGGCCCGGATCGATCCTGTCAACCCGGCAGAACATGTTCTGCTAGGGTTCACAGCGCTACTGGTACCCATCCGCACGTCCTTTTCGCTCTCGATCAGTTTAGGAAGCCGAATTAATTCCTCGCGTAATCTTCGCCCGCAACAATTTCTCAACCCAACGCGTCCTGTGGCCCTGCTGAAAGATCGATATGTCGACTAGAGGGAGGTGATTAGGCGACTACCAAATTTTTATTCTTTTCTTTTAATTAGGGCTTAGACAAAGTATAACAAGGTTGACTAGATGTGCCCTAGATGATAGCAACCTATGTGATACAATCAAGATAAATAACGTAGCGGAAGCAACAAGTAAAGGATAGAAATAACCGCAAAGTGGAGACACAGAGATGTTTCTCGTAGTTCCTTCCCAAGGGAAGTACGTCTACGTTGGAGGAGTGTGGAGCCACTGTGGCGCCCCGACCCGACTGCTATACAGTGATGCTGTGTCACCGGTTATCCAATACAACCAGGCACAACTATCAACGCATAATAGAGAGATCGAGACTTGTGGAACAACTGGCACATCACAGACTCTACGACACAAATCATATAATTCAACTCTTATAATAGAGAAAGATAGCAAATGACAACTAGAAGTCACAGACCCAACATTACAACAAGCGGAAGCAAATTAAGTTGTTCTAAACAACAAGATCCAAATATGGCCTAAGAGGCCTACAGATAAACACTCCAGCGCCAGCTGTTCCGGGATGTCCCAAGCTGCCACCTAGGAACCCCAGACTACTCGTCGACGTCCACAAAGAACCCACCTTCGAGGTCGGTGAAGTCCTCCTCTGAAACAAAACAAACGACGTTGAGTTCGAGGAACTCGCAAGATTAAATATAGAGCTTTAGCTCGATGAGGCTTTCAAGATTTTATGGTTGTTTTGCATAAAGCTGATTTTATTTATGAAAACATAACTCAATGGCATCGACTATTCAGAGTATTTTAAAAGGGGTAAGAAGTAACTCTTTCTTCTGATCACCTTTCTCACCATCAACCATCATCAACCACTGTACCTGTTCTACAAAGGCACCTCCCCGAATCACCCTCGAGGAAGTCAACCTTACATTCTTGAGTAGTACCTTTAGTACTCAGTTTTTAATCATTCCGTTCAAGTTTTCTATGATCTCTGAATCCGTCACCAAGTCGTCCATAACCGTGGACACGACTTTTCGAAAAGATTTACCCTGCAGGGGTGTACAATGTTTACCACGCGTACCGTCCGGCCCATTACCTGCGCATTAGCTCTCTTCCTTGGAAAGCCGGCTGGGTGGGAGCGGTGTCGACTTCTCCCTCGTTAAGAACTTTCCAGGATCATCAGTGGCGGCAAGGCACGCAAGTGCCTTCAACACCCTGCCCCACGGCCACTTATTTTCCTAACACAACAATCCTCATTCCATTCCCAACCACCATCATCACGCACACGCAAATGGAAGTTCGAACTAGAGGACCCTGGCCAGCCCCGCCCGAGTTATTTAGTCTATGAGGGTTCCTGCAATTGCATAGGCCTCACGCATGGGTGCACGCTCGGTCTTGGCTCGAAGGGGAGAACTCGCACCTAGGCGGCGGGAACGAGACAAAGCACCACAACCACAATGCCCTCTCATCCCCACCTTTAAGCATCTTATTACCTGTTACCACAATTCTCCACCATCATCTGAACATCTCAACACCTGTTTCCAACATGACATAACCATCGGTCGCATAAAGATTTAACTAAGCATGGCTAAGCATCAACATAGCCTAGTTAAGTAGCTCGGGTCAACAAAACAATCCAATGGTTAATAGGAGGGAAACAGTTAATGGCAGCGGAATCTTAATGCAACTATAGGATACTCTAATCCAATAAAATTGACATTTGGAACCGCATGCAATATTATAGTGGAGCAAATATTTTCGGAAACATAGGATAAGACATGCTCAGAGGGGGGATTGCGCTTGCCTGGCTCAACATACTGGTAGTACGGATCGTCACGATACGGGGGTGGCACTTCCACTCCATGATCTATCGATGCACAAACAATGCCGGGAAAGAACAGTCAATACACACGGATGCAACAGGTGCAATGCACACTCATGATGACATGACATTTTAATGTAACGACTTATTATACGCTATCGGATAATTTAAATGGGGGCGAGAAACAATACTCAACGAGAGAGGAGAACACCCCATATTTATCTTAATGATTCTGCTAGCGTCTAAAAGTGCATTATTGTCACGGTGATCAAAGATGCATGACAAATATTTTAAAAGTTAGTTCACAGTTCCGGACATTTTGGTATAACCGACACGTTTTTCTGATGCACCGATGAGATACAAGTTATTACATTTCAAATCCTCTATTAAATATGTCCTCTACAATTTATGTTTAAACAGCAATGGAATTACTTAGCCAAAAATAGAAGGAAAATAAAAGAAGCACTACAAAATTTGGGGCTGGGCAAAATCAGAATATCCGATTTTTACAAAATCGGAATATCCGATTGGGTTGCACACACGAAATTCTGCTAAGGAACGAGAACATCTCGTACTGGAGAAACTCGGATCATCCGATTTCTGCAAAACTCGGATTATCCGATGGACGCCAAAGGGGCTGAAAAATTTCTAAGGACCAAAGGTTTTAGTTGCACTGGAAAACTTCGGATAATCCGGTGGTTTGAGCTCGGATTATCCGAGCCGAGGGAATGGCACGGCGGAGCGCTACGACTGGCGGTGCGCCGGCGACACGGTGGGCGAGGGGAGGAAAGGAAGCAATGGGGAGGACCAGCATCTCACGCTGAGCACGTTGGAGGCTACTGCGGGGTCGAGGATGGATCGGAGCGACGGCGATTCACGGGAGCGGAGCTTCGGTCGGAGTTCAAGAAGACGAGCACGGCGGCGGCAACTCCTTGCGCCTCGGCTCGATTCCGTTGGCAGGGAGGTTGTGGACGACGCGGCGAAGCCTCTGGTGGTCGTGGCTGGGCTTGGGGAGCCCTCAATCGTCAGCGATGTGGCGGCGGAGCTCGAGCTACGGTGCGGCCCGTGGGGAGAGAAAAATGAGGAGCAGGTGAGGGAGAAGCGAGGGGGAGCAGGGCAAGTGGGGTCGTGGAGCTTGCTCTCCTGCAGAGGAAGGGCACGCAGAGGGGGCCCCGGCGTCGAGCTGGTGGAGGACGGTGAGCGGGTGCGACGCGAGCACGGCGGCCTCGGTCGCTACAGGGAGGAAGAAGAAAGGAAATTTTGCGAAAACCCCCTCGTAAACTTTTTGCCATCACAGATAGGTCCTTTTCCTTTAAAAGAAAAATAGCAGCACCTTTCTAGATTTAATCAAGGCACTAAATCATTTTAGAAAAATATGACAAAATTTGTGTAGCCTCCCAACAGCATGTAAAGGCACCACAAAAATTGGCGTTGCAAAATAAATTAGTTTGGACAACATTTGTTCATAGGGTTCTTTTATGGCATTTTGCTAAATTCAAAAGTGTTGCTCCTTTCATATTTTTAGGGAAGGGCAAAATATTATTTTGGAACTCTTGAAACTTCCTTGACAAATATAAAAGGTCAAGTAACTTGGTTTTGCAAGTTTGAGTGCCTTCATTTATTTTGAAATTTGTTGAAGCAAATTTGGCATTTTGTTTTAAGTGGTGCCAAACCACCACAATTCCCTAGCAACAACAACAATTCCCTAGCACAATTCCCTAGCAACAACATGATGCATGGATGCCATGATGCATGAAACACAAAAGCGAAAAATTTACTCGTGTTTTTCGGTTCTCAAACTTCGGGCTGTTACAATTCTACCCCCCTTACAGGAATGTCGTCCCGAGATTCTTAGAGTAGGAAAGAGGGAAAAGAGGTTACGAGGTACTACACGATCTTCTCGCTTCAGGTGGCTTCTTTCTTGAAGAGGTTGACCGAGGGCATCATGGAGTTCTCCATCGTCTTCACTCCGAGGTCACCATCCTATTACACCATAGGAAAGAAAGGAACCTCTCCGGAAGGATGGGTCTTTGTAAAGATACAACAACTGAGTACCTCCTAGTAGAACTTAGGATGAAACTTCGAGTATCCCGTGAATTGACAGTTAGGAGACACAAGCGTTTGACGGGAGATTGATAGGAGTTTCCAAATTGTAGATAACGGTTTCTCAAACAGATTCAGGATATGAACTTTGCACAAGGCCTTGAATTTCTGAAGACGAATGTTAAACAAGATTCCAACAGAGGAAGAGGCAACTTCTACCGAACAGCTTGAGTAGAACTTCCCTCACGGAGGAGCAATTTCGGATCACAAGAGAACGATCGGGAAGATGGACCGAGAGAACTTTAGAAACTCCAAGAACATTAGTATCAGGAACAATTCTTGATTTTCCAGACATCGGGGACAAGCTTCTTGAGGATCACCAACTATCGTTTCTGATTAAAATTTTGATCTGGTCAGGTGTAGAGATACTTCAGACTCAGCATGGATGAATAGGAAGTCTTTGCACGGGATATCAACCGATTACATTTGCTAGAAACCCAAGAGCTAGACTAGAATGTCTAACTCCAAAGGGGGAACGAGATTGCGGAACTCACGTGTTAGCAACTTGTCAGAAGACAGCTGCCCTACTTGAATTACTCGCGACAATACACCATTGAGTCTCGGCTGGGGAAACACCAACGAAGACAAAAGAAGTTCTCAGACTTCCTCTCTTTCTGGAACAATTCAATCAGTGGCTTGGATGCATAGATGAAATTCTCAAGGGATGGAGGTAACAACATACCATTCCGAGAATATTCTACACGTGCATGATCGAGTTGAAATGGTTCCGAGGAAACCAGACAATTCACTCAGATCCACGGCGACATCTTTCAGCAATTGCACGTGAACCAGGGAAAGTCACTTCTAACTTCAGAACACATACCTTGTGGCGACACAAAGTTAGTTCCAACAAGTTTCCAATGCTAACGCCCAATATCCCAGATGAATCTCCTCAAACATGGAGAAGATAAGAAGGTAGTTGATGGGCTCAACAACAAACTTATCCAGATACTCCAAGACGGTAGACTCATATGTTGCATAAACGGGCATAAGTATTGGTCAGACTAACACATTCAGTAGGTTAGCCTGAGTTTGATTTGACGATAGCCCAATTCAAATCAAAAGATTTGGAGGTTAGCATATCCACCAAGGAGATACCACCTAGCTTCCACACGGTCAAACTAGACATCCCTTTTGGAAGGAACTAAATCGGATAGAGCTTTTATCTTTTTAACTCTCCAAGTTGTTTAAGCTCAACCGAATAATTCAGGACATCCAGCACGATTTTCTTGGAGAAGGAGTTGTTCGGAGAACAAGCTTACTCAAAAGCGCAACATCACGGTCAGGTGACAACCTGGCGATACTTCTGGAAAGACCTACAGAATATCACGATCCACCGGTATGTCTTGAGTTCGAGAGAGAATCATGCCTTTCAAGGCAAGATGATGTGGTCTTGGGAGCTTGGGCACGAACCTAGCTCTTTGACCGAGGAAGTGCACCAGAGCAAACCGACTTGGTAGCACAGTCAGCTCAACTTATTGATCGGCCAACCAATCGTGATAAGAAGGACAAAGATGTCCTTGGATTTCAGCATAGTAAGAACTGCTGAGAATATCCGATAGTTACATTATTGCTCACGTCTCATCATTCCGGAGTAACAAGTCACTCGGAGAACGGAGAGTAACAGAGTGTAAGGGCATCACTTCATCAAGAGGATCATGATATTTAGCATGAGTGCACACTCTTTATACCAAGATGTCGTGCTATTTTAAGATGGAACAGAAACAGAGACTTAAATAAACCTCTTATTCTGTGGACTACAAAACTTTGACCTAGTCCGAGAAATGGACAAGGTACTGGAGTTTGTTTCTCCTAACAAGACGAATTGGAAAGTCTTGACGGATCAGGAGAGTGACTTGCATCGGAACCTACCAACGCACGATAAAACTTTACTGTCAACTGACAGACAAAGGTTGGAAAGCAGATCAGAGTACGAAACATGCTCAGGAGAATCCTAAGATGTTGAAGATGCACCGGTTATTACTCAGTTGTGATAACCATGCCCAAAAAGGAGAGATGCAACAGAGTCACGAACATAGATGTGAGACTCGCTAAGAGAATTCTGATCATAACCCAGATGGTTCCAAGACAGAATCTCCAGCTATGGCAGAGTTAGAGTTACATAGTCAGCTGATGTGTGGGAAATGCTCAACCATTTAGATCCGTGTTAATGTTCAACCATTTACCAAAAAACAAGGACTTGGGTAAAAGGGCAGCTTCATGTACCAGGATTCACAATTAGCATGAGGATCACATGGGTAACAACCCACATAATTCAACACACCAGAATCAAAGTACAATCCGGAACCTTCGGTTCAAGTCCTTGGGTTAGAACACAGAGAAAGAATAACTGACTCGACTCAGTAAGAATAACAGTGTTCCTAAACATCTGAGTTGATTTTAGTTTGCAACGCAGCGGGAGCAACCGGACACATAACACTAAAGGTCCACTTAACACGTAGTATTGGGTTCTACTTTCAGTGTTATCTTAGTAATTTTGAAGTCACAGATGAGAAGTAAAACTTTTAGCTCAAATCGAGGTAAGATTGCTCCGAGATTAGAGTGTAACCAGGTAAGGAGTAAAAAGAATCCTATGATGGTTTTCACAACTCATTTTTAGGTTGAAAATATTTTCACAAACACTAGACTCAACGTCGACCAATAGAAGGGTTTCCTACAGGCAGTCCTGCTCTGATACCAACTTGTGGCGCCCCGACCCAACTGCTATACAGTGATGCTGTGTCACCGGTTATCCGATACAACCAGGCACAACTATCAACGCATAATAGAGAGATCGAGACTTGTGGAACAACTGGCACATCACAGACTCTACGACACAAATCATATAATTCAACTCTTATAATAGAGAAAGATAGCAAATGACAACCAGAGGTCACAGACCCAACATTACAACAAGCGGAAGCAAATTAAGTTGTTCTAAACAATAAGATCCAAATATGGCCTAAGAGGCCTACAGATAAACACTCCAGCGCCAGCTATTCCGGGATGTCCCAAGCTGCCACCTGGGAACCCCAGACTACTCATCGACGTCCACAAAGAACCCACTTTCGAGGTCGGTGAAGTCCTCCTCTGAAACAAAACAAACAACGTTGAGTTCGACGAACTCGCAAGATTAAATATAGAGCTTTAGCTCGATGAGGATTTCATGGTTTTATGGCTGTTTTGTATAAAGCTGATTTTATTTATGAAAACATAACTCAATTGCATCGACTATTCAGAGTATTTTAAAAGGGGTAAGAAGTAACTCTTTCTTCTGATCACCTTTCTCACCATCAACCATCATCAACCACTGTACCTGTTCTGCAAAGGCACCTCCCCGAATCACCCTCGAGGAAGTCAACCTTACATTCTTGAGTAGTACCTTTAGTACTCAGTTTTTAATCATTCCGTTCAAGTTTTCTATGATCTCTGAATCCGTCACCAAGTCGTCCATAACCGTGGACATGGCTTTTCAAAAATATTTACCCTGCAGGGGTGTACAATGTTTACCACGCGTACCGTCCGGCCCATTACCTGCGCATTAGCTCTCTTCCTTGGAAAGCCGGCTGGGTGGGAGCGGTGTCGACTTCTCCCTCGTTAAGGACTTTCCAGGATCATCAGTGGCGGCAAGGCACGCAAGTGCCTTCAACACCCTGCCCCCACGGCCACTTATTTTCCTAACACCACAATCCTCATTCCATTCCTAACCACCATCATCACGCACGCGCAAATGGAAGTTCGAACTAGAGGACCCTGGCCAGCCCCGCCCGAGGTATTTAGTCTATGAGGGTTCCTGCAATTGCATAGGCCTCACACATGGGTGCACGCTCGGTCTTGGCTCGAAGGGGAGAACTCGCACCTAGGCAGCGGGAACGAGACAAAGCACCACAACCACAATGGCCTCTCATCCCCACCTTTAAGCATCTTATTACCTGTTACCACAATTCTCCACCATCATCTGAACATCTCAACACCTGTTTCCAACATGACATAACCATCGGTTGCATAAACATTTAACTAAGCATCGCTAAGCATCAACATAGCCTAGTTAAGTAGCTCAGGTCAACAAAACAATCCTATGGTTAATAGGAGGGAAACAGTTAATGGCAGCGGAATCTTAATGCAACTATAGGATACTCTAATCCGATAAAATTGACATTTGGAACCGCATGCAATATTATAGTGGAGCAAATATTTGCGGAAACATAGGATAAGACATGCTCATAGGGGGGATTACGCTTGCCTGGCTCAACGTGCTGGTAGTACGGATCGTCACAATACGGGGGTGGCACTTCCACTCCGTGATCTATCGATGCACAAACAATGCCGGGAAAGAACAGTCAATGCACACGGATGCAACAGGTGCAATGCACACTCATGATGACATGCCATTTTAATGTAACGACTTATTATACGCTATCGGACAATTTAAATGGGGGCGAGAAACAATACTCAACGAGAGAGGAGAACACCCCATATTTATCTTAATGATTCTCCTAGCGTCTAAAAGTACATTATTGTCACGGTGATCAAAGATGCATGACAAATATTTTAAAAGTTAGTTCACAGTTCCGGACATTTTGGTATAACCGACACGTTTTTCTGATGCACCGATGAGATACAAGTTATTACATTTCAAATCCTCTTTTAAATATGTCCTCTACAATTTATGTTTAAACAGCAATAGAATTACTTAGCCAAAAATAGAAGGAAAATAAAAGAAGCAGTACAAAATTTGGGGCTGGGCAAATTCGGAATATCCGATTTTTACAAAATCGGAATATCCGATTGGGTTGCACACACGAAATTCTGCTAAGGAACGAGAACATCTCGTACTGGAGAAACTCGGATCATCCGATTTCTGCAAAAATCGGATTATCCGATGGACGCCAAAGGGGCTGAAAAATTTCTAAGGACCAAAGGTTTTAGTTGCACTGGAAAACTTCGGATAATCCGGTGGTTTGAGCTCGGATTATCCGAGCCGAGGGAATGGCAAGGCGGAGCGCTACGACTGGCGGTGCGCCGGTGACACGGCGGGCGAGGGGAGGAAAGGAAGCAACGGGGAGGACCAGCATCTCAGCCTGAGCACGTTGGAGGCTACTGCGGGGTCGAGGATGGACCAGAGCGACGGCAATTCACGGGAGCGGAGCTTCGGTCGGAGTTCAAGAAGACGAGCACGGCGGCGGCAACTCCTTGCGCCTCGGCTCGATTCCGTTGGCAGGGAGGTTGTGGACGACGCGGCGAAGCCTCTGGTGGTCGTGGCTGGGCTTGGGGAGCCCTCAATCGTCGGCGATGCGGCCGCGGAGCTCGAGCTTCGGTGCGGCCCGTGGGAGAGAAAATGGGGAGCAGGTGAGGGAGAAGCGAGGGGGAGCAGGGCAAGTGGGGTTGTGGAGCTTGCTCTCCTGCAGAGGAAGGGCAAGCAGAGGGGGCCCCGGCGTCGAGCTGGTGCAGGACGGCGAGCGGGTGCGACGCGAGCACGGCGGCCTCGGTCGCTACAGGGAGGAAGAAGAAAGGAAATTTTGTGAAAACCCCCTCGTAAACTTTTTGCCATCACAGATAGGTCCTTTTCCTTAAAAGAAAAACAGCAGCACCTTTCTAGATTTAATCAAGGCACTAAATCATTTTAGAAAAATATGACAAAATTTGTGTAGCCTCCCAACAGCATGTAAAGGCACCACAAAAATTGGCGTTGCAAAATAAATTAGTTTGGACAACATTTGTTCATAGGGTTCTTTTATGGCATTTTGCTAAATTCAAAAGTGTTGCTCCTTTCATATTTTTAGGGAAGGGCAAAATATTATTTTGGAACTCTTGAAACTTCCTTGACAAATATAAAAGGTCAAGTAACTTGGTTTTGCAAGTTTGAGTGCCTTCATTTATTTTGAAATTTGTTGAAGCAAATTTGGCATTTTGTTTTAAGTGGTGCCAAACCACCACAATTCCCTAGCAACAACAACAATTCCCTAGCACAATTCCCTAGCAACAACATGATGCATGGATGCCATGATGCATGAAACACAAAAGCGAAAAATTTACTCGGGTTTTTCGGTTCTCAAACTTCGGGCTATTACAGCCACCTAGGCGCTCCAATAGCACGGATGTGCTCACTCTATTCTCCGTGAGCTTTACCCATGAGGGTTTGGCTCATCCACTATGAGGTCACCTTGAAGGCGTTGACCAAGGCGGCACACAAAGGCCGGGGAACTCCACAATGAGTTGGAGCCTCCTGATGACTCTCAAGTGCAGGATATCAATTGTAGTACCTTTCAATTAGAAAAGGTTGTCGAACCCACGAGGAGCAGAAGGTATTGGTTAGCAAGAATGATAAATAAAATAATGAAAGATGCAAGTGTTTTTGGGATTTTCGGTTGTATAGTTGCAAGAGAGTAAAAATGCGGAAGATAAATAGTAGCAAGTGAAAGCTCTCAAAGAGAGAAAGCCCAATCCTCTATGCAGCAAGAGGACAAGCTCAAGTGTGTGTTTCTTATAAGTGGAGAACGTTCCCAAGGGCTAGATGGATTTCATGGCATGGATATTTCTAGAACAACAAGGTAAACATTTTGTCAAGTTTTAATCTTCTTCGGACGGAGCCATAATTAGGTGTAGCTAAATAAATAAACGAAACCCCTTATGATGGTTCTTATGGCCAAGTAAATGACTGCACAAGAGTTATTAAGACATAGAGTCCCACCATAACCTTAAACTCTAAGGTCCCCGATACTAATACCCTCATAATGCAACTTCATGACTCGGTCTCAGGTTTACATGTCCTCCCAAGTCTTCCTCACTCCATTACAATACGGTGTTCTCCTATGAGCCCATATAGGTGAAGTGATGTGCAGTCGACATTCGCACAACACCATCATAGAATTACATAAAAGATAAAAACTAGACAAAATACCAACACATGTCATATATAAATCATTGTCAATCCATCCTATGCCCCCAGGAACATGAGAGAACTACTCACAACGCAAAGACATGATATGATTCAATGGTATAAGTGATACAACACAATTCTGAAAATATAATCTCACCCCAAACAATGACAAGTAACCAATCATACACAGGTAGAATAGCACTTAAACAATAGCTAGGGTTCGAACAATCTCAAACTATGAGGGGGATGAAGTGGATCACGAAGATGGTGATGGAGATGGTGCTGGTCTTGACGGTGGAGTTGATGGAGACTCCAGAGGGGGATGGAGGAGCCTTCCGGAGGTGATTCCGGCAGCGTTTCCCCCCTCCGATCTTCTCCGACGGCAGCCTTCTGTCTCCTGTTTCGTGTGTTTTTGTTTTCTCCGCCCCCTCGCGAAACTCCTCGGGGGACTATTTTTATAGACGTTTTTAGGTCAAGACGAAGCCACGGAGACGAAAACGGACGGCATCGGAGCCACGAGGAATAAAAGAGGTGGTCCCACACGGCCAAGGAATCTGGCCGCGTGGGACCATCAATTTTCTTCCTCGGACTTCCTTTTTCGTGGATCCTTGGCTCGTACGTCTTCTTATTTCCAAATATTGGGCCCCGTAAAATCTTAGGTCATTTGGACGTCGTTTGGTCCCTGAAAGTCAAAAACATGGAAAAAGGGGTTTTCTGGTTCTGCAGGGTTAATTCCAAATAAATGGGGAAACTGTGAATTATCCCCTAAAATCATTATAAAACATAAATATAACCCATATATGATGCAAATAAGTTGGAATATCAAGTAATAAAATGTAAAGTTCATGTATGCATTTTACATGCATCAACATCCCCAAGCTTAACCAATACTCGTCCTCGAGTATGAAGGTGATAAAACTAACATGGACTTTGCATTTTAATACTATCAATGGATATCAAAGATGATTACTATTGCTACATAAGTCAAATGATTCATTCTCAAAGGAGTAGCAATATACAAGATAGATTATGAAGTGATATCAAATATTCAATGTAAGGATGTTCAATGATAATTCACAAAGTGTAACATAGAAGAAAGTACTATGGACAAATGTATGCATAATGAAAAGTAAAAACATCCTATAATGGTCATAGAGTATTCTTGTAAATCTGAATATAAAAGGTGGACACTTTGGAAAGATATATAAGTAGAGGTAAAACATGAATAAGTTTCATCTAACTTCCAAATGCTTCTACTTAAGTTAATGTTTGCAATGTGGTATTCATTGGTGTGGAGCTCTCATTACCCCTATCATAGCATCTTGAATGGTTAAAGTTTAAAGTGAAAGCAAATATGAGTAGTGTGCTTGACAAAGTATGGGTTGAATGTCTCATGCCCGTGAATACGAGTACCTACACCATGTGTTACTCAACTTGGTCCACAAAGTAAGTTCAAGTTAAAGGTCATTGTAAGTAATATAATAGCATCATCAAGAGTCAACTGGGGTACCTCTTGCCTCAGGACATGGAACAAGCCCATGTCAAAATGACAAGACAAACAGACAATGAACAATCTCAGCACTCTTTTATTTACTATTGGTATAGCTTTTTATTATGAGGTGCATCACTGAAGGTTCACTATGGAGCTGTAAATTTCCACCATGAATGATGCATGGCTTAGATTAGCGGCCCAGGCATCTCTCTAGCCATTTATACAAACTCTTTAAACTTACTAAGTTTCCACATTATTTGGCACCATGATAAGCATCCATAAACAAAAGTACATGATATCAACTAATATAAATAAGTGCAATGTTGAAAGCTTGCCATGTGACAGCACATATGGGCTAACTCCCAACCAAGACTTTGTCAAGCTCACAACTTCATAATTTTAATCACAATGGTTCATGTTTATTAAGTGCAATAAAAGTAAAGTGTGCATCAAGTTCGTGAGAGCTTTTTAACCAACTTTTCCCATAACAATCAATAACATAAGCATTTTAATTCAGAAGTATAGATAACACAATATAACATGATAAACATACTCGGAATAGCATAAAGCTAATAGGTAGATATGGTGGACTCACTGGAAAAACTTTGGTTGAAGGTGTTGGAAAACAAGTTTTTACTTGTTGGAATTTTTGGGCTAGCAAGAGGGAGAAAGTTGACCGTCTAAATGCATGCATAAGTGTCCATAGAACTAATCAATCCATGTTAAACAAAGTAAAGTAACATTCAGCATCAAAACATGAATAAAAGATAGCTCTTGATAAAACACTTGCAAATTAATACTCATTAAAAAGCACATGAATCATGCAACTATATGTATCTTTTTGAATCAACTCAAACATCCCTATCCCAATATTTTTAATAGCATCCAACTTAATTCAACCCAAATTTCCAGTAGCTCTCTCATATAAATGATAGTGGTGGTCTAAAAAAACAAAAACAAACCGAAAATAAAAAGCAAATAAAAGACGCTCCAAGTTTATGCGATAAAGTGCATTGATCGAAAAACAGAAGTTAGACGTGTGCAAACCGAGAGTGTGTTGGTCCAGTGGGGTTGTCTTCACATCCCCAAGCTTATGGTCTTCACCATCCTTGGATAGCTCTTGGTGCATCTCCTCTAATCCCTGTGAAAAAACTTCAAAACACCGTTTCTCCCATTTCTTTTCTGTGGGGTGACATTAGTAGTGATAGACAAATGAATTGCTTGCTGCATAAAATCCTTAAAAAAAATTCATATGAATGTCCAGAAAGTGTATAATGTTGTATGCCTACTTATAAACTCAATTGGATCAAAAAGATTCAAGTTAAAAGTTCAAAGAATGCATCAAACAAAATGGGACAGAATCTGTCCAGAAAAACAGCAGCAGCAAAACGCATTTTTCTACCCTACTTAAATATGTCAAAAAATTCTGAAAAAATTCATGATACAGAGGATGAAAAGTTGCAACTACAGTTAAATATCAGCTCATTCGGAGTTACAGAATAAAATGAAAAATCATACCGTGCACAGATTCGTGCTGGAATAAAATCTCCGAATACAATAGCAACTTTTTCAAACCAAAATGGGTAAAACTTGGCACTTTATTAAAAATTCCAGAAACAAAACTAAAAACTAAGTCTCTTGTTACAGCAAGAGGACACAAAGAAAATCAAAAATAAAACAACCGGGTTGCCTCCCGTAAAGCGCTTTCTTTATAGCCATATAGCTAGGCTTACTTACTTGGTATCAAGATGGTTGGAGTGAGGTGGCTTGGCATCCCCAAGCTTGAATTCTTGTACTTATTTGATATGTAGGGTGAGCCTAGGGGTAACATCCCCAAGCTTGAGTGTTTGTCCCTCTTGATCTTTGTTCATCACCCTCAACTCTTCCACTTGAAATTCTCTTTACACAAAACTCATCATAAAACTTGATTAGAGGGGTTAGTGTCTCCATAAATTAAATCCACATAGGTACAGCAAAGACATATCATGAGTTGATTCTAAACATTAACTATTGTTACTATGGTTGTGTATTGTTCATTGATCAAAAGAACCACACAAAACACAAGTAATGAGGCTAATGCAAAATAAAGACAGAATCTGTCAAAAACTGGACAGCCCGTAAAGAGTGAATTTTCAGAGGCACTTACGTTGCTCAAATCAGAAAACTTTTAACTAATGAAATGTGTAATAATAACTGAATATTGCTGTCGTAAAATTTCAGGTCAAAATTCCTTTCTGTGATTTTTAACATTTTTCGCAGTGAAGCTAGGAATCTGTTTTCTGGACAGCAAATCACTATTGTCTGATCCCCCTCTCAAAAGAGGTTATTCTTGCCATAAAGATGAAAAATAAGATACAAAGGTGATGTTACAGTAGTAAACAAGCACCTTGACTCAAAAACCAAAACTTAAACTGAAGATAAAAATCAAAAAGAAACAAAAGAACCAAGAAAGAATCAAGAGAAACAAACAAAGAAGAAAGAAAATATTTTTGTTGTTTTTGATTTAGTAAAAAGGCAAAAGAAGAAGCAAATATATACAACATAAACACTCTTTTTATTTGGTTTTAGCTTTGGGAAAAGTTTTAATGATAGAGACTTTGCAATGGTTCCATTGGCATGAACAACACATGTTCAAGGTCGACCCCAACATCTCCATTACTCATCCTTCTCATTTACTTTCCCAAATTTTATATAAAGTGAAAATCTTAAACTAGCAATTAGAAACAGTAGGTAAAGTTATTTCACATGTTTTCAAGATATAAAGGTGTGCCCAAACAGAATAGGAAATAAAAGCATAAGAGCACACCACAAAACATTAAACCATTAACTTTTAAGTCTAACTCTTTCCTATGCATTGGCATTTTATATATGAATAAATAGCAGCAATTTTGTGGTAACCAATGCATGTAATGATCAGTAGGTTGCATTTTAAATAACATAGAAACATAAAGATAAGTCTTTCTTCCTCTCTCATAATAGTTACAAGTAGTGGAAGCAAATTTGAAAAAGAACTATTAGATTGGTGCAACTTTGCAAACTTAGGAACATATAGAGGATTATTAAAACTATCATGTGAGCTATTAGTGTGTTTTCCTCTCTCAAAATAATTGCAAGAAGCACCATAAACATGATGGTTATGGGTGAAATGGTTATTAGTGTAAGATAATTTCAGCCCACATAAGTACTTTTCAACATATAAAAGCTTCTCCTCCATGGTGTGAATAGGAGAGTTCAAAAATAAAGTAGGACTCTCATAAGTAAGAGTATTTTACACAGCAAGTATATCATTTTTATCCTCACATGAAGTAGTAACAAGTTCTAAACATGGAGGATCATCATCTAGAGTACTATCATAAAACATGTCCAAACCATACTCCTCATCATTTTTAAAATTATTATCAATAATGTTCTCATTAGGCATAGGTTGATAGTCCTCCTCATCATCAGAATCATAAAAGCAAAGTTTATCATCAACAAATTTTGAGTGTTACCCTCATCCATAGGTGGTGAAGGTGGAGTTTCTCTCTTCATTCTCTAGTTGTTCATCATTTTCATCATCTTCTTGGGGTTGCACGGGCATCCCCAAGCTTAGGTTTTTATCCTCCTCTTCCTGCAAAATATTAGTATTTTCGTGGCAGCAATAATTCTTTCTTTAGGAGTAAAATATTTAAGAAAAACCTTCCTCAAAATACTCCATTCAATAGTAACTTCTTCATCCAAAGACATGAACCAAATACGAGCATTACCAGATAAGACAAATATAATAGCTTCCTTTTTACTGATCATCAGAAATACCAGGAAGCCTAAATAAACCACATATGTCTTCAATTGTCTCCACGTGTTCACGTGCAGACTTAGTTCCATCTCCTGTAAATAGATTTTTCATAACTCTTTTAACATGATCAACGGGAATTTTAATCCCACTTTAGGTACCTCAGACACAGTAGTTTCAACCACTTTAGGAGCATTAGCATAAGCACTTTCATATAAAGCAAGATGCAGCGAAGCACGATTCATAAATGCCATAGTACAATGAGATAAAACAGTAAATAAAATTCACCTTTCAAGTTTCCTTACCAAACTTCTTACCAATAGCGCTACGCTCCCCGGCAACGGCGCCAGAAAAGTATCTTGATGACTCCCAAGTGCAGGAGATCAATTGTAGTACCTTTCGAATAGAAAAGGTTGTCGAACCCACGAGGAGCTGAAGGTATTGGTTAGCAAGAATGATAAATAAAATAAAAAGATGCAAGTGTTTTTGGGTTTTCGGTTGTATAGTTGCAAGAGAGTAAAAATGCAAGATAAATAGTAGCAAGTGAAGCTCTCAAAGAGAGAAAGCCCAATCCTCTATGCAGCAAGAGGACAAGCTCAAGTGTGTGTTTCTTATAAGTGGAGAACGTTCCCAAGGGCTAGAGATTTCATGGCATAAATATTTCTAGAACAACAAGGTAGCATTTTGTCAAGTTTTAATCTTCTTTGGACGGAGCCATAATTAGGTGTAGCTAAATAAATAAACTAAACCCTTATGATGGTTCTTATGGCCAAGTAAATGACTGCACAAGAGTTATTAAGACATAAAGTCCCACCATAGCATTACACTCTAAGGTCCCCGATACTAATACCCTCATAAAGCAACTTCATGACTCGGTCTCAGGTTTACATGTCCTCCCAAGTCTTCCTCACTCCATTACACTACGGTGTTCTCCTATGAGCCCATATAGGTGAAGTGATGTGCAGTCGACATTCGCACAACACCATCATAGAATTACATAAAAGATAAAAACTAGACAAAATACCAACACATGTCATATATAAATCATTGCCAATCCATCCTATGCCCCCAGGAACATGAGAGAACTACTCACAACGCAAAGACATGATATGATTCAATGGTATAAGTGATACAACACAATCTGAAAATATAATCTCACCCCAAACAATGACAAGTAGCCAATCATACACAGGTAGAATAGCACTTAAACAATAGCTAGGGTTCGAACAATCTCAAACTATGAGGGGGATGAAGTGGATCACGAAGATGGTGATGGAGATGGTGCTGGTCTTGACGGTGGAGTTGATGGAGACTCCAGAGGGGGGATGGAGGAGCCTTCCGGAGGTGATTCCGGCGGCGTTTCCCCCCTCAGATCTTCACCGGCGGCAGCCTTCTGTCTCCTGTTTTGTGTGTTTTGTGTTTCTCTGCCGCCCTCTCGTGAAACTCCTCGGGGGACTATTTTTATAGACGTTTTTAGGTCAAGACGAAGTCACGGAGATGAAAACGGACGGCATCGGAGCCACGAGGAATAAAAGAGGTGGTTCCACACGGCCAAGGAATCTGGCCATGTGGGACCATCTATTTTCTTCCTCGGACTTCCTTTTTCGCGGATCCTTGGCTCGTACGTCTTCTTATTTCCAAATATTGGGCCCCACAAAATCTTAGGTCATTTGGACGTCGTTTGGTCCCTGAAAGTCAAAAACATGGAAAAAGGGGTTTTCTGGTTCTGCAGGGTTAATTCCAAATAAATGGGGAAACTGTGAATTATCCCCTAAAATCATTATAAAACATAAATATAACCCATATATGATGCAAATAAGTTGGAATATCAAGTAATAAAATGTAAAGTTCATGTATGCATTTTACATGCATCACCTCCCAACAATGTCCTGGAGCTTCTCGCAACAAGTTGAGACTCTGAAACGCACAAAGGGCTCCTAGGGTTACAAGCAACCCAAGAAGCAACAAGAACCACAAAGATGATGGGGGGAAATGAAATTCCTTCGGTGGAGGTGTAGATCTAGACCTCCTCAAGCACTCCTCAAAGAATCAAGATGATTGGGTGGTTGGAGTGGGAGATCTAGGAGTTTGAAGCTTCTTCAACAATGGGGATTTAATTTCGTGTAGCTCACTTTGTCCCAAGGTAGGTGGAGGGGTTTAAATACTCCCTCCCACAGATCTGCCCGTTGGGGGACAGACGCCCGCACCAGCGGTACTACCGTTGGGATAAGCGGCAGTGCCGCTGGGTCTTCATGTCCTCGTGAAGGGCAGTCAATGGCTGGTCTTCTCTTCTTCGATCCCACGCCGTTCTAGCGGTACCTACAGCGGTACCCGCGGCGGTACCAGCACTGCGCTGCCAGGCAGTTTAGCGCCCCTCCGTGGTACCATGCAGCGATACTGCCGTTGCGGTTTGCTGCCAAGGAGCTGGAGGTACCGGAAAGGTGGGCAGAACTCGATTCCAGCGGTACCATGCAGCGATACTGCCATTGCGGTTTGCTGCCAAGGAGCTGGCGGTACAACCGCCTATCCCAGCTGTACTACCGCCCCCAGGCAAAATACTTCAGAATGCTCCGTTTAGAAATGTGAACGTGACGGACACAAAATATGAACCTGTTCAAACTTTCTCAAAATGTTAGATGCAACCTTTGTATTATCATCAACACCAAAACAAGATTAAGAGCGACAATGCTCTTTCAATCTCCCCCTTTTTGGTGATTGATGACAATACAATGATTTGCCACAAACCGATTCGAAAAATTTAGACGGAGCACCCCTATATATGTGCACTACTCAAGAGTAGTCTTTGAAGGCTCAAAAATGCACATCAACTAGGATCAACACTCCCCCTAGATTTTTCAAACCGTGCAAGATAAAATATAGTACAATGCACAAATCTTGCAACTAATGTAGGGTCTAACAACATAATAAAGAGTTTTAACATGTCTTACACCATGCATAACAAGGTTCATGAAACAATAATAAAACAAAGTTCACAAGCTTATAAGAATCAAAGAGAACACCGAAGCTTGTGACTTAACCCATGCAAATCCTCGAAAGCCTAATAGATATCTCTCCCCCTTTGGCATCAAGATACCAAAAAGGGAGAAACCGATGCTGGCGTCCCAAAGGTTAGCCGGAGAGGTTCTCGTTGCTTGCGGGCGTGGACAGCGACGAGAGGAGACTTCTTCTTCACCTTCATAATCTGACCAAGTGAGGATGTTGCCTTCTGCATCCCAGGCTTGCCATTGGCTATGGTAAGTGATGTTCTTCTCCGTACCGGACTGCCCCTCTTCTTCACCTTGATCACGGCGACGTTGAATATCTCGTTGAAGTGCAAGCTTGGCTTCCCTATGGTTTTCCCATGTGCGCTTCTCAACAGCCTTGGACAAACAGAAAATCTTCTTCATTTGAGTGGCCATCCACTCAAAACCACTTGCCTTCTGAGGAGCCCATGAGGGGCCAGCATCACCTTCAGCGGTATTGCCCTTAGCCTTGTCATCTTTAGACTTCTCGAATGATCCTTGATAAGGAGATGCTTGGGCTTGTGTTCAATCCAAGTTTTGGGTCACTAACTCCTTCGGACGAAAAACGAAGGTTCCAAGCCCACAAGATGATCTTCATGATGATAGGAGCATGACAAGCATTCTTCTTTGAGATGACAACATTGAAAAGCTCATTCCAAAGGAAATCCATAATGTCAAGTTTCTTCCCTTTAGTCTTCAATTGATGAGTCATTACCAACAAGGTGCGAAGATATCCATGAACTTCATCCAAGTTGCCAACCTTGGGGTTGAGGACCATGCGTTAGATGCGATGCATGATTTCATAGGGAGGTTAGAGCCCCTCCGAGTGCCCAATGGTGTACTTCTTCCAAAAGTAGAGAGGTTGAAGTGCGTCTTTCTCTAAAGGTCTTAGAGACACATGAACACGGAACCAAGTGCTCTCCAAGTGAGTGGGAAGCTTAGTTTGAGTTCCATGATTTTCAAAACCAAGCATAGCAGCAATAGCATCCCAATTTTCAGAAATCTGCTGGTCCTTAGTCATCCAAGTGTGGTATGGAGATTCCACTTCGGTTCCAAAGTGAACGGTGGCAAGAAATTGACACACAAGTTCTTCATCATAATCTTCTTAAGCTGCATAAGTGGAAGGAGTCCAAACTCAACACATATGGCCATTGCTTCGCCGAAATATTCCGGATGCCTATCCATGTGACCCATGTCAATCCATCGTTGGGGCACCACATTATCTTTTGCCTTCCTATGAAGGATCTCTGAGTAGCATTGGGCTTGAAAAGCGGTATGAAAGAAACGATTGGTGCCGCGATATTAAGGAGTCAAGTTCCTCCGGTCAGTGGAGTAGGGATCCCTCTTCCTCAGGTCAAGATATTCAGGCTCTGGCATGGTGCTTGCGGTACGTTCCTTTGTGGTTGCTTTCTTCTCCATTTTCTTCTTTGGCTTGGGAACATTCTTCCTTCTACTCGACCCCGACGGATGAAGTTCTTCTTCAATCTCATCCACGGGCTCATCACCTCTAGCTTTCTTGGAGGCCTGACTACGAGAACCTCCTGGACCAACACCACCTGTGAATAGCAATGGGTAGGAAAGCATGGGGATGAGTAATGCATATCAATTTCATGATTTGGAAACCAAGAGCACAAGTGTACAAAAATCGGAGAAAACAATGTGTAGATGGGAGTACAACAACTAGGAGGAGTGGAATCACCAATTATGATGAGACAATTCGTGAAGAACGATGACATCATCCTGAGGTGATTCCAATAATTCTAGATGGAGAACTACAAATCTAGCCAATGATTCGTCACAATACTTCTACACAAGGTTCTAGGTTACGTAAATTGCATCTCTACCAAACCAATTCATCAAGAACACACAAGGATACACCATCTAATCATCTTCATCCATCAACTAGATGAGAGAGAGAGGGAGAGCATACCGGTGTACACGGCGAAGGGTCAAGGGAGAGGAGAGATGTCGGAGTGTCCCTGGGGCGTGGGAGGCAAAGCCCTTGGCCGGAGCACTCCTTCCCGGCGGCGGAGAAGGTTGGCGGCGGCGGATTTGGGGAGGAGCAGTGGGAGGGCGTGGGGAAAGTGGAAGTTTGACTTCCATCCCGTGCACTCCCGAGCCTTAACCTCGCCAGATCCGCGCCAGCGGTAGTACCGCTTAATCCAGCGGTAGTACCGCCAGCCGGTATCTGCGAGGGCCAGGCCGGGATACCAAACACTGCCAGAGTGTGAACGCACCCGTGGAAGCGGTAGTACCGCCAGACTGGGCCGGTAGTATCGGCACCTGGTGGCATCGCGCTGTTTAAGCCCAAGAAGAGGGCAAAAACAATGCCATGTCGCCGGTTCTGACTTTCTAAGCACCAAGAGCATGAAACCAAATGCATTTTTGGAAAGAGGTGTCTTTTCAGATGAGAAGTTTGGCTTAGGATATATCACAAACCGAAAGGGGTGTGAAGTATTCAACTTTTGCAAGATGCAAAAAAGAAAGGCCAAAAAAATTGAACATTTCGCACAAGAAAGAGACGAAGGTCAAAAACACCCAAATAAAACCAAATAAGATCCAACTCCTCATAAGGAAGAGGCGGTGGCCTAGGCCACCATGTATGCGCAATTATCAACCTGGAACCGCGAAGATATATCTTGGGTTCAAGGCTAATACTCATCGTTTAAGCACAAATTGTCACCGGAGTGACCAAATGAAGCATGGATTATCTATGTTCACATATTAGAAGTAGTGTTGGCTCATGAGTTGAGCTACACTCTCCCTAAAACCATGCATGCATCCAAACTAGTTACGATATCTACTATGGGTAGTTGTGCAAGGCGGTCAAGCAAAGTTACTCGCATCTATGACATTTATCTCATTCCGCAACTCTCGAAATCTTGTTTCATCAAGGGCCTTGGTGAAGATGTCGGTGAGTTGATCCTTGGTCCGAACATAAGAGAGATGCATATCACCCTTCTCCACATGCTCTCTAATGAAGTGATGATGAATCTCGATGTGCTTCGTCTTGGTGTGAAGCACGGGGTTGTGGGCGATCTTGATAGCCCTCTCATTGTCACAAAGATAAGGCACCTTGTCAAAGTTGAGTCCATAATCCTTCATTGTTTGCCTCATCCAAAGCAATTGAGCACAACAACTTGCCGCGGAGATGTACTCGGCTTCGGTGGTGGAGAGAGCAACACAGTTTTGCTTCTTGGAAGACCAACATACCAAGGAGCGACCAAGAAACTGGCAACCCCGACCATTTGCCCGAAAACTCTTCGCCCTGCCCCGCTCCCGCGAGCGGGAGGGCGAACCCTAGCCATCGCCGCCTTTGACCCCTCTCCACCTCTCCTCCCCCACGCCGCCACCTTTGACCCCTCCCCACCTCTCCTCCCCCTCGCCGCCGCCGGGCAAAGCCCGGCCGGTGTTGGCGGCGGCGGGGTCCTTCCTCCTACTCCCTAGGTAGCTGTGGCGTGGGATGCAGCTGCCTAGCGAGGACGCGACACTCACACAGGGCGGTGCGGTGGTGCTGCTCTCCTCCTTGCCGGCTAGTGCGAGAGGGTCGAGCTGTGGTGGTGCCTGCTCGCGCTCGGCGGGCTGAAGCTAGTCGCGAACCCTAGGCTACGGGTGGTCCAGATCTTGGAGGCGGCGCTCTCGGGCGGCGGTCCTCCGGGGGCGGATTCTGCTGGGAGGTATCTACGGCGGCGCTGGGCAGTGTGGTCAGGCGGGAGCTTCGGCTGCCTCGCATCTAGGGCCAGGACATGGGCCCTGGGCGTTGCGAGCCCATCTGTGTGTCCTGTCCCGGATTGGGCGTTGCCGGCAGCCGCGGTGGCTGTAGGCCGGTGATCCCGGGAGGGAACCTCGCCCTTCACCTCCCACCTTCAGATCTGGGAGCAACAACAGCCATGGGGGCTGCTACTATCGTCCTGGCTGAAGGGGCCCGTGTGCCCTTCGCGGTGGTGCGGGTCTGCTGGTGCTCGCTGGTTTGGTCGTGTCTGTCGCGGCTTGGGTACCCCTGCAGCGACAGCGGTTCATTTGCTTTTCAGCTCGGTGGCACGGGTAGTTTGGACGCCGGGGCGGCGGCCCTGGAAGGTGGGAACCATGATGGTTGACAGGCGTGCCATTGGTTCTTGTGCTGGTCGGTGACCATGGTCGCGAGGGCGGCGTGGTTCTCTGCGCGTGACACTCCGTGGCAGCAGTATGGGGGCCGTTTTGGCGGTGTTCCATGCCTTGTGTCAGAGGTAGAGAGACTGTGCCGAGAGGAAACTCTCGTGTGGGGTCTTCCCGGACCGCGGCGGCGACGTCCGCTGACGCCGTTCCCTTCTTGAAGGCATCGCCGGGCCTTCTCTCGGTCCTCCTTCGTACTCCGGGTGAAAGCCCAAGATCCTCGGATCGGATGGTGGCGGCGTACTGGCGTCATGCTCTTCTTGAAGACACCATCTTGGAGGTCACGAAGTGTTGCTTCCTGGAGGTGGTGCGGCTTTGTGTCGTGCTCTCTCCCGGCAAGGTTTACAACTTGTTTTGCACTTCGGAGTTTCTTGCTTGGGCTACCTGGTGCCTGTCCGCAGCTTATGTGGTCAGTGGCGGTGATCTTCGGCGTTTGCCTGTAATCTCCTCGGCGTCTTTCTTTGAGGCCTCCCTGTTGAGCCTATCTGCAGCTCTGTGGTCAGTGGCGGTGATCGTTGGTGGTCACCTGTAATCTCCTCGGCGTCCCTCTTTGAAGCCCTTGTTGAGCTTGTCTGCCTGCGTGGATAGTGGCGGTGTTCTTCGACGTTTACTTGTAATCGCCTAGTAGCTCTGTTTTCTTTGTGTGTGTGCAGGGTGGTGTTGTTTGCTGGGTTCAGCACTTTGTATCTTACTCGCCGTGTGGCGCTATTAATTTATCGCCGGGCCTTTTCGGCCTTGTATCTAAAAAAACTGGCACCCCCGGAAGTGGACTTCTGATGCATGTAAAATGCATACATGAACTTTGCATTATTTTACTTATATTCCAGTCATATTTGCATCATATAAGGGTTATATCACTGTTTTATAATGATTTTTGGAATATTTCATGATTTTCCTATTTTTATGGAATTAACCCTGCGCAGGCAGAAAACCCTATTTTCCATATTTTAATGTTTCAGGGACCCAAACAACGTCTAAATGACCTGGAAATTTACGAGCATCAGTTTTTGGAAGGAAGAAGACTTGGGAGCGAAGGAAGCGGACAAGCGGAGGCCCGAGGCCCAAAAGAGGGTGGCCCACGCGGCCAGGTACCTGGGCCACGTGGGACCCACCATCTGGAGCCTCGAGGCTCCGTTGCCGTCGATCTTTTCGCCCACGACTCCGTCTTGACCAAAAACCGACTATAAAAATAGTCCTCGATGCCCTTCAGAAAAGAGCGTCGCAGAAACACAGAAACACCGAAACAGAGACCTAGAGCTGCAGATTGGAGGGGGAAAACTCCGGCGGGGCGCTGCCGGCGTGGTCTCCATCTTCTCCAACAACTTCTCCACCGTCTCCATGATGAAGAGGGAGTAGTCCACCTCTTGACTATGGGTTTGTGAAAGTAACTTATGTATCTCTCTCTCTCTTGAGCTTCACTAATTAGTACCGTATGAGCTGCTGAACATGATTACGGTCATCTATGTAATACCTTTGTGGTGGATCTTTTTATGAGTTAATATATGTTTGAGATTGCAATAGTTTTGTTTCAGTTATGAAAGTAGATGCATATTATGCACCCCGTTCTTATTTACTTGTCATGATCAAGCATGTTTATGAGAGCGTGTAAGGGGGAACGTGCGCATTAGTTGGAGTAACGGGGGGTGGCTAGTGCAGTGAACATGAGAGAAAGTTCTGCGATCCACTTGGGTATCTCTACCTTACTTTGTTGCCTCACTAGGGATAAAAAGAAATGCCATGCTACCGGAGATGTGGGTGTGACCATTGCCACTACTCCATGACTAGATCTAGCATGTTCTTATTTTAAATTCATGTCATGATACTTATTGCTATACTCTGAGTTATCTTAATTACTGAGGTGTTATGATTTAGTTCGCATCTTGGTGGAGTATAAGAGAGACTAATAACCAAAAGGTCTCTATGTTAGGACGTGATGCCCATATAATTATAACTTGTCATTAAACTGTTGTTTGCAATCTCATATGTCAACTATATGTTCCATTGTCTACCACTTTATTAAAGAGAGAGTGCATTTGTGAAACCATGAACCCCGGTCCATTTTTAATCATAAGAAACACCTTTCCAACAACTTTTGTCCATTTTATATTTTCTGCCATTATTAAATCCGAAAATACAAAAACACTTTTACATCTTGCATTCATCATATAGAACCCAAAAATATCATTTATCATTGCTACCACCATCCTTGCATATTTATTTACCACTATTGCATATTTATTTCTTGTTTGCATTGCATATTATCATGATATCATTCTCACACCTTGTGCTTGACAACCACTAGGTGAGGTTGAGGACCAAAACATTTACTTTGTTTTGTAGATAACCAAAAGAAGGATAGGAAAGATAAATCTTCACTACTGATTCCCCGAGAGTTTGATATTAAACCCTCGAGTCACCCCTCGTGGGGAAAACACGTCTTCCACTTACTACACACTCTGCACTTGGAGTCTCAACGTAACCCATATTCTTTTGACGCAGGTAACTACGTCATCGGGTATCAAGACTGTTTTCTGGCGCCGTTGCCGGGGAATCCTTGCTGAAAGGTTTATCCAAGGGTCCCCTGCACTAGCTCTGTTTTCTGGCGCCGGGTTTATCCAAGGATATCTCATCAAGTCAACTTCATCACCAACTTGTGCAGACACCTAAGCTTGGGAGGTTGCACCTACGTGAGCATCATCTTATCCATCTTTACCTTCAAATCATTTTTTTTGTTATTGTCTTGCATATCATATTTATATTTCGGTTTGCATTTTTATTTTCAGTTTTGCATTTTGTGTTGCATTTGTTATTTCGGTTTGCATTGTTTAGTATCATTTTATCTTCAGTTTTCATCTAAAAACATAAAATCCATAAAAACTAGTGTTGTTTTTAATATGTATGCTACGCTATGGAGGAAGGTTATGTCAAAACTATGGGAGCTTACTATGAATATCGATCAACCAAAGAAGGAAATAGAATGCTTGAATTGCTTGAACATCTTAATGATATGGCCACTGTGTTTTGTGAATTACATAATATAACTTGCTGCTTTAGAAAAGACTTTAAACACTCTCTATCAATGTAAGTATAATAGTGATCCTATTATTGCTTCTTATCAAGAGTGTAAATTTGCATGCCATGATATAGAACAAGTTGAGAAATATATTTCTTATGTTGCAACCCATGAGATAGACTTTCTTATTGATAATTTTTTTGCAACTAGTCATGAAGCTCGTGTAATGAAAGGACACATTTCTATTCTTCTCCAACTTTGCAAAAAGGAATTAAGTGATAATGTTTATGTTAAAGAAAGAATTCTTGCTTCCATGGAAAGTACTACTATTTTGCAGGAAGAGGATGATGAAAACATAAGCTTGGAAGAGGAAGTATGTGAAGAGGAGATTGAAATGGATGTGCTCCAACCTAAGCTTGGGGAAGAGTTGGATCTCCCAACTTCACCATCAACATTTGATATAGCACTCAAACTCAAAAATCTTTTGTTATTTATGAGAATCCATGTTATGATGAGTGTCAAACTGAAAATTCTATGGTCCTATATGATAACCCATGCTATTATGATGAAACTAATAATGCTCCTTTACTTTTCAGTGATACTAGTGAACTTATTGATGATAATGAGGAGTGTTGCTTAAATATGCTATATGATAATGCTTTAGATGATGGTCCTATGCTTATTGATAATCCTCCATGTTTCGAAGTTGTTACTTATTTATGTCAGGATGAAAATGATATACTTGCTGTTTGTGATGGTACTCTTACTCATGAGAGTCCTACTTTGTTCTTGAACTCTCCTACTTAGACCATAGAGGAGAAATTTGCTTATGTTGAGAAATACTTATGTGATTTGCAACTATCTTTAGTTCCAAATCTTTGTTGCAATCATGATAGTAAAGTTGATATTGATTTTATTAACTATTTTGAAAGAGGGAAGCATGCTAATGAATTCCATAATAAATTTAATAATCCTCTTTATGTGCCTTAATTATCTAAGTTGAATGATTCTTGTGGTTATATGGTTGAATTTATTTCTACTAGTTGCAACTATTATGAAAAAGGAGGTGATAAGAACCCTCTTTATGTTACTAATAATTATATGCTGCAAGTAAATATTGTTAATATGCATTGGGAAACTTCTATTTATGGTGATTCATTCATATATAAAATGCCAATGCATAGAAAGAAAGTTAGACTTCGTTCTTATTACTTTTGTGTTTTGTTTTTCTCTCAACTAGGGTTCAACTTGACTATTATTTTGATTGGTTTGAGAACACCATGGGATCCTAGTATTATGCATGAACACTTTCCAAGGAAGAGGGACACACCAAAGTATAAGTTCCCTCATGAGCTTCGTCCACAATAAATATCAAGTAAGAAGCCTAGCTACATGGCTATAAAGAAAGCGCTTTATGGGAGGCAACCCGGTTGTTTTTATTTGTAATTTTCTTTGTGTCCTCTTGCTGTAACAAGAGACTTTGTTTATAGTTTAGTTTCTGGAATTTTTAATAAAGTGCCAAGTTTTACTCATTTTGGTTTGAAGAAGTTGCTTATAGCGTTCGGAGATTTTATTCCTGCACGAATCTGTGCACGGTATGAATTTTAATTCCTATTCTGTAACTCTGAATGAGATCATATTTGAACTGTAGTTGCAACTTTTCATCCTATGTATGCATGAATGTTTTCGTAATTTTTCGACAAAGTTTAGTACGGTAGAAAAATACGTTTTGCTGCTGCTGTTTTTCTGGACAGATTCTGTCCCATTTTGTTTGATGCATGCTTTGAACTTTTAACTTGAATCTTTGCGATCCAATTGAGTTTATGAGTAGGCATACAACATTATACACTTTCTGTACATTCATATGAATTTTTGACTAAGTATTATATGCAGCAAGAAATCTATGTGTTTATCACTACTAATGCACCCCACAGAAAAAGAAATGGGAGAAACGGTGTTTTAAAGTTTTTTTCACAGGGATTAGAGGAGATGCACCAAGAGCTATCCAAGGATGGTGAAGACCATAAGCTTGGGGATGTGAAGACAACCCCACTGGCCTACACACTCTCGGTTTGCACATGTCTAATTTCTGTTTTTCGATCGAAACACTTTATCGCATAAACTTGGAGCGTCTTTTTGTTTGTTTTGGTTTGATTTTTATTTTGTGAGACCACCACACTATCATTTATATATGAGAGAGCTACTGGAAATTTGAGTTGATTTATGTTGGATGCTATTATTAGATTTGAAAAAGGGATGTTTGAGTTGATTTTAAAAGATACATATAGTTGCATGATTCATGAGCTTGTTAATGAGTAATAATTTGCAAGTATTTTATCAAGAGCTATCTTTTATTCATGTTTTGATGCTGAATGTTATTTTACTTTGTTTAACATGGATTAGTTTGTTCTATGGACACTCATGCATGCATTTAGATGGTCAACTTTCTCCCTCTTGCTAGCCCAAAAATTCCAACAAGCAAAAACTTGTTTCCAACACCTTCAACCAAAGTTTTTCCAGTGAGTCCACCATATCGATGTAACATCCCAAAAATATTAATCAATGTGATATTCCAAAAATGAGAGCCAACAAAAACTTTTGTTAATTATTATGTGTTGATCTCTTGTTGTTGCTTGTGTGGTTTAATTCTTGCTAGTGGTATGTTGTTTGCTCTAAATAAAAACAAGAAGAAAAGAAAAGAATTGAAATAGCAAATAAAGCAAGAAAAATAAAAGTGACATCTGTGTCCCACAAATTCTCCAAGGGGAGAAACTAAAATGGTTTCAAATAAAATTGAGAGGAGAAGTTATATAAATTCTCCCATTTTTATTCCTATAACTTTTCCCTCTCAAAAATCTAATTTAAAAACCTAAATTTAAATTCTATTTTCTATCTTTATTAAATTCAAATCACAAAGTGTGCTATGTTGCACTTGTCACATGAAGTGTAACACAGCACCACAAATACCCATATACAATTATGAAGCAAAGTATGAAATCAGAATTCAAAAATTCGAATTTAAATTTCAGTGAGGCATTTCGTCGAACACGTGGTGGACACCACTGTGTTCATCTTCGGTTTGATTTGAAACCGATGCAATTCGATCGAATTCGAGGTTTGTTCTTCGAATTGATGCTTGCATCCACTCCCTCTCCCCTCACTGACCTCGCCGCGTCCAGGAAATCGAGGAAAGGAGGCACAGGAAGAGGAGATGGACCAGGGGGCAGCCGCGGGCGCCGTGCGCCATGGCCGTCGCCGTGGCAACGGCGTTGTCGCCACCACAGTCGCCCAAGACCGTGTCCCCCCTCTCCCTGATGTCTCTGCGCTCTCCAGGCACCGTAGCCATCCCCGGGGAGGACCCCATCGTCGCTTCGCGCCACGCAGTCGCCGCGCCCGCCCGAGACGGCCGTGCCAGTGCACGCACCCGCCGTCCAAACGATCTCCGGGCCGTCCCGTTTCTTGCTCACGCACAGCGCGTCGCCACGCCATCGAGCTAGCCCCTGCACCTCGAACGCTGCAGCCGCCCCTACGGCGAGCTATCGCGCCTGGACACCCTCTCCTGCACCGTGTCCACGGCGAGCCCGTGCGCCGTCGTCGAACCTATAAAGCCACCCCGAGCCCTCCCTCAATCTCACCACCTCTCCCTCACTCCACTCTCTCCCGTACACCGCCAGAAGGGCGGGTACTCCGCAGCGAGGCTGCTGCTGCCCATAGTTTCTCTTTGCGCGCCGCCGCACCCGAGGTAGGCGACGACACGGCCACGCCGTGCTGCTCCCTCCCTTGCTCTCCTCTGGCCCTCCACTGCCTCTCCATTACCACCGCACTCACCCGCGACATTTTCCCCTCTGTATCGTGCCCAGGAGCCCCCGGAGGATCTCGCCGGAGTTGGAGCACGGCCGCGGAGAAGAAGGGGATCATCGCCATCGCTAGGAGCTTCCCCATCAAGCTCCACTCGCCTCCCCAGCATCCCCACGACCTCCGCCGTTGAACGCCGTCCTCTCCGCCGTCCCTAGACCCTCCAGGTACCCCCACTGGCCACCCTCGCCGTCGCCGGAGCTCCGGCGACGCTCTGATTAGGTCGTCGATGAACGCGGCCTCCGTGAGCCGTTCGATCCATGATCAACGATCGCGTACCGCTTCGTTAATTTGAGCCACTGCCATGTAGGTCCCACCCGTCAGATATTTAAACATTTCCAGCGCGCGAGATATTTCTCCTGTGTCGCTGACGTGTAGGCCCCACATGTCAGAGTTTTGAACATTATCCAGAACAGTTAGGATTTCTAATTTTAGTTTCTCTGGAAATTCAGTACTGGACTCATTTTATAAATTCAATAACTCGAGATTTACAAATCCAAATAAATAAAACTCAATTGTTCTGGAAAGCTTATGAAATTGTTTAACCAATCCAATTGGTCTCATGTCATTTAATTAAATAAATAAAAAGTATTATTGAAAATGCCACAGAAGGTTTAAAATCTAAACTTGTTTGTTTCTGATGCTATGTTAGTCCAAATAATTCCAAACCAATTTTGCTAGCTTAGTACTGCCTTGTGTTAGCTCCCCTAATTTTGGTAGAATTAATTAAGCAATATTAATTGTTGACTTTAAGATAAACCCTTCTGGACTAAAACAAACAAATATGTTTAGTGGTTGACCCAAATGAGTTAGGACCAATTTTGTTAGCTCCATATATCCATGTTTAGTTACCCCTAAAAGGATTTAATTTTTGGAGAAATAGAATTAAAATGGTAGCTAAAACTTGATTATTAAGCTACTGGATTCAATCCAATGTGTAGGGAGTTTGGTAACTCCAAATGATCCAATTCAAATTGGGTTGTCTTCTACACATCAGTAGCTTTCTATAGAATTTTAGTTTGTATTTTTGTGACCAACAGAACTCAAGTTGTGGATTTAAACATGAATAACTAGTTTCTGCCATAATTTGGACTTAATTAAATAATGTTTAATTCAACTTTTTGAAAACCAAATTGTGTGGTTTGATGTGTGCAGTAGCTAATTGTGATGTTTGTGATTGATATGTTGGATGCTTGCTTGAGTAGTTTAGTAATTGTTGCATTGCTTGTTTGACGTTTAGACGAGAACGTTGCCGGAGTCTACGAGGAGGGGGAATTCTCTGATCATCAAGCACAAGAACCCGACAACTTTGCCGAGCAAGGCAAGCTATTCCCTGAGCTTGCACCTAAATACATATGCATCTACTTTTATCAAATGATTTACTCTTAAGGCAATGGTTTACAAAACCTTTTCGAAAAGTATATGGATATTATTTTGCCACCCTATGTAGTAACTTATACAAAACTTAGGATGGGAAACAATGATGTTTATTCAAAACTCCTTTAAAAAGACTTATGTGGTTATGGAATACCGAGATGTCGGTATGAAAGAAAGAAGTGGAGAATGGTGATGTTTATGAAAAATGCACATTGTGTCCTAGTACTATGACAACCAATCTTACCCTGTGCGACCACATCTACCCACATATGGGAAAGGGCGTAGTCATATAATTTGCTCATATTAGTATGGGATGCCTCAACAACGAGGATGACCTCGTTCCATGAGGGGATGGTTTGGTGACCTACCCCTGACCTGGGTCCTAACACGATGGTGGGAGGATTGAAGGGTTCGCTCGCCGGGCAGAACTACGAGTCCTCACACTTGGGGTTTCTGTTGGGAAATTAGCCTGAGTGTCGAAGGAAGTTTCGTAGCGGTAGGGTCCTATACTAGCATGAGCAAAGGACAGGCTATGGTCGGCGGCTTACTTCGCATACACCTTGTATGGCGAGACGTGGCAGACACGATGAGTTGCCGGATGGATGGGGGAAAAGCGTGCTACCTCTGCAGAGTGTAAAACTATTCGAATAGCCGAGTCCTCGGATATGGACAGTTGGGAGGCTGTCCTAGACCATGTGCAAGTTTTTGGAAAAGCTTTCAAGTTTAAAAAGAAACTGAAATGGTGATGGTGTTACACAGCTATACCAAATGAAGTGGTATGAGTTGTTGGAATAAATGGACTATGGTGAGCCATGGTCATAAAAAGGAGGAGTTTTTGGAAACAATGAGATGGTGATCTCTTTAAAAATGGTTATAAAACTCTTCTTACCTTTTTAATAAAGATGTAGAGATGTTTAAATGAATAAAAGTTGTCAACAAAAACAAGTGCATACTCATGTTGGGGTAGTTTGCGAGTACATTCAAATGTACTCATATTGGTTTCGTCCCTGGCTATTGTCCTAGCCAGACTACGAGGAGGAGCACTACGCCGAGCAGGAATATGGCGACTTCTACGCAAACTAAGGATCTCCACAAGTCAGCTGCCTGTCGGGTTGTCATCGTTAGAATTGATGTCTACTACGCCGTAGCTTCCGCTGATATATTTTGGTTTGGCCCATGAAGGCACCTATGTAAGAACTTGGTCTAAATGACCATTTATGTAAGACTTTTATTCGGTACTGTAATGGATGTAAACTTTGGTATCCAATTCGGATTATGTGCAACGACAGACTGATCACGGGATCGTTGTGTTAAGCATAATCGGGTATTTCGGACAGCTAGTCCGGGGTCCCCACAGACTTGGTATCAGAGCCATCCTGACTTTAGGAAACCTTAGTTAGCATGGTCGTTTGTCAAATTACAAAAGATAAATTTCTAAAAAGAAAGGAATGAAGTATTTTCGAAAATTTCTTATCTCCAATCCTCTTACTTATGCAAAATTTTATCTCATTAAATATTGCATTTTCCTTAGTATCCCTAAAATTTTGTACCCTCTCATTAAGTTTAAAATTTGACTCACTTGTTGCCCTACTACATTAAAATTTTGATACTTGTCACCTAACTAACTTAAAATTTTGTTAAAATTGTAGATGGCGCTCCATTGGACCGAGTTCGTTCAGCTGGAGAAGGACAGCAAGTTGACGTTTGAGAGGGACTTGTTCGAGTTGACCAAGCTGTTAGGTCGCCCCGCTCCAGAGTTTGAGGGAGCTCAGATTGATGTTCACGGTGTCGGAAGGCTGAGCTGGCTCATCAGGTCGTCAGTTCGCAGGAACATCAAGTCTCCCAGTTCCAGGACACTCGTCTTCACCACCAAGGAGGCCACCTGGGTTGATGGTCTCTGTACTGCTACACAGAGGATGCTAGCCCGACTTTGTGAGGAGCACAAGGCGGAGTTAGTAGACTCCCGTTTCCGGTTCTACGGGAGGCGCAACTGCGATGGACACCCTACTCCTTCACCTTACCACCCGATGTTTGGGAGCTACATCATGGACATGGAGATCTTACTTCAGTGCACTCAGGATGATCTGTTGCGCACTAGGATTCAGCTTCACTTTGACCGCGAGTCGCTCGTTGAGCTTCGCGAGAACGAGATGAAGCTGATGGTGGAGAAGGTTGCTCTTCTCAGGAAGAGGGCCCAGCTGAGGAAGACTATCGTGAAGCTCCGCACGAAGGTGGCAGAGCAGGACGGACTGATTGAGGATCTAGAGCACCATACTGACGAGATGGAGGAGGAGGGCGAGGATCTCCGCAAGGAGAACGACGCTTTCCTCAGTGACGATGATGACTTCGTGGAGGAGATGGACTGTGAGGAGGAGGATGATGAGGAGGAGTTAGTTGACGAGGAGGAGGAGCCACTCGAGCCAGTTCTCGAGGACGAGGAGGAGGATCCCGAGGAGCCAGCCTACCAGTCAGATGCTGACGTGTTAGAGCTGGAGGTTCCACCTCAGTAGGCGAGTGACTTGATCACTACCGCAGGATTAGGTTGACCCCCTATAGCTAGTCGAGTAGTAGTAGTGGTTCTTTTGGAAACCAGATGTTATGTATCCTAGATGTAAGCTTGATGTTGTAAGCTTGATGTTGATGTGAACTCTTTGATGTGTTGTTTGTAAATATAAGTATGTTGTCTTGTTTAATCTGTGTGAACTATTTTCATATAAATCTTAGGTTAATCAACCACTTGAGAGATCGTCTTTTCCTTAGTCGAACTTTTCGCCTTGTCTCTTATACCCGGTGTGCTTCAGGATGCCACCCCGTCGCAGCAATGCGGAAGGATCAGGATCAGCACCACCACCACCGGACCCAACCCCCACCCAACTTCTCGCACTTATCATGGAGGAGCGTGAAAATGCCCGGCAAGAGCGCCAAGCTCATCTCGCTGCCTTGCAACAACTTGCAGCCGCTATAACAACAACAACAATAACAACAACAACAACAACAATGGTGGCAATGGCAATGAGAACCAGCGATCTACCTTGGGTGATTTTCAGAAACCAACCCACCCACCTACTCCAAGGGACTTCACCCACTGGAAGCCGATGATTGGCTTCGCACCATCGACAACAATCTGGAAGTTGCTGCTGTGGGGAAAATGAGAAAGTGTTGTATGCAACCCACTATCTCGCTGGACCTGCAAGAGCTTGGTGGGAAACTACCAAGGCTCTCCAGCAAGCTGGTCATGTCATCAACTGGGCTGAGTTCCAGGAGAAGTTCCGCAAGAAGCATATTCCCAGCGGACTCATTGAGAGGAAGAAGGATGAGTTCCGTAAGCTGAGGCAGGGAAGTAGAGATGTGGTCGGTTATCTTGAGGAGTTTACCGACTTATCTCGGTATGCTCCTGATGACACCGACAAAGAAGAGAAGAAGATGGAGCGATTCATGAGTGGACTTCATGATGAACTGCAGTGTGCTCTGGTTATCCATGACTTCCGTGATCTGGAGTCACTTGTGGACAAAGCCATCCAGCTGGAACCAAGCGCAAGTCTATGTATGAAGGTCGCAAGAGGAGGATGAATGCTCAGGAAGGTTCGAGCAGCCAGAAACCCGTATCTTTCAGCAGAACCCAGGCCTGCCTATCGTCCACCCCAAGCACCACGCCCCAATTTCCCTAACCGCCCAAACAACTTCAACCGCCCAATGACAATAACCGTTCTGGAGGAAACTTCAATAATTCAATCTCCGCCCCAAGGTTGTCTGCTTTGAATGCGGGCCCCAGGACATTACTCCAGAGAATGCCCCAATCCCAAGAAGCCTGTCCAGCGCCCCAATGCACCTGCACCGAAAATGGTCAAGGCCGCAATGGAAATGGTAATGGCAAGAATGCCGCACCCCGCGGGAATGCTGCTGTTGTCAGAGGCCGTCTGCACCACATCAATGCTGAAGAGGCTGAAGAAGCGCCAGATGTTGTGCTGGGTACGTTTCTTGTCAACTCAGTACCTGCAACTGTTCTGTTTGATTCTGGTGCCACCATTCGTTTATTACCAAAGAGTTTGTTTCTAAGGGAGGTTTAGTCGGGAGTCTTTTACCCAAACCAATGTTGGTACAAACCCCAGGACTGTTAGCCAAAACCAACCAGATGTGTTCCGAAACCCCCATAGAAATTGGAGGAGGAAGGTTTGCAGCCGACCTAATTATCTTAGGAAACCAAGGCATAGATGTTATTCTTGGAATGGATTGGTTAGCCAAGTATCACGGTCGTATTGACTGTGCCCGAAGAGCTGTTTCTCTCACTTCTGATGATGGAGTTGAAGTGGAGTATGCATCTGAGACCAGCCAGACCAGACCCGGATGCCATGAGAGCATAGCTCGACCCGCCCTAGATGAGATCCGTGTTGTTCATCTGTTCAAGGATGTTTTCCCAGAAGAATTGCCTGGTATGCCGCCAGACAGGGATATTGAGTTCATAATTGAGCTTATCCCAGGAACATCCCCCATATCCCAAAAGCCTTATCGGATGAATCCGGAAGAACTGGTGGAGTTGAAGAAGCAGTTGGCTGATATGCTAAGCAAAGGTCTTGTCCGCCCAAGCGCTTCACCATGGGGATCACCCATTATTTTTGTGGACAAGAGAGACGGTACCACACGCCTGTGTGTGGATTATCGCAAGCTGAATGACGTGACCATTAAAAACAAGTACCTCTTCCCAAGATCGAGGATCTGTTCGATCAAATGAACGGAGCCCGAGTCTTTTCAAAGATCGATCTTCGGACAGGTTACCATCAGTTGAAGATCCGAGAGACAGATATTCCCAAGACCGCCTTCACCACCCGTTACGGTTTGTTTGAATACACCGTATGTCCTTTGGTCTGACCAATGCCCCAGCCTATTTCATGAATCTCATGAACAAGATTTTCATGGAGTACCTCGACAAGTTCGTGGTAGTTTTCCTTGATGACATCCTTATTTATTCCAAGACCGAAGAAGAGCATGCTGAACACCTGCGTCTAGTTTTGGAGACCCTCCAAGAGCACCAGCTGTATGCCAAGCTTAGCAAGTGTGAGTTTTGGCTCAGTGAAGTGGCATTTCTTGGGCATATTGTATCCGCTGGAGGAATTTCTGTTGACCCTGAGAAGATACAAGCCATTCTTGACTGGTTATCCCCAACCAATGTTTTGAAATCCGAAGCTTTCTCGGACTTGCCGGTTATTACCGCAAGTTCGTTGAAGGATTTTCCAGTATAGCCAAACCTCTGACCCAACTGTTGAAGAAGGACAAGAAGTTTGAATGGACTCAGAAGTGTGAGGATAGTTTCCAAGAACTGAAGAAGAGACTAACCTCAGCCCCAATTTTGATTATGCCAGACGTCACCCAGAGTTTCGACGTGTATTGCGATGCATCACGCCTCGGACTTGGTTGCGTTCTGATGCAAGAAGGCAAAGTTGTGTCGTATCTGTCCCGGCAGTTGCGACCGCATGAAGAGAATTACCCAACCCATGACTTGGAGTTAGCTGCTGTAGTCTTTGCTCTTAAGAAGTGGCGTCCCTATCTTGCGGGACATCGCTGCGAGGTCTATACAGATCACAAAAGCTTGAAGTATATTTTCACCCAGAAAGATCTGAACCTGCGACAGAGGAGATGGATGGAGTTAATCAAGGATTATGATATTGGAATCCATTATCACCCTGGAAAGGCTAATGTAGTTGCCGATGCCCTTAGTCGCAAACCTTGCACCCTGAATGCCCTGATCCAAGCCGAACAGCCAGCCTTGTTCAAAGAGTTCCAAGATTTTGGACTAGAGCTTGTTAGCCATGGTTATCTCGCCAATTAGAGTTAACCCCAACCCTGATGGATCAAATCAAAGAAGCCCAAAAGGTCATGAAAGCATTGAGGGAATTAGGAAGAAGATTTCCCTCGGCAAAGCACCCGGTTTTACCGAAGATGCTGAGGAGTGCTGAAATTCAATGACCGTATCTGTGTGCCCAATGTCACGGAACTTAAGGAGTTAATCCTGAAGGAGGCCCATGAGACCCCTTATTCAATCCACCCCGGCGGAACCAAAATGTACCAAGACCTTCGAGAAAGATTTTGGTGGCATGGAATGAAGCGAGAGATTGGTTCGTTCGTAGCCAAGTGTGACATCTGCCAGCGAGTTAAGGCTGAACATCAGCGACCCGCTGGATTGCTTCAACCTTTGAAAATTCCCGAGTGGAAGTGGGATGAGATTGGAATGGATTTTATTACCGGACTTCCAAGATCCAACCGAGGCCATGATTCAATCTGGGTCATCGTTGATCGACTGACCAAGGTTGCTCATTTTATACCCTCAAGACCACTCACAATGGAGCCCAGTTAGCAGACCTGTATATTTCCAGAATAGTGAGCCTGCATGGTGTGCCTAAGAAGATTGTATCTGATAGAGGCACGCAATTCACCTCAAGGTTCTGGAAATCCCTTCATGAAGCCCTCGGAACCAAGCTAGCATTTAGCACAGCTTATCATCCCCAGACCGATGGCCAAACTGAGCGAGTGAACCAGATATTGGAGGACATGCTTCGTGCATGTGTTCTATCCTATGGTTCCAAGTGGGAAGATTGTCTTCCGTTTGCAGAGTTCTCGTACAACAACAGTTATCAGTCCAGTCTGCAAATGGCCCCTTTTGAAGCCCTTTACGGCAAGAAGTGTCGTACACCCCTGAATTGGTCCGATACCGGAGAAGCAAATTGTTCGGACCAGATACCCTCCGAGAAGCTGAAGAGCAAGTTCAGCTTATTCGTGAACGCCTCAAAACTGCCCAATCCCGCCAGAAAGTTATGCTGACACCAAGCGCCGTGACTCACCTTCAACGTCGGAGATTATGTTTATCTCCGAGTGACACCCCTTAAAGGAATGCAGCGTTTCCATGTCAAAGGAAAGTTAGCGCCAAGGTATATTGGACCCTTCAAGGTCATTTCTCGTCGAGGAGAAGTATCCTATCAACTGGAGTTACCCCAGGAGTTAGGAGATTACCATGATGTCTTCCACATTTCCTTGCTCCGGAAGTGTCTTGAAGTTCCTGACCAGCCTGATGTTTTCAAAAACATCGATCACCTCTCCATCGACCTGAACCAAGACCTGACCTATCGAGAGAGACCTCTCAAAATTCTCGAAGAAGATGTTCGTGTTACCCGAAGACGTGCGATCAAGTTTTACAAAGTTCAGTGGACTAACCACTCTGAAGAAGAAGCAACTTGGGAACGCGAAGATTATCTTCGAAGCGAATTTCCAGACCTCTTTAGTACCCAGCCTAGCAAATCTCGGGACGAGATTTATTCTAAGGGGGGAAGGATTGTAACATCCCAAAAATATTAATCAATGTGATATTCCAAAAATGAGAGCCAACAAAAACTTTTGTTAATTATTATGTGTTGATCTCTTGTTGTTGCTTGTGTGGTTTAATTCTTGCTAGTGGTATGTTGTTTGCTCTAAATAAAAACAAGAAGAAAAGAAAAGAATTGAAATAGCAAATAAAGCAAGAAAAATAAAAGTGACATCTGTGTCCCACAAATTCTCCAAGGGGAGAAACTAAAATGGTTTCAAATAAAATTGAGAGGAGAAGTTATATAAATTCTCCCATTTTTATTCCTATAACTTTTCCCTCTCAAAAATCTAATTTAAAAACCTAAATTTAAATTCTATTTTCTATCTTTATTAAATTCAAATCACAAAGTGTGCTATGTTGCACTTGTCACATGAAGTGTAACACAGCACCACAAATACCCATATACAATTATGAAGCAAAGTATGAAATCAGAATTCAAAAATTCGAATTTAAATTTCAGTGAGGCATTTCGTCGAACACGTGGTGGACACCACTGTGTTCATCTTCGGTTTGATTTGAAACCGATGCAATTCGATCGAATTCGAGGTTTGTTCTTCGAATTGATGCTTGCATCCACTCCCTCTCCCCTCACTGACCTCGCCGCGTCCAGGAAATCGAGGAAAGGAGGCACAGGAAGAGGAGATGGACCAGGGGCAGCCGCGGGCGCCGTGCGCCATGGCCGTCGCCGTGGCAACGGCGTTGTCGCCACCACAGTCGCCCAAGACCGTGTCCCCCCCTCTCCCTGATGTCTCTGCGCTCTCCAGGCACCGTAGCCATCCCCGGGGAGGACCCCATCGTCGCTTCGCGCCACGCAGTCGCCGCGCCCGCCCGAGACGGCCGTGCCAGTGCACGCACCCGCCGTCCAAACGATCTCCGGGCCGTCCCGTTTCTTGCTCACGCACAGCGCGTCGCCACGCCATCGAGCTAGCCCCTGCACCTCGAACGCTGCAGCCGCCCCTACGGCGAGCTATCGCGCCTGGACACCCTCTCCTGCACCGTGTCCACGGCGAGCCCGTGCGCCGTCGTCGAACCTATAAAGCCACCCCGAGCCCTCCCTCAATCTCACCACCTCTCCCTCACTCCACTCTCTCCCGTACACCGCCAGAAGGGCGGGTACTCCGCAGCGAGGCTGCTGCTGCCCATAGTTTCTCTTTGCGCGCCGCCGCACCCGAGGTAGGCGACGACACGGCCACGCCGTGCTGCTCCCTCCCTTGCTCTCCTCTGGCCCTCCACTGCCTCTCCATTACCACCGCACTCACCCGCGACATTTTCCCCTCTGTATCGTGCCCAGGAGCCCCCGGAGGATCTCGCCGGAGTTGGAGCACGGCCGCGGAGAAGAAGGGATCATCGCCATCGCTAGGAGCTTCCCCATCAAGCTCCACTCGCCTCCCCAGCATCCCCACGACCTCCGCCGTTGAACGCCGTCCTCTCCGCCGTCCCTAGACCCTCCAGGTACCCCCACTGGCCACCCTCGCCGTCGCCGGAGCTCCGGCGACGCTCTGATTAGGTCGTCGATGAACGCGGCCTCCGTGAGCCGTTCGATCCATGATCAACGATCGCGTACCGCTTCGTTAATTTGAGCCACTGCCATGTAGGTCCCACCCGTCAGATATTTAAACATTTCCAGCGCGCGAGATATTTCTCCTGTGTCGCTGACGTGTAGGCCCCACATGTCAGAGTTTTGAACATTATCCAGAACAGTTAGGATTTCTAATTTTAGTTTCTCTGGAAATTCAGTACTGGACTCATTTTATAAATTCAATAACTCGAGATTTACAAATCCAAATAAATAAAACTCAATTGTTCTGGAAAGCTTATGAAATTGTTTAACCAATCCAATTGGTCTCATGTCATTTAATTAAATAAATAAAAAGTATTATTGAAAATGCCACAGAAGGTTTAAAATCTAAACTTGTTTGTTTCTGATGCTATGTTAGTCCAAATAATTCCAAACCAATTTTGCTAGCTTAGTACTGCCTTGTGTTAGCTCCCCTAATTTTGGTAGAATTAATTAAGCAATATTAATTGTTGACTTTAAGATAAACCCTTCTGGACTAAAACAAACAAATATGTTTAGTGGTTGACCCAAATGAGTTAGGACCAATTTTGTTAGCTCCCATATATCCATGTTTAGTTACCCCTAAAAGGATTTAATTTTTGGAGAAATAGAATTAAAATGGTAGCTAAAACTTGATTATTAAGCTACTGGATTCAATCCAATGTGTAGGGAGTTTGGTAACTCCAAATGATCCAATTCAAATTGGGTTGTCTTCTACACATCAGTAGCTTTCTATAGAATTTTAGTTTGTATTTTTGTGACCAACAGAACTCAAGTTGTGGATTTAAACATGAATAACTAGTTTCTGCCATAATTTGGACTTAATTAAATAATGTTTAATTCAACTTTTTGAAAACCAAATTGTGTGGTTTGATGTGTGCAGTAGCTAATTGTGATGTTTGTGATTGATATGTTGGGATGCTTGCTTGAGTAGTTTAGTAATTGTCTGCATTGCTTGTTTGACGTTTAGACGAGAACGTTGCCGGAGTCTACGAGGAGGGGGAATTCTCTGATCATCAAGCACAAGAACCCGACAACTTTGCCGAGCAAGGCAAGCTATTCCCTGAGCTTGCACCTAAATACATATGCATCTACTTTTATCAAATGATTTACTCTTAAGGCAATGGTTTACAAAACCTTTTTCGAAAAGTATACGGATATTATTTTGCCACCCTATGTAGTAACTTATACAAAACTTAGGATGGGAAACAATGATGTTTATTCAAAACTCCTTTAAAAAGACTTATGTGGTTATGGAATACCGAGATGTCGGTATGAAAGAAAGAAGTGGAGAATGGTGATGTTTATGAAAAATGCACATTGTGTCCTAGTACTATGACAACCAATCTTACCCTGTGCGACCACATCTACCCACATATGGGAAAGGGCGTAGTCATATAATTTGCTCATATTAGTATGGGATGCCTCAACAACGAGGATGACCTCGTTCCATGAGGGGATGGTTTGGTGACCTACCCCTGACCTGGGTCCTAACACGATGGTGGGAGGATTGAAGGGTTCGCTCGCCGGGCAGAACTACGAGTCCTCACACTTGGGGTTTCTGTTGGGAAATTAGCCTGAGTGTCGAAGGAAGTTTCGTAGCGGCAGGGTCCTATACTAGCATGAGCAAAGGACAGGCTATGGTCGGCGGCTTACTTCGCATACACCTTGTATGGCGAGACGTGGCAGACACGATGAGTTGCCGGATGGATGGGGGAAAAGCGTGCTACCTCTGCAGAGTGTAAAACTATTCGAATAGCCGAGTCCTCGGATATGGACAGTTGGTAGGCTGTCCTAGACCATGTGCAAATTTTTGGAAAAGCTTTCAAGTTTAAAAAGAAACTGAAATGGGGATGGTGTTACACAGCTATACCAAATGAAGAGGTATGAGTTGTTGGAATAAATGGACTATGGTGAGCCATGGTCATAAAAAGGAGGAGTTTTTGGGAAACAAGCTGAGATGGTGATCTCTTTAAAAATGGTTATAAAACTCTTCTTACCCTTTTTAATAAAGATGTAGAGATGGTTTAAATGAATAAAAGTTGTCAACAAAAACAAGTGCATACTCATGTTGGGGTAGTTTGCGAGTACATTCAAATGTACTCATATTGGTTTCGTCCCTGGCTATTGTCCTAGCCAGACTACGAGGAGGAGCACTACGCCGAGCAGGAATATGGCGACTTCTACGCAAACTAAGGATCTCCACAAGTCAGCTGCCTGTAGGGTTGTCATCGTAGATTGATGCCTACTACGCCGTAGCTTCCGCTGATATATTTTGGTTTGGCCCATGAAGGCACCTATGTAAGAACTTGGTCTAAATGACCGTTTATGTAAGACTTTTATTCGGTACTGTAATGGATGTAAACTTTGGTATCCAATTCGGATTATGTGCAACGACAGACTGATCACGGGATCGTTGTGTTAAGCATAATCGGGTATTTCGGACAGTAGTCCGGGTCCCCACAATCGACCTATTAGCTTTATGCTATTCCGAGTATGTTTATCATGTTATTTTGTGTTATCTATACCTCTGAATGAAAATGCTTATGTTGTTAATTGTTAGGGTTAATTATCAGGCTGTCCTCAGTTGTGTCTATGACTTCATTTTTGCCCTCAGTCTCAAATCGTGCTCAGTTTTGCCCCTAGTCTGTGCACAAGGACTCATTCCGTGACTCCTGTCGTCTCCGTTAGGCTTGCGGACATGTGGGGCCTAGAAGACAACCGTTGGCCGCGGTTTGTGGGACCCAGAAGAGAACCGTTGGCGCGGCTTGTGGGACCCAGTTGTTGACCGTTTGCTGGCGGCGACGTGTGCTGTTAAAAGCGGCGGAGCGGCGTCCCCGGAGCTCGCAGCGGTGAGCAGGAATCAGCCAGCGGAGACGGGTTGGAGGCGGGCACGCACAGAGGTTGGCGGTGACCCCTCTTGGTAGTAAGCAGCCGGGCGCGGGCGACCGATAGGGCGGCATCGACGGGTAGCGCCGCCGACGGTGCGAAGATTGCCGTGGAGGGCGCGGTCGTCTGCTACAGCTAGAGGGGCCGTGCGCGTAGGCTTTGAGATCCCCTTCGGCTCCGGGCGGTCGCGAATCGAGGTTGATGTCTTCTTCTAGCTCCCGCGCCACGTCGCGGATCGAGATTCCGGCGCGCATGGAGATGCCGATCTTCCTCTGTCCACGGTGCCGGGCGGACGTTGTTCGGAGGATTTCGCGCACACCGAAGAACACTAATCGTCCGTTCTATGTGTGCAGGGAGAATGGGGTAAGAATCGGAGCAATTTCACTAATTTAGTGCAGCTAGAATGGGGTAAGAATCGGAGCAATTTTACTAAATTGATATGTTTGACATTATTGTAGATTAATTGTTTCTTTCTTTGGGTCGATGTTCTGGCCAAGACGCTGATGAATGAACTGCTAGGCGAGCACGAAGAATGGTTGCCCATCATGCCACAGACGGCAGCGGCCATAGCGCGAGCTCCAGAAGAAGATACGTAGGGTGGAGCACGCATTGATGTTGTTGAGCTTAGGAGGTTGAACCAGAAGATTAAGAAGCTCGAAGATCAAGCACAAATTCCCCTTTGCAATTACATTTGGGCTTTTGTAGGTGTGGTAATCGCACTAGGTGAAATGTTGAAATTGTATGGAAATGCATGAATTTGGGAGGAATTTGTAAGTTTGAAATTGTATGAGAAGTTTTAAATTCAGAACATTTATCAATGAAATGCATCTCTGATTATCAGTATCCTTAAAAACAAAATGGGATTCCGTAAAAAAAAGTGAGAATGGACTAATGGGCCAACTGCATCCAATTAGGCCCATTCGTAGTGGGCAAATGGGATTCTCTGAAAAAAAATGTGAGAAGGGTGGAAAATGAACAAAAATGGTGCGTCTGGGACTCGAACCCACGACCGCGTAGTTCGGTTACCTGAATGGCTGCGCTGGTAACCGGTGGGAGAAATGAAGAGATATTGAAATGTGGATGGAAGAAAGCTATCTATAGTTAGTGCATGACTTGGTTTTTGAAAGCGCATTTTTGTACTGATTTTTTTTGTCATGTTGCTTAACCACTTGTGTAGTTCTATCTTTGGGCACACATAAATTTGATATTTGGGCACGTTTTTTGGTACTGATTTTTTTTTCAGGTTGCTTAATCACTTGTGCATGACTTGGTTTAGGATTTGAAAATGCATTTGCTTGACCACATGTGTTGTTCAATCTTGGGGCACACATAAATTTGATATTTGGGCACGTTTTTTTGTACTGATTTATTTGTCACGTTGCTTAACCACTTTTGCATGACTTGGTTTAGGATTTGAAAACGCATTTGCTTAACCACATGTGTTTTTCAATATTTGAACACACATTGTTTTTTGAAACAACTCTTTCTTTATTAATTTGGTATTTGGGGACGTTTAGTTTGATATTTGGGCATGTGTTATTCGAAACAACCCTTCTTTTTTTGCTTACCCACTAGCTCTATGAAAACCATAGGGCACGAATTTTTTTGACACATATAATGACTTGATAGATAAGTCCACAGGGACACCAAAGCTTACATAGATAAGTCCATAGGGACACCACACGACACGATACAGGAAAACACAGGAAATAAAATAAACAAGATAAAACTAAATAGATAAGTCCGGCCGGGCTGGCTTCACGAACAGCATCTTCACCACCGTCTTCACCACGAACAGCACCTTCACGGCTTCACCACCGTCTTCAACTTCAGTCCTCCGGGTAGGGGACGCAGTGCATATGACCTGGGTGGGGGAAGATGCTCTCGTAGTTGGTAAAGATGTTGTAGTTGGTGAAGAAGATCGCCTCGCAGCCGCACCAAAAAGCTTGGCCGAGGAGATGGAACGCGTCGAAAGGGTTGGTGAAAGGTGACCATGATCATCAAGATGTTGACGGCGTCACGAAGCACGTGGAGCTCATACATCACCGGCGAGCCCGGTGGGAGGTGGGCGAAGCCGGCGTCGAGGAAGTCGCGGGTGAGCCCTTCGTCGCCCCTCCATCTGGACTGCGCCCACACACGGAGCGTGTTCTCGACGCGGACGCCCGGCGGGTAGCACCGCTCCGGCACGGTAGGCGGCCGCTCGAAAGTTGGTCCATTGTACTGCATCTTGACGGTGTGTTGCTTGGGGATCTCGAAGAGGGTGGAGAGCTCACTTGGATGCGTGGTGTGGCTTGGGTGGGAGAGGAAGGAGGGGGTGCATAAATAGGCTAGAACGGCTTAGGGTTTCCAATGAAACGATGAGGTGGGAGAGGAAGAGGGGCGTGGACGCGTGGTAACTGAAACACTGCCGCGTCTGAAACAAGCGCTTCATCTGAATCACGCGTCACGTGGTGTTGAATGCCTCTGAATCAAGCGGTGCATCAGCTTCTGCGTTGCGAGTCAACGAGCGCCGGTTCCCGTGCATGCAGACGCTGAGACGAGCGCATGCAATAGACGAGCGCATGCAATCAAGCGGTGCATGCAGACGCTGACGAGCGCCGGCCTGCAAACACTGAGACGAGCGCCGGCCTGTGCAGGCTGAGACTAGCGCCGACCTGGAAAGGCTGAGACGAGCACGGCCCATGTAGCGTGTCCACTCTTTTTTCAAAAAAAAAATTATTCCAGCCAATCAGATTGCACTATGCGGCATCTCGCGGATCGCGGTTGGATCGGACGTCTGCAATAGGCTTAGGTGGGATCGAACGGTGACCGCAGAAGCCTTCTAGAAGGTTTGACCAAGATTTGAACTGAGCATACAAAATTCAAAAAAAATCAAAAAATAGAAAAACCTGCGCACATAGTCTCCTTATGACATATACTAACATCTAAAATTTATAAACAAGGTGTACATACATTCAAACAAAAAAATGCAGGATGGAGTGTGATATATCAAAACTCAAAGTATGAAGTCCAAGTTTGAGTAGAAGTGGTTTTGGATTTGCAACATGGAATTTTCAAAAAACTCACCAAACCTTCATTTTGGAGTGACTAAGAAGGATCCGGGCTTATTTTTTCATTTTCATGTTTTGAACTTGTTTAAATGTTGGTCAAACTTAGGTTTGACCAATTTTAAAATATTCATAATAAATTCAAAAAAAATCAAAAAATAGAAAAACCTGCGCACATAGTCTTCATATGTCATATACTGACGACTCTAGTTGATAAACAAGGTCTAGATACATGCAAACGAAAAATGCATGGATGTGGTGTCATATCTCAAATCTCAAACTACGAAATCTAAAGTTGAAGAGAAGTGGCTTTGCATTTGCAACATATTTTTTTTTAAACTCACCAAAGCTCATTTTGGAGTGAATAAGAAGAATGCAGGCTTAATTTTTCATTTTCATGTTTTGAACTTGTTTAAATGTTGGTCAAACCTTAGGTTTGACCAATTTTAAAATAATCATAATAAATTCAAAAAAATCAAAAAACAGAAAAACCTGCGCACATAGTCTTCATATATAGAATAGATGTCTAGGTAAGTTATTTGGCTGATTTAGACAAGGTCGAAAAAAATCTTGCTTACAAATGAGGCCGTTTACCCTACCTTCGGAGCTCTTTTCTAGCACATTTTTCATGAATGTGAGTTTACTTCCCAAAAGGTCTCGGATTTTGACATTACTCAACAGAAATACAACAAAAATAGTTCTAACATACATCCCACATCATTCAACAGAAATACAACAGCATTCATAAGGGTTGTTTCATAGAAATACAACATCATTCATAATGTTTCATAGAATCTTGGTGCTTTTTGGCACCACTTTGCTCCTTGTGATCCTTGTGCTACTTGCCATCATTTTGCTCCTTGTGCTCCTTGTGATCACTGTGCTCATTGCTTCTTCTCTTCTCCTCTTGGGTGTCGGTACCTTAACTGTCTTCTTCGAACAGACCACAGAGCTGTACAAAACATAAAGGGGAGTGAAATCATTTTCAGCATCATTTGGAGCAGAACATAAAGTGATAAATGTACAACAAATTCGAAAACACCAATATTGGCAAGATTTACATACCTAGCAGAAGGCAGAACCACAGCAAGGGGAGTGAAATCATTTTCAGCATATTTTGGTTCAACATCTGGAGCATCTTTTGGCTCAACATTTGCATCATGATCGTCAAAATAATTATTTGGAGCATCATCATCAAAATAATTATTTGCAGCATGATCATCAAACTCATCATTTGGAGCATCATCATCTGAATCATCATTTGGAGCATCATCATCTGAATCATCATTTGGAGCAACATTTTCAACATCTGTTGCATCCGGCTGCTGACCAGGATTTTCATCGGAACTCTCTCCGAACGCTGGATCTACTGCATTATCACAATACTTACCGAAATGACCAGACCCACCACACCTTGTGCACTTACGCTTCCTTGCTCCAAGTCCAGCTCCTTCGCTGCGACGCCTGAACCGACTCTTCCTCGGTCTACCTGCTGCTCTCTTCAGAACTGGAGCGCAAAGCTTGAATCCAGGGTCCACTCTGTCCCATTGTTGTTTTCCCTCCAAAGCAGGCAAGGCATGTGCATATGTGGCTTTGAACTTTGCAACAGAGTAGTACTCATGAACATACTGTTGTATGTTCCCTGCTGGACCTGAGAGAGAAGTGATGAAAAACAAAGCATGAATGCATGGCAACCCAGTTATCTGCCATTGCCTACAACTGCAAGTTCTAGCTTCTATATCCACTGGATATCTCCAGTCTCTCTTCTCTTTATCCAATACTGATACCTCTGCTTTGGTATCCGACAATAGAATCATGTTCATTTCCAAGCCTCTGTTTTCTGCTTCAGTTCATTCATCACCGAAGGGATAATAATGTGGCCCATGAATTTTGCCTCAGCTATTCCATCACGAAAATGAAACTTCTGCGCGTATTCTATCCTTATCTTGTCAAGCAAATCCACCAAATAAAGATCCTTTAGTTTCCGGATCGTTGAGTTGAAAGACTCTGCAAGATTATTGTGCACATAGTCAACTTTGCTCAGTTCACTGAATTGGCTTCTGGCCCATAACTTGGAGTGGTGTGTTTCCAAGTATTCCTTCACTTTGGCATTCATGTATAACTGCCTCATGTGGTAGTTATGCTTCCTCACACTGCAAGTCAAAGATGCTGGCCATAAATTGTCAGTATATATCTTTCCTTTGAATTTCTTCACAAAATTTGCAGCAAGGTGACGCATGCATTCTCTATGCTCTACTCCAGGGAACACATTGTCCACAGCCACTTCTAAACCCTTGCAGGCATCTGTATGAATTACCAACCCATTGGGATGTTCAATAGCCCGGCGCAGATTCTGCAAAAACCAAGTCCAGCTCTCCTCAGACTCTGTCTCCAGCACACCGTATGCAACTGGAAATACAAAATTGTGTGCATCTACTGCACAAGCTGCTACTAACTGTCCTTTAAACCTGCCTGTGAGAAAAGTAGCATCAATAGCCAAATATGGCCTGCAGCCTGCCAAAAAACCCAGGCGACAAGCCTCAAAGCACACAAAAACCCTTCTAAAGCATTCCTTGGTCCTTGTCACTCCCTTCAATCTGTACTCCACTGAGTGGTGATCAATTTCAACAATACTACCTGGGCTTGTCCTCTCCACTTCAGCTTTGAATGAATACAACAATTCAAAACTTTCATGCCAGTTACCATAGATAGATTCCATAGCTTTTTGTTTACCATTGAAGACCCTCATGTATGGTAAATCTATCTTGAACTTGTCTTTGATGTTTTTCTGCAATTCCTTTGTACCCACTTGATGGTTTTCTGTCACCCACTTCTTTACTTCATCTGCCACCCATTTTGACTTGGCTCTACTGATTGTTTCCTTCCTGAGAGTTGATTCTTGGCATGTGTGGCTAAAAGGGTTCACTTTGACCTGAATATTCAAGCTTTTTCGCATTTTAGATGCGTGCATCCTCCATGGACAATCCTCAGTCACACAATGCACTGTGTACGACGTTTATCGCTCTTGTCAACGATGAACGCACGTTCTGCCTTGATGCAGTACGTCACAAGTGCATTTCTACACTCACTCATGGATGAAAAAATGGTACCTTCTGCCATATGAGGGTTCTCAGGGTCCCATTCAACAGCTGGAAGGTCTTCCTCCTCATCTTCTTGCTCACTGTCAGCCTCATCTGGGATTTCAGCAGCACGAGATGCCCGTCGTAAATTCTGAACAACATCAGAATATAGCCTCTCTTCATCATCCCCAGATATGTCAGCATCAGGCTCCACTTCAACAGGTACCCTTCTGCCGTGCCCACGCTTGTCGAGCCACCACGTCGCTTTGGATGAACTGAACTATTCTGGCTAGAATTGGCTTTACGACGAGATGGTTCTGTCCGAGAAGATGAACCCGTCACCCTAGGTCCAACTTCCGGCACAACCACATCAATTTGCAGCCTCACATTGAATTTATCTTTCTCCTTCTGCTTAGCAAACATGGTAGCGAGTTCTGCATCATTGCTAACTTTCACCCAATTTTTCCCCCCATCGTAGTATTTGAATTCCACTTCGTCATGCAAACCCCAAGGATATGGGCTGCAAAGGACCTCCCCAAATTGCCTGAAACTCCAATTGCAATCCATTGGCACTGAATAATCGAAACCTCCCTGGAATTTCTTCTTCTGGTGTCTTCATCCAGGATGTACCGGTCCCTTCTAATGCTCACCAAGAAAGCAAACCGCAACTCCATCCTAACCCACGAAAAACAGAGACGCAATCAGCACAAGCAAGCTCGGGAACCCATTTTCCAATTGCAGAAAAACAGAGACGCAATTGCAGAATTAACCTCAAATGCACAACCAAGCTATGTCCAATTGCAGAAATAAATAGCGTCCTATGTCGATCGACTGTTGAAATGCACAAACAAGCTAAATTGGAGGAAGCCTTACCCCTGGGGAACCCAGTCGTGGACGCGGCGGGTCTCTGGCCCGACGCCTGCCTCGCCAGCTACTCCGGGGTCGCTGCCGCTCGCCATTTTGCCGCCAACGTCCTGGTGGGGTGCACCAGCCCCTCACCTATCAGCGCTCCGGCCGGGCACACGGAAGGAGCCCCCCGCGGGTCGAGCAGGTGGCGGCCGCAGTGGCGGAACGAGCGCCCCACCCGTGTCGTCGCAGGACGGTGGCGGTGGATCTGCTGGTGGTGGTGGATCTGGTGGTGACGTGGGACGGCCGTGGCGGCGCAGGTGGTGGTGGCGGCGGCGCACAACGGCCGGTCGGGAGCAGGCGCGCACGGACAGATTGGGGATCAGGCCGTTGGGCGGTCCCACCTGTAAGCCCTGCACCCAGGCGGTCCCACCTGTAAGTTGCGGACCCACTGTCAGTAACGCCATCACACGGAATAGACTAGAAACTTGCCGTTTAGGGCAAACCATTGTAGCTGCGAATGAACTAGGGGCAAAACAGAGGACGATTCGCAACAAGGGGCAAAAATGAGTCCAACAAAGCTGGTAGGGGCAATCCATTAAATGACCCTAATTGTTATGGGAAAAGTTGGTTATAGAGCTCTCTCGAACTTGATGCACACTTTACTTTTATTGCATAAATAAAATATGACCCATTGTGATTAAAATTATGATGTTGTGGGCTTGACAAATGTCTTTGGTTGAGAGTTAGCTCATATGTGCTGTCACATGGCAAGCTTTCAACATGCACTTCATTTCATTAAGTTGATATCATGTACTTTTGTTTATGGATGCTTACCATGGGTGAAATAAATGTGGAAATGAAGTGAGTTTAAATGAGTTTGTATAAATGGTTAGAGAGACGCCTGTGTCGCTAATCTAAGCCATGCATCATTCATGGTGGAAATTTACTTACATGCTATGGTGAACCTTCTGTGATACACCTTACAATAAAAAGCTATCTAATGGTAAATAAAAAGGGTGTTGAGATTGTTCATTGTGTTTGTTTGTCTTGTCATTTTGATATGGGCTGGGACAAGAGGTACCCCAGTTGACGCTCTTAATGATACTACTATTACTTACAATGATATTTATCTTGAACTTGTTTTGTTTCCCAAGATGAGTAACACATGGAGTAGGTACTTGTATTCAAGGGGCATGAGACTTTCAACATGTACTTTGTCAAGCACACTACTCATATTTGCTTTCACTTTAAACTTAATCATTCAAGATGCTATGATGGGGGAATGAGAGCTTGACACCAAGGATTACCACATTACAATCATTAACTTAAGTAGAGAAGTTCAGAAGTTAGATGAAACTTATTCATGCTTTGCCTCTACTCACATATATATCTTTCCAAAGTGTCCACCTTTTATATTCAGATTTTCATCAAATACTCTATGACCATTGTAGGATGTTCTTACTTATCATTATGCATACTTGTGGTCCATAGTACTTTCTTTTATGTTACACTTTGTGAATTATCATTGAACATCCTTGCATTGAATACTTGATATCACTTCATAAACTATCTTGCATATTGCTACTCCTTTTAATAATGAATCATTTGACTCTATGTAGCAATAGTAATCATCTTTGATATCCTTTGATAGTATTAAAATGCAAAGTCCATGTTAGTTTTATCACCTTCATACTCGAGGACGAGTATAGGTTAAGCTTGGGGATGTTGATGCATGTAAAATGCATACATGAACTTTGCATTATTTTACTTATATTCCAGTCATATTTGCATCATATAAGGGTTATATTACTGTTTTATAATGATTTTTGGAATATTTCATGATTTTCCTATTTTTATGGAATTAACCCTGCGTAGGCAGAAAAAACCCTATTTTCCATATTTAATGTTTCAGGGACCCAAACGACGTCCAAATGACCTAGAAATTTACGAGCTTCAGTTTTTGGAAGGAAGAAGACTTGGGAGCGAAGGAAGCGAACAAGCGGAGGCCCGAGGCCCAAAAGAGGGTGGCCCACGTGGCCCAGGTACCCTGGCCGCGTGGGACCCACCATCTGGAGCCTCGAGGCTCCGTTGCCGTCGATCTTTTCGCCCACGACTCCGTCTTGACCTAAAACCGACTATAAAAATAGTCCTCGACGCCCTTCGGAAAAGAGCGCCGCAGAAACACAGAAACACCGAAACAGAGACCTGGAGCAGCAAATTGGAGGGGGAAAACTCCGGCGGGGCGCTGCCGGCGTGTTCTCCATCTTCTCCAACGACTTCTCCACCGTCTCCATGATGAAGAGGGAGTAGTCCACCTCTGGACTATGGGTTTGTGGAAGTAACTTATGTATCTCTCTCTCTCTCTCTCTCTCTTGAGCTTCACTAATTAGTACCATATGAGCTGCTGAACATGATTACGGTCATCTATGTAATACCTTTGTGGTGGATCTTTTTATGAGTTAATATATGTTTGAGATTGCAATAGTTTTGTTTCAGTTATGAAAGTAGATGCATATTATGTACCCCGTTCTTATTTACTTGTCATGATCAAGAAGGTTTATGAGAGCGTGTGAGGGGGAACGTGTGCATTAGTTGGAGTAACGGGGGGTGGCTAGTGCAGTGAACGTGAGAGAAAGTTCTGCGATCCACTTGGGTATCTCTACCTTACTTTGTTGTCTCACTAGGGATAAAAAGAAATACCATGCTACCGGAGATGTGGGTGTGACCATTGCCACTATTCCATGACTAAATCTAGCATGTTCTTATTTTAACTTCATGTCATGATACTTATTGCTATACTCTGAGTTATCTTAATTACTGAGGTGTTATGATTTAGTTCACATCTTGGTGGAGTATAAGAGAGACTAATAACCAAAAGGTCTCTATGTTAGGGCGTGATGCCCATATAATTATAACATGTCATTAAACTGTTGTTTGCAATCTCAAATGTCAACTCTATGTCCCATTGTCTACCACTTTTTAAAGAGAGAGTGCATTTGTGAAACCATGAACCCCGGTCCATTTTTAATCATAAGAAACACCTTTCCAACAACTTTTATCCATTTTACATTTTCTGCCATTATTAAATCCGAAAATACAAAAACACTTTTACATCTTGCATTCATCATATAAAACCTAAAAATATCATTTATCATTGCTACCACCATCCTTGCATATTTATTTACCACTATTGCATATTTATTTCTTGTTTGCATTGCATATTATCTTGATATCATTCTCACACCTTATGCTTGACAACCACTAGGTGAGGTTGAGGATCAAAACATTTACTTTGTTCTGTAGGTAACCAAAAGACGGATAGGAAAGATAAATCTTCACTACTGATTCCCAGAGAGTTCGATATTAAACCCTCGAGTCACCCCTCATGGGGAAAACATGTCTTCCACTTATGCTTGTTGACGTGAATCACACGCTCGTTGGGAGACCCCAAGAGGAAGGTATGATGCAGTTCAGCAGCAAGTTTTCACTCAGAAAGAAACCAAGGTTATCGAACCAGTAGGAGCAGCAACTCTTCAGAAGGTTGTTGGTGGCTCGCACGCCGCAATACGATCACCAACGTGGAATCTGCACACAACACAATCAAACTATTTTGTCCCAACGAAACTGTGAGTTTGTCAATCACACCGGCTTGCTGAAAACAAAGGATTAAACGTACGGTGTGGAAAATGAGTATTAAATTGCAGAGAATGAAAAAGGAACAGTTTGTAGTTTGTGGTGGTTTAATCAGTGTAAAAGAATGGACCGGGGTCCACAGTTCACTAGTGGCATCTCTGCATAAAAGATAACTAACATGTTGGGTGAACAAATTACAGCTAGGCAATTGACAAATAGTGAGCGCATGACAATGCATATAAATGACATGATGACTACTATGGTATTTAATTGGGCATTACGACATAATACATACACCGTCGTCCAACAGCGTCTATGACTAATAATCCACCGCCGGGTTGTCATCCGAGTCCCCCGTTGGTATTAAGTTGCAAGCAACGGATAATTGCATTAAGTAAAGTGTGTAATGTAAACAAATACATATGACCGTGGACATAGCATTGTTAGGTTATCCCTAGTGGCAACAGCACATCCGCAACCTTAGAAGTTGCTGTCACTCTCCCAGATTACCGGAGGCATGAACCCACTATCTAGCATAAATACTCTCTCTTGGAGTTACAAGCATCTACTTGGCCAAAGCATCTACGAGTAACGAAAAGCATGCAAGATCTTAAATAACATAGGGCATAGATTGATAATCAACTTGACATAGTATTCAATATTCATCGGATCCCAGCAAACACAACATGTAGCATTACAATAATATGATCTTGATCATGTAGGGAAGCTCACAAGATCTAAACATGATGGCACAAATTGGAGAGACAACCATCTAGCTACTGCTATGGACCCGTAGTCCAAAGATGAACTACTCACGCATCACTCCGGAGGCAGGCATGGCGATGTAGAAGCCTCCGGTGATGATTACCCTCTCCGGTAGGGTGCCGGGAAGAGGTTCTGGACCCTCCCGAGCTAGGGTTGACGGCGGCGTCTCTAGAACTTTTCGTGGATATTGGCTCAGGCACTGAGGGTTTTCACGTCGGGGGGAATAAGTAGGCGAAAGGGCGGCGGCTGGAGAGCCCCGAGGGGCCCACACCACCCTAGGGCGCCTAGCTCCTTGGCCGCGCCCTAGTGGCATGTGGGGCCCTCCTAGCTCCTCTCCGTTGCTCCTTTGGTCCGTCAGGTGTGTTCTGGTAAAATAGGGACCCCCGAGAAGTTTCGTCCAATTCCGAGAATATTTCCAGACTAGCATTTCTGGAAAACAAAAACAGCAGAAAACACGAACTGACACTTCGGCATCTTGTTAATAGGTTAGTCCCAAAAAATGTTAAAAGTGATATAAAGTAGATGCAAAACATGTAGCAATTGGTATAAAACAAGCATGGAACATCAAAAATTATAGATACGTTTGAGACGTATCAACTTACTACACACTCTGCACTTGGAGTCTCAACCTAACACATATTCTTTTGACGCAGGTAACTACGTCATCGGGTATCAACTTCCTATCCTTCTTCTCTCCCGCATAGTCAGCATCCGAGTAACCCATGAGATTGAAGCTTGAACCCTTGGGATACCAAAGACCAAATTTTGGGGTATGAAGCAAATATCGAAGAATGTGCTTAACCGCCATGAAATGGCTCTCCTTAGGAGCAGCTTGATACCTTGCACACTTACCCACACTAAACATAATATCCAGTCTAGATGCACAAAGATAAAGCAAAGAACTAATCATAGAACGATAAAGTTTTTGATCCAAATCATTACCCTCGGTGTCGTTGAAGATATCACCCTTTGGTGACATCGGTCATGTTGATGAAGGTTCCGTCTCTATATTGCTTGATTTCAAAACTAAGGAAGTACTCCAACTCTCCCATCATGGACATCTCAAACTTGCTAGTCATAAGCTTTGCAAACTCATCATTAAAAGCATTGTTAGTAGAACCAAAAATGATGTCATCTACATAGAGTTGGCATAAGAATAAGTTTCCACCAACTCTCTTGGTAAAGAGAGTAGGATCGATTTGCCCCACTTGGAATCCACGGTCTACAAGGAACTCTCGTAAGTGCTCATACCACGCACGTGGGGCTTGTTTAAGGCCATATAGTGCTTTCTCGAGTTTGTAGACATGGTTCGGATAGTTAGGGTCCTCAAACCCCGGTGGTTGCTTAACATATACCAACTCATTAATGGGGCCATTAAGAAAGGCACTCTTGACATCCATTTGTTGTAATTTAAAGTTATGATGAGATGCATATGCAAGCAAGAGACGAATAGATTCAAGACGAGCAAGGGGGGCAAAGGTTTCACCGAAATTAACACATTTGACTTGAGAGTACCCTTGTGCCACCAATCTTGCCTTGTTTCGAATCACGATGTCGTTCGAATCTTGCTTGTTCTTGAAGACCCACTTGGTGCCGATGACATTCTTGCAATCTTTTGGCCTTAGCACCAACTTCCACACCTTGTTGCGCTTGAAGTTGTTCAATTCTTCATGCATGGCATCGATCCAATCGATATTCAAGAGCTTCGAACACCTTCTTCGGCTCGATGAAGGACACAAAGGCATGATGAGAGCTGAAGCTTGCTAGTTGCTTTCTTGTGACAACCTTGTTTTGAAGATCCCCAAGAATCTTGTCCGTTGTATGATCCTTGAGTATAAGGTTTCTTTCTCTTCTCTTTGCTCTTCTAAACACGATCTCTTCTTGGGTTTCTTGAGATATAACTGTTGGATGTATGCCCAAAAGGCAATGTATTTATACATCTGATTCATTAATTATGTTTTATATTCTCTATGCTATAACTGCGGTGGTTTCTGAATATGTGATTAAGAGGAAAGCTCACTCGCACGTGTAGAAAATATGAACACGTAAAATGTACCCTAGTTCTTTTACGGACTAATTTGTTGATTTCTAGATGACACTGCTTTCCTAGTCATGGACATTGTTTATGTCAGCATCAACGAGTGGCATATTATTGGAGAATAATATGGCCGGGTAGACCCAAGTTTTGATATGCTAAGAGATTCCGTTAAATTGTCTTTTTGTCCTTAACTTTATCACAGTAAGGTTATTATATAACATATCCTGCAACCATGAGGTTATTAGGGTTATGGATACTAGAAGAATTACTTTGGTACTATCAACACCATTGCCGTAACTGGGTGGCCAAAACGGCAGTCACTGGGTGATTCCCAAGGTGTGCATATTACCTAATGTTCTGAGATGGGAAATTGCTCCTCGGTGATTAGAGAGATACGCCCTGGGCCCACTCGGTATTATAAGGTATCAAATATGTTCTGCAGACAATGCATGGTGAAGTTACACCGTGTGGGATATCATAATACGGAAACGAGTAAAGGGAACTTGTCGGTTAACGAGATAGACAAAGATGTAATGAATCAGTGAGTGATTCATGATGTCATCCACGGATCTATATCTCGGGCGAAGGTTTGGTATCGCGAGTAATGGGAATGATATATTAAATAGCCAACAGGTTCAACAGAGTGTCTTCGCATAATGGTAGCAGCTATTCAGGTTGTCCACGGACCTGACCCTAGCCGGTGATTGGATGAGGATATCCAATTATAGCTACACGTTATCGAACCTGTAGGGTGGACACGCTTAAACTAGGATTGGTTAGTTGTGTATATTGGTTGGTCTGGAACATGGAGAGAGTATCACCAGAATAGTGTCTGCGTGATAGATATGGTTTTATCAGAGAGATTATAATGTGATAGAAGTTGCTATCACGGTCGGATTTATTTCGAGGGTTTATAAAGGATGGAAATATTTATAAAGTGAATTTTGTCAGCGGACACTGGGTGTCCCGGATCATGTAAAAGTGTTTTATATGATAAGTAATTAATTCCGGAAATTTTCTGTAAAAAGGAAATGTTTATTTGGAATTAATTAGACAAAAGAATTAATTTATTAATTAATTAATTAATAATTTGAAAATATAAATAAAATTGGAGCCCACCATGCGGCTACCAAGATAGGCCCTAGGGCCCCACCAAGGTAGCCGCACCACCATGTGGTGGTGGTGGGCCAAGGCGCCATGGGGGGGAGGCTCCCCCCAGCCGAAACCCTAATGGGCCCTTGTGGCCCATGGGGGGAGGTGGCGGAGGCGGCGGCCAAGGGCCGGCCGGCCTAGGGCGGGCCCCACCCCCTTAGGTCGGTGCGGCAGGTGGGCCCCACCCCTAGATCGGTATGGCCTAGGGTGGGCCCCACCCGGCGGCGGTGGAGGGGAGAGGAGTTGGAGTCCAACTCCAACTCCTCCTCCCAAACCACCTTGATCTTGAACTTGATCTTGTTGTTGTACACCACCTTGATCTTGTTCTTGATCATTATCTTGTACATGATCTTGTGCACCGTCTTGAGCTTGGTCTTGAACATCAAGTTGTGGAGACACAACACTTGGTTGATCTTGTTCTTGACTTTGCTCATTTGATTAAGGTCTCGGAATTTGTTCTTGGTTACGTGGAGAATCTTGAGTTGGTGATGGCACAACTTGAGGAGGATCTTGAGGAGGGTCCTCTTCAATAGGACGAATGTCCCCAATTGCCATCCTCCTTAGTGCAAGCTCCATGGGCACATCACCTACAACATTAGGGTCGACTTGCCCCACTTGGGAGCCATTATCCTCATCAAACTTCACGTCACTAGATTCTTCAACTTGACCGGAGGTCTTGTTGTAGACTCTATAGCCGTGAGAGTTTGTGGAGTAACCAACAAAGATACCCTCTATAGATCTAGTCTCAAACTTAGATAGCCGGTTACCTTTCTTGCGAATGAAGCACTTGCATCCAAAGACACGAAAATAAGAAAGGTCCGGTTTCTTCCCAAGAAGAATCTCATATGGGGTCTTGTTCAAAATCTTGCGGAGATATAACCGATTTGTTGCATGACAAGCGGTGGAGATGGCTTCGGCCCAAAAATTATACGGAGAAGAATACTCCACAATCATGGTCCTAGCCGCATCCATAAGAGTCTGGTTCTTCCTCTCCGCAACACCATTTTGTTGAGGGGTATGGAGTGGAATATTGATGAGCAATGCCTTCTTCACTAAGAAACCCCTCCACGGTGTAGTTCTTGAACTCGGACCCATTGTCACTTCGAATTGTCATGATCTTCTCTTGATATTGACGTTGAGCCATGTTGATGAAGTCAATGACTCTTTGTTGAGTCTCACTCTTCTTCTTGAAGAAATAGACCCATGTGTATCTTGAATAGTCATCAACAATCACCAAGCAATACTTCTTCCCACCAAGACTATCATAGGATAATGGACCAAAGAGGTCCAAGTGAATGAGCTCAAGAATCTTGTTGGTGGTAATCTTCGTCTTTGATGGATGGGCTTCTCCATGTTGCTTTCCTAGAACACATGATCTACACACACGATCTTTGGAAAACTTAATATCGGTTAGTCCAAGAATGTGATCACCACTTTGAAGATCATGGAGTGTTCTCATATTGGTGTGGGCTAGTCGGCGATGCCAAAGCCAACCACATCAACTTTAGCCATTAGACAAGTCGCGGCCGACGTGCTTTCATTCGAGAAATCAAGCACATACATACCGTACTCGACATGTCCAACAAAGACTACTTTAAGAGATCCCTTCACGGTGATGATCACACTCTCGTCATCAAAATAGCACCCATAACCACATTTAGTAAGTTGATAGACGGAGAGTAAGTTGTAGCCAAGGGACTCAACAAAGTACATTCTTGATAGAGACTTCTATAGCAACAACGACCTTGCCTCGTCCCAATACCTTAAGCTCGCGGTTGTCACCAATTTTGACTCGTGAATATTGAGGTAGAGGAGGTTCAATATCATCCACCAAGTCAATGCGTCCGGTCATGTGTTGGGATGCGCCACTATCCACCGTCCATCGACCCGCACCGGACGCCACACCCTACAAGGAATCAAGTCTTTGATTTAGGTACCCATTTTTTGATGGGTCCTTTCTTGTTAGTCACAAGGGTCTTTGGAACCCAAATAGCCCAATGATAATCATCACCATAAGAAGTACCAACATATTTAGCATAAACATGACCATCTCTAGATTTCATAAGAACATAAGATGGGTTATATTTGCCGGCAAAGTCATTATGGTGGGAAGGCCCTTGTGGCCTCACCACCCACAATGGTGTTGGTCTCCTTCTCTTTAGCCAACTCCCCCTCCTTCACAAAGATAATAGCTTTGAAGGGGGAAGGCTTCTTCTTCTTCTTGTTCTTCTTCTTTGACTTGGTAGAGAAACCAAGTCCTTCTTTCTCAATTTGATCCTTTTGATTGCTCAAAAGGTCATTGAGATTCTTTTCTCCTTGGGCACAAGTCATAATGCCCTTCTCAAGTTGAGATTTCAACTAGCATTCTCTTCAACAAGATTAGCATGCTCACAACAAATAATAGATTTAGCAACAATTTCATTTGATATGGATGCAATAACTTCTTTTACTTGTTGACCTAGGAATTGATCATGAGACTTCTCAAGTTTGGCAAAAGACTCTTTGAGGGTTTTGAGTTCCTCTTCAAGTCTCTTGTTTTCCTTCTCAAGTCTAGCATAGTCAATGCCTAGCTTATTATTCTCATTCTTATAGACTTTAGAAGTAGCAAGAGCATGTTCATAATCCTTTCTAACTCTAGACATGTCAATAGCATAAGATTCCTCTAAGTTAGATAGAGCCTCCTCAAGAGACCCTCTACGAGTTTGCTCCTTTTCAAGAGCGATAGAGAATTCCGCTATCTCATTAGCGTACTCAACTTCACGACCCGCCATGGCCGAAATGATCTCCTCCTTTCCATCTACAAGAGAGTTAGCTTCGTCAAGTTGCTCAATGAGAACATCAACGTGCACCTTATTTTCTCCCTTGAGCTTATCTAACCACAAGTCCACCTCATTTGGACTTTGGGGCTCCTTCACAACATTCTCTACACAATCCAATAAGGAAGGAGGTGTAGAAGCAATGGGTTTAGTAGAAGGAGTTACCGAGGTGGCTTTTGCCATGAGACATGTGTAGGGAATGGCCTCATTCTCATTGGGGGATTCGAATAGGTTTGACGGTGTAGAGAAGTAGTAGCTATGGCAATGCGAGCGGTAGCTACGACTTCATCTTCATCACCGGACATGTACTCTTCCAATACTTTTCTATCTTGAACACACAAGGCATTGGGGACCCTCTTCTTCACAAAGTTATTGTTGACGTAGGTCTTGGTCTTGTCTTTTCTTAAAGCTTGCCATGTTGTCCTCTCGATTCTCAAGGGGCACTCGGCGATGAAGTGGTTGAGATTGCTACAATTGTAGCAACTTTTTGGACGCTCCCTCTTGGTTTGCTCTTTCTAGCAAAAGGTCTTGAAGGAGCTCCCTTGGAGCGGTTGCCCCAAAAGGCCCTTGAGGCAAGAGCCATGTGATCATGATAATCATGCTTGGTGTCATCCGGATCCTCTTCTTCAACTTCATGTTCACATACATCTTCACAAGTGATGGCCTTGGACTTCAATGCAAGATTTGGAGATTGTCCCGCAAGTCCTCTTTGCCGAGCATGAGCATGAATGGAGCTCTTGACAACCATTCCAATGGATACAAACTCGTTGAGCACGGTGTTGGAGTCAAGTGTTGATAAGTCCGGTCTTGATCGAATGGTTTGAGCCAAGCCTTGATTTGAAGGAGTGATGGCCTTGAGAAACTTGCGCTTGATCCAACCATCTCCAATCTTCTCAAAGCCAAAGTCATTCAAGGTGATGGCAAGAGCGGTGAGTCTTCGATAGAGATCTTCGGGTGTCTCATCCTCATTCATCACAAACTCATCGGCTTCGTCTTGAACCGATTCATACTTGGAAAGTGAATGCTTTTGTTCCCCAAGAACAAGTTATGGAGATTCTCCCAACATTGCTTTGTCGTCGTGCACATCCGGATATGAGTGGTATAAGTTGGGCCGGCGGCCGTTTGTATCATGTGCATGGCGGTGGCGTTGAGTTGATAATTGGCCTTCTCCGTTGGAGTCATGTTGTGTGGGTCTTGAGGATAGAAGCCTTGCTCTAAAATGTCAATCAAGAAAACACAACAACAAGACATGTGTGATCGCATAGAATATTACCAATTAGGAAATTCGTTTGGATCAAGCTTAGGAGGTGCACCCATATTGGCGATGTGTGGCGGAGAGACGTGTTGGTCGATTGTTTTATACATTTGTTCCGGTGGAACATTTGCATACACCCCCGGTTTTCTTGGGATTGAATTACCACCCTCGGCATTCTTTGTTTCGGGATTGACTTTTGCCTTTCCGTCCACATTGACGAGATCCGTAGAAGGAAGAACATCTACCTTTTCTGGATCATTTTCCGTGGGGGGTAAATCAATCTTAGGTTCCGGTTTCCCTAGAAACTCCTTGAACATCTCCCGCATCGATTCCTCATGCTTGTATTGAGGTTGGAAGTGATCTCGGTATTGAGATTTGATATCTCATTCTTGAGTTCACTTACAACCACACCAAGCGTTCATTAGTGACCGATGCGGTTGGGTCCAAGTTGTCCGACATATTCTCTTAGGTGGTGAAGCCTTAGATAAGAGACGAGGCTCTGATACCAATTGAAAGATCGATATGTCAACTAGAGGGGGGTGATTAGACGACTACCAAATTTTAATTCTTTTTCTTTTAATTAGGGCTTAGACAAAGTATAACAAGGTTGACTAGATGTGCACTAGATGATAGCAACCTATGTGATACAAGCAAGACAAATAACGTAGCGGAAGCAACAAGTAAAGGATAGAAATAACCGCAAAGTGGAGACATGGAGATATTTCTCGTAGTTCCTTCCCAAGGGAAGTACGTCTACGTTGGAGGAGTGTGGAGCCACCTAGGCGCCCCAATAGCACGGATGTGCTCACTCTATTCTCCGTGTACTTTACCCGTGAGGGTTTGACTCATCCACTATGAGGTCACCTTGAAGGCGTTGACCAAGCCGGTACACAAAGGTCGGGGAACTCCACAATGAGTTGGAGCCTCCCAACAATGTCCCGGAGCTTCTCGCAACAAGTTGAGACTCCGAAACGCACAAAGGGCTCCTAGGGTTACAAGCAACCCAAGAAGCAACAAGAACCACAAAGATGATGGGGGAAAATGAAATTCCTTTGGTGGAGGTGTAGATCTAGACCTCTTCAAGCACTTCTCAAAGAATCAAGACAACTGGGTGGTTGGAGTGGGAGATCTAGGAGTTTGAAGCTTCTTCAACAATGGGGATTTAATTTCGTGTAGCTCACTTTGTCCCAAGGTAGGTGGAGGGGTTTAAATACTCCCTCCCACAGATCTGCCCGTTGGGGGACAGACGCCCGCACCAGCGGTACTACCGCTGGGATAAGCGGTAGTGCCGCTGGGTCTTCACGGCCTCGCGTAGGGCAGTCAACGGCCGGTCTTCTCTTCTTCGATCCCACGCTCGCGGTAGCGGTCGCTACCGCCCCTAGAACGCCGTTCTGGCGGTACCCGCGGCGGTACCAACACTGCGCTGCCAGGCAGTTCAGCGCCCCTCTGTGCCAGCGGTACTACCGCTGCCGGTACCGCTGGAGGTACCGGAAAGGCGGGCAGAACTCGATTCCAGCGGTACCATGCAGCGGTACTGCCGCTGCGGCTTGCTGCCAAGGAGCTGGCGGTACTACCGCCTATCCCAGCGGTACTACCGCCCCCAGGCAAAATACTTCAGAATGTTTCATTTAGAAATGCGAACGTGATGGACACAAATATGAACCTGTTCAAACTTACTTAAAATGTTAGATGCAACCTTTGTATTATCATCAACACCAAAACAAGATTAAGAGCGACAATGCTCTTTCACCTGCCCTCCGCGGCGATGCCGCTCCAGCGTCCCCAGTTGGCGCTCTCCACCGGCCCGCCACCTCCCCGCCACGACGCCGATGGCGACCCTGCTCTGTGACGCCGCGCCCCACCATGTCTACCGAAGCGCCTCAGCGAGCAAGACCAACACCCCTTCTCTTCTTCCTCCTCCGCCCCCGTTCCTCTGTTAACCCCCACGAGTATACCATATTACGCCGGATCTGATTAAGTTAAATCGCCGGTATGTGGCTCCTGATGGTGATCGACTTCAAGGCGTCATGTGCGGGCCTGCCACTTTGTCCAACCGGCCTTCAAGGAGATGGCCTCCCGCTTCGCCGACGCCGTCTTCGTCAAGGCCAACCTGGACGAGCTCGGGGTATGTCCCTCTCCCTCTCGCTACTGATATGTTCCGTATTACTTACCGCTTGTCTTCAGTCTAGACCACCTAATTACCGTGTAATCTGGCTTGTGCAGTTGAGAAATGAAAAGGCTCTGATTTTGTTTAATCTTATACAAGTATCTAGCTCATGCATTTCATTCAGTGAATCTGTTCCAAGTTTTGCCTGATCGTCCAATTTTAAGAGGAAAAGCCCGTAGTGCTTCCGATAGCTTTGGATGCATCCTTGTTTTAAGCTATCTAACTGAATTAAGACAGTCCCCCTACTTGGGAAATTGAATCAGATGAATTAATATGTCAGTACAGTTTCTGATGTTAGCTATAAATGGAAATGTCACATTTCCCCTTTTGTATGTCGGAAATGTACTATATGTTGCAGAGGAGCTTGGAGCTCCAGCTCCAATTTACCCGGAGGCTTACAAAGTTACTATTATCTCTCAAGACTTGACACTCTCTTGCCTTGCTTGAGGTTGTCCGATTAGAGTTCCATTTGCACTATGATTTGCTCTGCCGGAACACGGGTCCCAACACAAGTTAAGTAGTTATCACGTTCTAGGATAGCATACCTGATTCAGACACCGGATTAGTTTCAGTTTTTTTAACAGCTGAAAATTCTGATGCGTTCTTGTTTTAATAAATGCAATGTGATTAATTTACAAAAACCGGTTGTTTCTTTTCGACGTTTATTCTCTGTGCATAACGTGTGTAAAGCTTAACTTGAGTGTGTTGTTAATTGCATGTTATTTCATTTTGATTCACCTTGGTCTTTTGGGTGCAGGTTGATGGACGGTATGAGATATTAAGGGAAACGAAGGCCAAATCAGTCCCACGAGATTTATTAATCTGGGACTTCTCTGCGTTGTTGATGTCAGAGAGGTTAGTTACTTAATCTCAACTTCTCATCCTGTCCCAGCAAATTTTGTTGAAGCAATTTTTTTACCATCAGTTATGCATGTAAAACTAAAAAAATATGAAATAATAGAATGTATCTAAAGACTATGAAGGCGTTGTAGAATTTTTCTTATTTACATGATGCTTAGAGTGTCCCCTAAGCTTTGTACAATGTTTCTCAAGGTAGCTCTTTTTCGGAAAGCAAGGCTTGGATATAGACCTTCTCATTTCGCTATTATCAGTATCTGTTATGGTGGCTGCATCTCGACGTCCACACAACATCATGATCGTGGATATGGAACAGCTCAAGGGAGCGAGCGCTGGGCTGAGGTGGACGTAGCCGGTGCTGCTGGCAGTAGAGGGGTATTCGTGGTGGTTCTTCGGAACCGAATCATGGCCATGAGGGAGAGAACTACAAAGGGAAAAATGTGCGGTGCTGGGTTGGTGCAGGCGCAACGAGGGGAGCGTGACACTGGCCCGGTGGAGGCGATTTGAGTGGAGACGCAGCCGGATGGGAGAGTTGTGTGGTGGAGACGCAGTGAGGGGAACAACTGCAATTGAGCTAGCATGATTTTTGGTTATTGCTGTCTTGTATTGCACAGTTTTTAATTGGTTTTCAACCGTAGAGTAGTTCAAGCTTTCCATCTTCTTAGTCACACGCTCTTGAACTACAAGTCTAGAAATGATGCTTTTATGAGCAGGAGTGCAGGAGCAGGAGTGGATCAAACGAGACGAACATCGATCGTATGAAGAAGAAGCAAGGATTAAGACAACGGATTCTGTTACAAAAATCATGATTTTTAAATTCAGACACCGAGTTGCTTGGCCTTATTATTTGCATTTCTCTATTGTTCCTGAAAACATCAAATATTCCTAAAGTTATTTTGCTTGATTATTTTTAGTTATATGTAATTTGCATTATCTTTGTTGTTGTATTTACTATATTTCTTAGACTCTGACAAAGTGCTTTGTTTTTGTTCTCCAAACATTGCTACAGGTAATTGCTATTCATAAAACACATGGTTTACTTGTAACTAGGAGTCGAACAGAACGACTTCCCTATAAGTACACGTATGTACATTTCTTGGACTATGTGAAACAAACCACTTCGAAATGCTAATGTTATCTCTGCAGGCTAACTATGGATCCATGTGCAACAGTTTGCAAATTCTCTCTCTTTTTCATTTTATTCATCACCTGTAAACATTACCAAGAGTTATATGCTCAATGTACATGGTAAATCATCAGTGTGCAGTGAGTTTGTACAATGAATTTATCAGCTAAATGGCTGTTGCTGGTTGTGTATAGTGCGGTTGAATTTCTAAGGTTGTCTCTGATGGGTCTATGAATTTTTTTCTCCCAGAATACTGTTGAAATAGTCTGCTTGGTAAATCTTTGTAGAGTAAAAGCGTAAAAAAAGACCCTTTGCTTCTGTCTTTTCTTTCGCCTCAGAAGGTGTATCACAAAACTAATTCAACATCTCTTTTACGATGAAAAAATTACTTCATGTACGCTGAAGATTGTTAAGTGTCAAGACTAAAATAAACTTCTCGGTGCAAAAATAATATTTGAAGAAAATGAAAAATTGAAACTCTTGGATTCCTTTGACGTTGAAAAACTAAATATAGACTGTTGCTTAAACTTTTGTGTAATCAGTATTTTGTGTTTTTATGTATTGTAAATTTATTGATTAATAATGGAGGGCGTGTGTTGCACGTGCACGTCTACTAGTACTAAAACAAATTGGCCAAAATATTGGGTATGCGCCGCATACCCATGAATTAGGCTAGCTCCGCCCCTGTAACCCGGATCTTCTCTAAACTTCTTGCACTGAATGAGATAAGCTCTTATGCCATTGAAAATATGATAATTTCTGACTGCCCATATAGTCTAGGCTGACAGGATAAAAACACCCATGAAAAAAAGGTCTAAAGTGATCTTTGAATGATTTGATGATATTGGTCACATTTGAAGATGGTAGATCCGAGAGAGGACACAGTGAATTCCAGCACATTGAAGAAAAGGTGTAAAAGAACAAAAAAATATACCTGTTAGAACCCATGTAATGTCGGAGCAGATATCTAGTTTTTAATCGATTATGCAGCTGGAGCCCACGAAAACGTTATGCTTTGTTCAGACAACAGGAATCCCGAAGCTACTTGAAAATTGAAGGAGCTTAAGGCCCAGTTCTTTTGGCGGCTTCTACGAGAAGCTGCTCCTCCCTCAGCTTCCTGGAGAAGCCGTTCGAAAAATTTGAGAGGGCTTCCAAACTGAATGATAGGTTCCTATTTTGGAAGCACCGCTAAATTTTGGGAGCGGCTTCTCCAAGAAGCTGGGGGAGGGGCAGCTTCTCGGAGAAGCTGCCAAAAGAACTGGGCCTAAGCCTCTCCTAAAATGGATGTTATATTGTGTCTTTTCAAACAGAGAAAGAGGCTCCCAAGAGTACTTCCAAATATCTGGCATGCCATCACACTCCAAGATAAGAGGGACATAGGGGGGCTCCTGATAACTCTGATAAATTATTAAATTCATGCGCCAACCAACTATCTCAAAAGTCTGAAATAATAATGTAAAAGACTAGGCAATATATTTATATTTCAGCGGTGAGAAGCTGAGGTGGCTGACATGATGGATAAATTTGATGAGATGATCAAGACAAGAAAGAAGATGGCGGGTAAGGCTCTCCAAGATAGGTTGGAATCTTGTCGAGAAGAAGAAAAGACAAGGAGACAACACACATGGAGGCATGGATGTGGTTTACCACTTACGCTTTCTCATACAAAATGCTTCACGCGTCACGACCGAAGATAATGCTCGATCCTAACTTTTCATTGCTCCGTTGAACCACCAGGAAATGATCATGTGGCCTCTTCATTAAGCTATTTTACACAGATAAAACGTATCATAGGTTGCCCATGATCGTGACTTTCTCCCTTCTTTTTTTCAGACTTCGCATCTTTTTTTCAGTTCAAAGGGATTGTAGGAGAAATAGTGTACACTACCTACTCAAGAGGCGATAAAGATGATGTTGAAGAGGCGAGAGGAGTACGCGGCCCGTATGGAGGTAATTGAAGAGATGAGGTTGAAGCAAGATGTCGATAAGTTGAAACAAGACGTTGACATCTTGAAATAAGATGCCCACAAGGAGAAAAAATGCAAGAGAATCGAGAAAACATGTTCATGATGATAGATCGAAGTGTGATTCGATGAGAAGGCAAGAGTCATTTGGTATATCTCTAGTTTAGAGATCTTAGCTTCGAGGAGTGCACCTCCTTGTGAAGGTGACGTGTGATGCTCCTGGGAGCAATTTGTCGTATTTTTTTTAATGTATGCTTTTGGATGGGTTTTCTTGTTTGTTATTTGTGATTTTGAATGATGGTGCTTGCATGGACAATTGTGATAATATTTCGGTCTATGGATGATTCAAATATTTTATTTTAGTGTTCAGATGTCAAGTTGGGCTTGTGATCAAACGAATCAAACATGCAGAAAACGAAATTGTAACTCAGTTTAGCAGGTTCGATTTTACACTCCGGTTTCAGAGTATGTGAAACCATTTTAAACTGCTAAGAGTAGACTGTAAAACAATTTTGACGCCAAAATTTAGGTTTCTGATATAGATGTTGCAAAACGCTATCCAAGGTGGTCACAAAATAGTTAGTTAGAGCGAGGTTTGGGGTTTGTTTATTGTTCGTTTCCGCTCATCCTTAAAATTTGCAGGATGACATTGTATGCCCGTACATATACATTAGTTGTATTGATAACAATACGGATATAAACATGACACGAATACAATTAAGCAACATAACTAGAAGAAAACAGGCGATTAAACTGTTGCAAACCGCTGTCGCCGCAACTACCAAGCATCCACGTCTTTCGCCGTCGTCAGAGAAGAAGAACATCAGCAGTTGATCCACATCTTGACGCCGAATAAACCCCTTGCCACAAGGCGTTAATGAGCCACAGTAGCCACCAGCCACGTAAGACTGGATCTATCTCGATAAGGAATATTGGTCGGAGGAGCCCTCCGAGCCTCTTCAAAGTCGGATCCGGGGCCAACGCCACCCCACCCATCAACAGTAAGCCGGATCCTCCACCATCTTCCGCAGATCCACAATAGTCAGCACCGCCGCACTCCAAGAACAGCCCCTTCCCGCCGTCATGACTAGACACAACGTCAGATTGAAACCGCTCCAACAGTTTGGATTCCACTAGCGTCTCGTCGGCGCCAACAACACCTCCGACGAGCAGGAGCATGGGCTGGAAGATCATTATTACTACTAGCACGCTCGACATCAGCCCCATCAGGACGCCGATGGAGCAGTGGCGGGCCCAGGATTTCAAGAGTGTGTATTCAAAATCTTAAGAGGTGCAAAAAAAAAATTGTCTGTCTAAAGCCTAGTTTTTTCCATGTATAATTGATTATAGCATCAAATATTTGTAACCATACAATGTATAGAAGATATAGCACAATTTCACAAAAATATTTCAAGTCATAGAAATGGATCATAACATGAAATTGTTCACGAAAAAGTACCAATTGTTCAACATATCAAATAATAAATATCTGAATTATATAGAGACCAAAACTAACAAAATGATAGGAAAGCTTACAAGCTATAGGATAACTCTTTGAAGCTTCAAAGCCTGAAAATTATTGATGATGTCCTCATCCTTAACTTGCAAGAAGCAATCCCTTTCAATAAAGGTAACCAAGAAATTATTCAAAAACTTTTGGCCCATCTTTCTTCTTAGTTTATTTTTGATATAGTTCATCGAAGAAAATACCCTCTCAACACCAGTTGTTGCAACAGGGAGAACTAGCACCAATTTCAGAAGTTTGTAAACAATGTCATACCGAAGAACCTTGTCTGTTTTAACAAGCATCATCATGGTCCCAATGCGATATATGCCCTTCTAACTGAATCTTGGTCGTTGACAACATATCCCGAGATAGGAGTCCTCAATCCAGGATCATGCTCAATGTCACAATTGTCGTGATCATCAAATTCATCACCAGATGAATCATCTTCTGACATCTCACCGTATTAATCATCATATTCAGCATCATTCTCAATGTCAATCTCCGGCTCTGTTCTAGCAGGTCGCTCCGGTATCTCAGGTTCAGGTCCAGGTGGAATGTTTGTGTCACTGCCATTCTGACCTTGGAATAACACCAACTGCATCTCACTGCCCAGATTTTCAGTTTGCTTTTCAGTTTCCCTCTTCTTTGCAGCAGCTCTTTCCAAGAAAGCCTTCAAATTAACAACAGGACAACTCTTTCTCTTCATGTTTCAGACCAAAAGCAACCAATTCAATATGAAAAACAACAACAATTAGATCATATTAATTTCGGGCAAATTCCGTCTGAATTTTTATTTAACTTTTACATCACCGCAAGTCCTCTATCTCTATGATTGGGTAGTTCCGATAAGCGAAATCAGGTAAACTTTAGATTTTAGAAGTGAACATCAGATGAGGAACGACGAGGAAGACGCAATCAGCGCATACCTGTGGATTTCTTGGTCGACGGAAGTTCAGGATCGAGCAGACTCGAGGAGTGGCGCAGGCGCCCTGCCGGGGCTCTGCCGTCGCGTGTCGCCGTCGGCCGTCTGATTTGGTTTAGGGTTGGGCATCAATTTGGGGAAATTCGGAGCAGATCGAATCGAACAGAGGCACAGGCACACGAACAGACGCGCACACGAACAGGCGTTTCTCTCGATAGGCTTGCGATTCAACCGAGCGATGCGAGCAGCGAGCGTGCCAGACTGCCAGCGTGGTGCTAATTGGGCCAAATAGCCATTTTCGACCTCATAGAGGAGGGAGGCTGGATGGATAGAGGCGGGAGGTGGGCTTCTGGCCCAAATATGTCTCACTTTCGTTTTTTTCTCATATATATATGTGTATTATACACTACATATACCTAGTTTTTTGTCAAAAAAATTGGGTATTCAGTTGAATACCCTTGAATTGAAGTGGGCCCGTCACAGCGATGGAGGAAACACAAAACCTAAAAACTTAGGACGAAACAACACGAACGAGAGCCGGAGCTCCCCTCCCCCTCGTGTTGCCTAGACGGCGACGGTGGAAAACTCTGGTTGCGAAACGCTGGCGGCTAGGTTAGGAACAGGAACGGGATGGTACCTCTCTCTCTCTAGAACACGTCGTTAGCGAGGCTCTAGCTCCTCTTAACCAGCCTTCTTTTGGGTGGTTTCCAGCCTCCTTCAAGGCAAACTGGCAAAGACAAGCTCAACTCTGCTTGCCAACAGATCAATACTGACAGGCGATTAATTTGTGGCAAAGGGACGTCTAGCAGGTACTTATCTCATCATGCATGCATGTATCTTTTCATGTCCTTCTGTAGTTTGCTGGAAGTTGCAAGCATATGTATGTTTTCGACCAGAGTTCGTTGTCTGAGGCATGCACAGGGTGGACTTAGACAAGATTTTGTAAGGGGGCACACAAAGTGATTGGAGGCATTTCTTGTATAACTTCATATAACTTGAATATTTGTCTTTCACACATGAACAAATTATATTGAAATTTCAATTTTTGAGTGGGGGCTATGACCCCCAAAAGTTTCTACTTGGATCTTCCCTTTGGCATGTACTCAAAAAAAAAAATGCAGGATGTGCCGTACTTCAAAAGAAAATGATGGGTCATTAATGTGTAAACTCAATTCGCATGAACTCCCCACTCTGGGGCCCTTCGTACTCACGCCGGGCCAGTTGCTCACATGGAACACCAGTACACCATTGGTGCACGAAGCCATCTCCACCTCATCATGGGCGCTAGGTAACAAAAGAACGTGTCGCGTTTCCAGGCCGAGCGAAAGCGACGGCGGCAGGAGAGCGACGCACGCAAAGCATTCTCCGGCCGGTGCGAGCCGTCCGTCGTCGATCCCGTGGCGTGCCGGTGCGCCCGCCGCCTCTTCTCTCTGTTCCACGTGGGCGCCGCGCATCACTTCCTCCTCCAGCCCCCACTCCACTCCACTCCCCACATCCCTCGTGCCGCTCGCCTCACTCCCCCACTCCACCACCAAGCAACCGGCGCAGCCCCCCATGCCCACCCACTGCTCGACGCAATTCCCCAACGACTGATCGCGCCGCCCCCACATGGCCTCCCTCCTCGCGCCGCCTGCCTCCTTCCGCGGCATCCGGCCACCGGCGCCGCCCCGCCGACATTCGGCCCCGATTGCCCGCGCCGCGCGTTCGTGCTACCGCTTCCGCACCGACGACGACGGCGTCGTCGACGTGGGCGTCGTCGACGTGGCCGTCGCCGGGAAGGAAGGCGATGGCGGGGGGTACACGGTCGGCGTCGAGGTCCCGCCCCTCCCGGGGCGGAAGGGCGGGCTGGTGCTCCGCGCCGCGGACTCCGGGGAGGCCGTCCCGCTGGCATCTCCAGGCGACGGCGCCTGCCTCGCGGCCGAGCTCTCCATCCACGCGTCCCGCGCGCCGTTCAACCTCTCCTTCCTGCTCACAGACGCCAAGGGGCGGAGATACGCACCCACCGCAGGACGGCCTTCCGCGTGCCGATCGGCGTCGGGCCGGGCAGCCCCGCGCCGCTCGGACTCTCCCTGTCCGAGGACGGGGCCGCCAACTTGGCGCTGTACAGCAAGAGCGCCACGGGCGTCGTGCTCTGCCTATACGACGGCGGCGACGAGCCCGCTTTTGAGATCGAGCTAGATCCCTACGTCAACCGGACGGGCAACGTCTGGCACGTCTCGCTGGAGAGCGTGGAGGGGTACGTCAGCTACGGCTTCCGGTGCGGGCTGTTCGGCACGGGCCACCCGCTGCTGGATCCGTATGCCAAGGTGATCGGTGACTTCGTCGCTGGCAATTCTGTTTATGAGGAAGGGGCCACTGTGCCGTCCATGAGCTGCCTCGGATTCTTGGCAAATCCGCCGAGCTACAATTGGGGCAGGGACAAGCGCCCGTGCTTGCCGTTGGAGAAGCTGGTGGTGTACCGGGCAAATGTGGCCTTGTTCACCAAGGACAAGTCGAGTGGGCTGCCGGACAATGTCGCCGGTACTTTCTCCGGGATGGCTGCAAAGATACAGCACTTTAGGAGTCTCGGTGTCAACGCGGTCTTGCTGGAACCAGTGTTCCCGTTCGATCAGGCGAAGGGACCTTACTTCCCGTACCATTTCTTATCACCGATGAACTCGTATAGCAGCGAAGGTTGCAGCGCTTCAGCTATCACGTCTATGAAGGATATGGTCAAGGCAATGCACAGAAGTGGAATAGAGGTCCTCTTGGAGGTTGTTTTCACACATACTGCTGAAGGAGAAGCAGAGTCTCAGATGATATCGATCCGTGGCATTGACAATACCTCTTATTACATTTCTGATGAGATTGCTGGATGCAAATCCGGTATATTGAACTGCAATTGTCCAGTGACACAGAAGCTGATTTTGGACAGCCTCCGCCATTGGGTGCTTGATTTCCATGTTGATGGGTTTTGCTTCATTAATGCACCTTTCCTTATCAGGGGTCCACGTGGCGAATATCTGTCACGACCGCCCCTTCTTGAGTCTATAGCTTTTGACCCGGTTCTTTCCAAGACAAAGATCATCGCAGATCCTTGGTCTCCGCTCGACATATCTAATGTGCAATTTCCATTCCCTCACTGGAAAAAATGGGCTGAGATGAACACAAGGTTCTGTATTGATGTGCGCAAATTTTTGAAGGGAGAAGCTCTTATCAGCGACCTTGCGACGCGTCTGTGTGGTAGTGGGGACCTATTTTCCAGCAGGGGCCCAGCATTTTCTTTCAATTATGTGTCCAGGAATTCAGGTCTTACTCTTGTTGATTTGGTGAGTTTCAGCAATGATGATCTTGCTTCTGAGTCAAGTTGGAATTGTGGTGAAGAAGGACCATCTGAGAACAGTGCAGTCCTTGAGACGAGGCTAAGGCAGATAAGGAATTTCATATTTATTCTATTTGTTTCGCTTGGCATTCCTGTTCTGAACATGGGAGATGAATGTGGGCACTCCTCGGCTGGTTCAACATCATACAAGGAAAGAGTTGCTCTAAACTGGAAGGGCTTGAAGACCACTTTTGTTAAGGAAGTTACTGGGTTTATTTCATTTCTAGCTGCACTCAGAAGTCGGCGAGGTGACATCTTTCAGAGAAGAGAATTTCTCAAACTGGAAAACATAAATTGGCACGGGAGTGATCTATCCGAGCCACGATGGGAGGATCCTACTAGCAAATTTCTTTGCATGCACGTAATAGCAGAGAATAATGGAAACATATCAGATTCAATCAAAGGTGACTTGTACATCTGTTTCAATGCAAATGAGGAATCAATGAGTGCTACATTACCTCCTCCTGCAGAAGGATCTGTGTGGCTACGCTTGGTTGATACATCACTTTCTCCTCCAGGTTTCTTTGCAACCGAGTCTAACCCTAAAGTGCATCAAGTGCTAGGATATTCCTCCTATGAAGTAAAAGCGCACAGCTGTGTTCTATTTGAATCAACAAGGGATCTCTCCTAGTTTCTGCGATAAGTAATAATTCTGTTGATACCGACTTCTTACTTTGTAGACCTTTGGTCCAAATAAGTTGCTGTGTATTGTAGATGAGAAGTTTAAGATAATAAAAGTTAGGATTTCTCAAATAGATGGTATATCTAGTTGTCATACTGCCTTGTTATTTGTGGTGTTTTAACTTTTGCTCAGGTTTTGAAGTTGACCAGTTGCGGGCTTGTGGCTATTTATACTAAGGGAGCCGTCGAGGACGTCCTCCCACCTCGTCACGTCACCTCTATTTCCAGAGTCATTTGATCACTGATATAGAATGGAGCAAATTTGCTTGTAGGTGGTAACTAACAAAGATTTACCTTAAGTCCACTTGTGTGCAATTGATGGGTAGGGTGAAGAGAGGACTTCAAAAACACGCAGTTGCTATTTTCAGGGTCTCGAGTATCCTGAGGATTGATGATCTACGCTAGACAGTGGCGAGACTAACGGCTATGGATCATCGGGAGAGTGATGTTCATTCTTTCTTAACATCCGTATCCATTTTTTCAGACATAGTGATGTTTGGTTTATCTCAGCAAAAATAATAACGATAAATTAATATTATGCTTTCTTTGTATTGTCAACTTATGGAAGTGTCTCGTCGGAGTGAAATTAGAAAGCTACTGCTATTGTCTTAGAGTTCAAGTTGCTATATAGGAATTGCCAAGAATGTATACTGTGATCGATATCTTAGTTAGATTCGAAGAGAGTGAGGATACATCTAATTAATTAATTCTTCCTAGCAGGTGAGTAGCTTACAGTTATGCCCACAGATCGGTGACACTTATTTTTATGGAAAAGGTATCAGTTCATGGCTTAATCTTTGGATTATATGGGCTTAATGTATGGTGCTTGAGTACTGCAGCCGCATCCGTCCATATTCGACGCACACACGGGCACTGCATGAACAGATGCTCTGTTGTTTCCAAAGTCCTCATACATAAAGTGCAGAAATACTCATTTTCCCATCCTCTTTGCAACAGCTTGTCGGCCGTGAGAATTTTGCCCAACAGCAGGGTCCATAAGAACATCTTGCACTTGTTTGGCGCCCACTGTTTCCATATCAAATTGACGAAAGGAGTGTTTGCCGACCCGAAAAATTGCATGCTGTATGCGGAGGCTGCACTGTATGTTTGACTTGGCCCAACACGCCAGGTAATATCGTCCTCTTCGTCATCCAGAACCACTGAATCAGTGATGTGTGCCGCTTTTTGCAGTTGCGGCATATGATCAATGGATAGTTTCATATGTAGGTCCTGGATCCATTTGAAGTTCAGCATTGCATCCTGCACGGTCCTGTTTTTCCTTACCCAAATAGCACACATTTCCGGCGCGATGTTAGCTAGTGGCTCGTGTGTTCCCCACCGATCTGTCCAGAATTTTGCTCTCTTGCCGTTTCCAATTTTTATTTCTGTTGCTGCCGCGAAAAGAGCCTTGTGTGGCGCCTTGCAGCTCTGCCAGATCCATCGTAATCGCAACGCCCTACTGAATTCTCTGATGGAGTGAACACCCAGGCCGCCCAAGGCCTTTGGTCGGCATACTTTGCCTCCACCTTACTCTACACTTGCCTTCAAACTTGGAATTGATATGACATCCGGGAAAAGTGACTGCAAATGGGGCAATTGGAGACAGCGGCGCAGACTGCAACTCCAAACCTATGCGCTGGAAGGCTGTACATTTCACTGCCATACCTTGATGGCTCGACGAATGTAGGCACCAATGGTGGTACTGTAGCTGTGTAACTTCTTTTCTAAGTCTCCCACATTCCACCGGTGCATGGCATAGTCTGAGGCGATGCCTACAGGATAACTAATTTCCAAATGCCTCCAAAGCCTAGTATCTACAGACATCGAAACGGACAAACAGCGACCACCCTCTTCTATTGGTTTGCTGAAAATTTCTCAATACACTTGATCGTTGGACTCTTCGATTGGTACCTCCTCTTGGTCGATGTGCCCGTTTTATAGACGAGTGCTCCATTGTTTGCCGTAACCCCCATATCCTGACTCTCTTTCAAGTCTCATTACTCCTACCTTTTGCTCTCTTCGAAAGCAATAAGGTTCTTGTACCTTGTCTCTTAACCTTCCATGTTCCGACCATGTCCAGTGATCATCACTGGTCTATAGTTCTACTTACTAGATCAGTACTTTCCTAGCACATTGTTTGCTGAAAGAATGTACAGTACTTGATTTACACAATTTTATTCCACTCAGCGCTATTCTTACGGTTTTACATATTACCTGGACATCATAGGCATCTATCACTTGTGTAGCTAACAAGCAATTAAGTATTATGTGTTATTGTGAGACGGTGTTCCTGAAATATGTTTATGCTACCTTCTAGGTGGTATGATAAAAAACATTTACCTGAAGTTCACTTACTCTTGAGAGGTTGCTACCCTTAGATCCTTGGGAGTCCAATTCATATTCATTAATATTTAGTTCTTCTACTTGCTGTGTTTCTCAAACACACTGATGGCAAGTTTATCTTAATTTTGAAAATAATTCTAGACATTACTGTAATTGATATCTTGGTAAAATTTCACGAGTGAGTCGACATTCGATTAATTCATTGTTGCTAGTAGCTGGGTATGCATTTGTTTGCTTTTGGCATCAACCTGGAGTGATACATTTGTGAGCTAGAGGCATGCAGCCAAGGATATGATTTTGCAGTAGAGGACCTATGGGCCTTTGCCCAGGACACTGCAGTGTCATACCTTAAAGGCTGGCCTGATTCAGAGGGAGGTTTCCCAATTGTAGCATCTTAACGTGTTGTCTAAATCAAGAAATATGGATATGAGCAGAAAGATTGTGTCGCCCACGTGCTACCGAGGTTGGGCGTCGTCCGAGCCAATGCCTGTAGGATAACCAAATTCCAATTGCATCCCAAGCCTAGTATATACGGAGTACATCCAAACAAACAAACAAGCGGTGACCCAACACCCCTCTTCTATTGGTTGGCTGAAGAGTTTTCACTACACAATTGGTCTTTGGTCTCTCCATTCGGTATCACCTCTTTGTCATTGTCCCTTTTATATATGAAGTATTCCATTATTGGTTGTAGTTCGAAAATCCTGAATCTCTTGCAAGTCTCATTACTTCCAACCTTTGCTCTCTTCTAAAGCAATAATGTTCTTGTACCTTGCCTCCTTAACCTTCCAAGTTCCAACCATTCCTGGTGCATCACATATTCACATGGTGTATGGTTCTACTTACTACGTCAGTACTTTCCTAGCGCATTGTTGCTGAAAGCCTGTACGGTACATCGCTTGTACAAGAAACTAAACACTATGTTCACTGTGAGACGACCTTCCTCAGATATGTTTGTGCTGCTGAGTGAAGGCCCTAATTGTGGGTGGGATGATAAAAAATATTTACCCTTAGATCCTTGGGAATTTAATTCCTAGTCATTCATATTTAGTTTTTTTATTTGTTATGTTTCTCACATGTAAGGACGAAAGGTTTGTCTTAATTGTAGAAAATAATAATTTACTAGTTGCTTTTTCTTTATTGTTAACTAAAAAACACACTCCTTGGGCTATGAGTTGAGGTCCTATATAGGAATTCGGCTATTGAGAACAGATCTGAACTAACACTACATGTTTCCTCGTTTTCTACTTTTTTATCATGAACAGTCACTACATATACTTCTAGATCATAGTAACTAAAACCATTCATATTTGTTGTTCTACTCCTAAATCACATAATCGTTCAGTTTATGGAATTTGTTACGCCTGTACCACCTTAGTTTGTCGGAAGTCGGAACTGATGTTAACTGTCGCATAAAAAAACTCGTATTCACAAAGTTGCTCCATAGTTTCTCAAAAACAAGCAAAAAAAAAAGGTGCTCCACAACTGATTTGGCACTCTGTGGTGGCTATCTAACTTACCACATGAAAGAGCTACCGCTGATGGAGTCCACATTTGTTAATTAGTTAGTCTGAAATGAATAATGCACCATGCTACTGGAGTAGAATCCTTCTTTGGAGAGGGTCTTTTCCTGAATGTATTTAATGGTGTCAGATTGCTTAGAATGTTACCTCATGTTCCGCCATCAAAGCTACTCCAGGAGTAATAGTTCAGAAACTCATTGAAACACCAGGATGCCCTAACCGAATAGAAGGAAGGTAATTCCAACAAATAAGCCATTGCTGGCTAAGAAAATAATTAGTAAGTCAAATACTGTCATATTGACTCTGTATTTGTTGGAATGCAAGATGAAGCAGCTTCTAAATATGCATCATTTCTGTCAGCTCAGATAGCTAACCGATGCATCACCAAATCAGTCGGAGTAATCAGTCAAGTGTTACTGCAGTATGCGGAAACCTATTGTAAACATTTTCTAGTGTCTTGTATGGTCACTACACGACCAATTGCACTCAGGTGCAGTGTGAGAGAATTGATCACACTTGGGCCTTTCCATTGCATTGATATATATAGTCAAAATACAATCCTAACCATAAATGGGAGATCACACAAATAAGGACTCTCCACGATTTAGGGAATCAGGAGGATATGTCACGCTACGTGACATATCTGTCTAACACTCCCCCGCAGTCACAACGGGAGGAGGACGGACGTTGAGACTGGACCGAAAATCCAGAAACAACGGTGATGGTAGACCCTTCGTCAAGATGTCGGCGAACTGTCGAGACGAGGGAACATGAAGCACTCGGATCTGGCCCATGGCAACACGATCGCGAACGAAGTGGAGGTCGATCTCGATGTGTTTGGTGCGCTGGTGCTGAACGGGGTTCGTAGACATGTAGACGGCGCTGACATTGTCGCAGAACACGACCGTAGCAGGAGGAGTGGGTCGATGAAGCTCGTGGAGGAGTTGACGGATCCAACTAGCCTCGGCGACGGCGTTAGCCACAGCACGGTACTCAGCCTCGGCGCTGGAACGAGAGACCGTGTGTTGCCGCTTCGAAGACCATGAGACAAGGTTGTCACCGAGGTAGACGCAGAAGCCCGACGTAGAGCGCCGAGTGTCGGGGCAGCCAGCCCAGTCGGCGTCGGTGTAGGTGACCATGGAGTCCGGCGAAGACGAGTGAAGCTGAAGTCCATGAGAGATCGTGCCCTGGACGTAGCGCAGGATGCGCTTGATGGCAGCCAGGTGCTGCTCGCGAGGGTCGTGCATGTGAACACACACCTGCTGGACGGCGTACGCGATGTCAGGGCGCGTGAAGGTGAGGTACTGCAGAGCCCCGGCGAGGCTCCGATACTCAGTAGGGTTGGAGACGGGAGCACCGGCGGTGGTGGCGAGCTTCGGAGACGTGTCAACCGGCGTCGACGCGGGCTTGCATGCAGTCATGCCGGCTTTGTCCAGAATCTCCGCGGCGTACTTGGCTTGCGAGAGGTGCATGCCGGAGGAGTCGCGGGTGACCGCGATGCCGAGGAAGTAGTGAAGGCTGCCCATGTCCGTCATGGCGAACTCGGAGCTGAGAGAGGCGGTGATCCGGTCAAGGAGACGCGGCGAGGAGGCGGTGAGGACGATGTCGTCGACGTACAGCAGAAGATAGGCCGTACCCTCTGCACACTGGAGAACAAACAGTGACGTGTCGGAGCGTGAGCACGTGAAGCCGGTCGAGGTGATGAAGGTCGCGAAGCGCTGGTACCATGCGCGAGGGGCCTGCTTGAGACCGTAGAGCGAACGGTTCAGGCGACAGACGTGGTCGGGGCGAGTGGAGTCGATGAAGCCGGTCGGTTGGCGACAGTAGACGACCTCGGCGAGCTTGCCGTGGAGGAAGGCGTTCTTGACGTCAAGCTGGCGAGTCTCCCATTTAAGGGAGATGGCGATGGAGAGGATGACGCGGACCGTGGCCGGTTTGACAACCGGACTGAAGGTCTCATCGAAGTCGACGCCTTGCTCCTGAGAGAAACCGCGAAGCACCCAGCGTGCTTTGTAGCGGTCAAGAGAGCCATCGGGCTTGAGCTTGTGGCGGAAGACCCACTTGCCGGAGACGATGTTGGCGTTCGAGGAGGAGGCACGAGATCCCAAGTGTCGTTGCCGAGGAGAGCGCGGTACTCCGCGGTCATAGCATCGAGCCAGTTAGGATCCTTGAGAGCAGCACGTGCGGAAGTCGGAACCGGAGAGTACCTGCTGACAGAAGCATGCAAGTTAAGCCGCTCACGGGGTGGGACGCGGATGCCGGAGGTGCTACGCGTGCGATGCACGGGAGGAGGCGGCGGGGGTGGGGGAGGTGGCGGTGAGGGCGCAGGCGGCGGTGATGGCGCGTGCGGCGAAGGTGGAGGGGAGGGGGCGCACGCGGGAGGCGCAGCCGGGGGGACGACGAGGGGGGAATCGTCATCATCGAGGAAGTCGTAGGAGGCAGCTGAAGGTTGCTGGGACGAGGCGAAGGGAAAGGTGGACTCGTCGAAAATGACATGGCGTGAGATGATGATGCGGTGGGTAGTGAGGTCCATGCAGCGATAACCCTTGTGATGGGGAGAGTAGCCGAGAAAAATACATGCGCTAGACCGTGGGGCGAGTTTATGAGGCATGGTGGCTGCGGTATTGGGATAGCACAGGGAACCGAAAACGCGAAGGGACGAGTAATCTGGGTGGGTGTTATGAAGAGCGAAGTACGGAGAAGGAGCGCTAATGGTTTTGGTGGGAAGGCGATTAAGGACGTGAGTGGCGTGGTGGAGAGCTTCTACCCAAAAGCGAGGGGGCAAACTAGCCTGAAATAGGAGAGAACGAACAATATCGTTGACGGTGCGGATAATGCGCTCGCTTTACCGTTTTGTTGGGAGGTGTATGGGCAGGAGAAGCGAATGTGTATACCGTGCGCGGCGGCGAGAGAGTGGAGTTTGGCGTTGTCGAACTCACGACCGTTGTCCATCTGTATAGACGCAAGAGGTAGGTTAAACTGGGTTTGGGCAAAAGCGCGAAACGAGGCGAGCGAGGCGTAAGCATCAGATTTTTTGCGTAGAGGGACGGTCCAAAGAAAATGGGTAAAATCATCGAGAATGACTAAGAAATATTTATTACCAGAATTACTTAAAATTGGGGACGTCCAAAGATCACAGTGAATTAACTCAAAAGGGCGAGTAGTTCTAGTGGTGGAAGAGGAAAAAGGCAAACGTACATGGCGTCCAAGCTGACAAGCATGACAAAGAGTACTATGGTTTTTATTGCAAGGTAAAGAAATATGCTGCGAAAGACGACGATAAGCGTCATGGCCGGGGTGACCCAAACGACGGTGCCAAATATCATGAGGGGTGGTGGTGGTGGTGAGAGCACGAGGCGCCGGTGGCTGAAACGAATAAAGCTCCCCCGTACTATTGCACCGAAGAAGCTCACGCCGGGTAATGAGGTCGTTCACAGAAAAACCAAAAGGGTCAAAATTGACAGAACAGTTGTTATCGGTAGTAAATTGACGGACAGAGACAAGATTTTTAATTATGCGAGGAGTAACTAGAACATTACGAAGATGAAGAGAACGATCAGAAAAAGAAGAAGGAAGGGAGGCGTGCCCGGATGCGGAGACGGAAACAGAGGAGCCGTCTCCGACAGTGACATGACGATAAGGAGGATGTGAAGAGAGAGAGGAAAGGATACCGGGGTTGTTGGAGAGGTGAGCGGTGGCGCCGCTGTCCATGACCCACTCCGGGGTGGGGGCTGCAGCGTCATGTTGGTGAAGGGCTGCGCGGGGGCGGAGGGGTCCCAAGTGTGCGCCGAAGTAGGGGGCGCAGTGTAGGAGGAGGCGACGCCGTACGGGGCGCCGTAGAAGGCCTGGCCGTGGGGCGCCATAGAAGGAGGCCGCGCAGTGTAGGAGGAGGCGACGCTGTACGGGGCGCCGTAGAAGGCTGGCCGTGGGGGACGCCGCTGTGGGCGTTGTAGAAGGAGGCCGGCGCAGGTGGTGGTGCGGCCATGTAGGCGTGGGCGCGAGGGCCCGGGTGAGGGACAGCGCCGAGGATGTTGCTCCCGGCGCCGTGCGGCTGCATGGGCCACATCTGAGACGCTCCGGTCCAAAGGTGGAAGGGGGTGGGCGCCATGGAGGAGGAGGGAGAGGAAGGAGGAGAGGGACGGTGGCGGCGGCGGCCGGCTATGGTGCGGCGGCTAGGGTTAGGGAAGGAGAGGAGGCGGAAGCGGTTTAGGGTTTAGGACGTGTTTAGGCTGATACCATGTGAGAGAATTGACCACACTTGGGACTTTCCATTGCATTGATATATATAGTCAAAATACAATCCTAACCATAAATGGGAGATCACACAAATAAGAACCCTCCACGATTTAGGGAATCAGGAGGATATGTCACGCTACGTGACATATCTGTCTAACATGCAGTACCAAAAGAAAAGAAACTAAAATCAATTTGTTCACTACACTAGCTTTTTTCTTTGACGTATTGTTCTACCTATCACACGCCGTGTCCTTTGACTGGAACGGCTGTGAAGCAGTAACATAATGTAGCACTGTTACTATGCTTCGCTAAGTCAGAGAAGAAGCACGGGAGCAAGAAGCTGTACGATCGTAGCATATCATTTCCTTCTCATTTGAGCACACTCAAAGTGATTTCCAGATGCTTCCAACGCCTAGCATTGCAGAGAGATGAAAAAGCAACGGGCCGAAAAATTCACCAGCCTTTCCATTGATTGGTTGAATGTTTCCGGAAATCCATAACGGTGCATGGGTCTAGATGCACTCACTATACATTTTATTTTTAATTTTTTTTCAGAATGTCAAAAAATTCTAAAAAAAATCCGGATGTAAATTACAGCGTGATGTGTTAGCACAAAAATTGGCATGGTGAAAAAACTTTTTTTGCAACCTGTACAAAAAAGACAATTTTCGGACACGTACATATACTTTTCGGTATGTCCGAATTTGTCTTTTTTGCACAGGTTGCAAAAAAAGTTTTTTCACCATGCCAATTTTTGTGCTGACTGCAAATATATTAGACTACATGCAAAAAAAAAATTCGAATTTTTTGACATTCGGAATTTTTTTTTCTGGCTAGTGGGTGCAGCTGCACCCGCTAGCCAAATCGCCGTGTCCGAATGTTTCTCGCTACACTTGGTCTCTTCAGTATCCCACTTGGTAGTTGTGTCACCTTTATATATGGAAACTATACTCCATTGTTGTCCATGTTTCCTCCCAACGGTGTCTTCTAAACGAATAATCCTTCTTGTACCTTGCACCAATGCCACCTCTAAAGTTTCGACCGCAACCAGTGGTCATCACATGGGGTGTTTCCCTGCTTACTGCATTAGTACTTTATCTATAAGCTCATTGCTTCTGAATACCGATACAGTACCTGCTTCATTCAGCAGGTTATGAGCCTAGCGATTATTTCATGCGTTCCAAAATATGACGCTTTTAGTTTTTTATTGATTCATACATAGCTAGACGTATTTTGGTGTGTTGATTCACTCATTTCAGTCTGTATTTTGTCCACATTGAAGTGTTCAAAACATCCTATAATCTAGAACAAAGGGAGTAGCAGATAAGTAGGCCGAAAGTATATATCGCACAGTTGATCCTACAACAGATAAACACCTTACAATATAAAGTGCGGCCTAGAAATCCCGACAGAACTAGCTAGGCAACCCTTCTCACTATAAACATCATAAGGCTGAGGTTAATCATTGCCAAGCCAAGAGTCCTCCTGGAAAGGGGCAATAGATGCATCAGCTACAACGATTTTCTATAAACAAAATATACATTTTGTGTTTTTAACAGAGCATTCCAAAAAGTAACAACCTGGAGTGTGCTACTGCTGTAAAACAAAATATTTCTTTGCGGAAATGTATGTGGACAGGATATTACCAGAGAATGCTTGGTGGTGGAAGGAGTGCTTGCCACTGTGTTCTAATTATGTACAACTTCCTCCGTCCCATACTATAAGATGTTATTACAACCATTGGACAATTTGGCGTTACCGTAGTGGCTTTGTCTTCCAGAACCAAACGCGGTTCCTTCTTCAGGCAGAGAAGAGTTGTTATTTCCTTCATGAGATGGAGTCATCTATTCAAACTTGGAATTGATATGACATCCGTGAAAAGCGACTGCAAATGGGGCAATTCGAGACAGCTGCGTGGACTGCAACCTTAAACCTGTGTGTAGGAGGGTTGTACATTGCAATGCCATACCTTGATGGCTCGCTGAATTTTTTTTTTAACGGGGGCAAAAGCTTTGCCCCATATATTAGTTAAGGAGCATTTGCAAGATAGCAAGTTTCAAGGACCCAACAAGGACCCAAAATATTACAACGCGACTACTCTCGCGGCATCAAATTGCCCAAGCGTTTGGCACCCGTGAGTACCCACAACCGGGCCTCCTTAATTCTATCAAGAATCACAAGCGATGGCGCGCTCTTTTTCTTGAAGACCCTTGCGTGCTCACTCCAAATTTCCCACGTGGTGAGCAAAGTGAGAGTAGAAATTGCCCGCCGATTCGGAGGGGCATTCGCCATCATAAGCCACCAATCGTTGAAGTCTAGATTAGCCCAAGTGCTTGTATCTATATAGTGGAGGCCTAACCAAACCTTGAGGAGGTCCCAAATCCTTCTAGTTAGACGCCAATGGAGAAAAAGGTGCGCAACCGACTCCGTGGTTTGCTTGCAAAGAGGGCACAAGCTGCAATTCGGCCATCCTCGCTTCGCCAAACGGTCCGCCGTTCAAACTCTATTTTGATTGAGAAGCCAAGAAAAAAACTTTGTCTTCGGAGGGGCCCAAGCCTTCCAAATCGTCTTGTCCATGGAGGAAAAAATAGTTCCCATAAATTGCATCTTGTACGCCGACCTTGCGGAGTACTCTTCATTCTCCGTTAACTTCCAACGAATCTCGTCATTGATGGTGGGTTGAAGCTCAATGTTGTTGAGAAGGACCCAAAGCGCCACAAATTGTGCGAAGTGCTCGATGACGAAGTTCTCATCAAGGCGCACCTTAGCCACCCAACTCGCCCCGTGCAAGGCCTCTTGAATGGAACAATTTTTCTTTTGAGAGCATGTGAAGATGAGAGGAGCTATATCCTTCGGCTTCTTCCCGTCCAACCAAGGTGCGTGCCAAAACGGTGTCTTTGCTCCATTACCAATAAAAATTGTTGTGGCGGCGTAGAAGAGATCCATATCCTCCTTGGTGCAAGGGTTTCCATAGCCCACCAAAATCTTTCCGGGATCTTTCCATTCCAACCAAGGTCAACGCAAACGAAGAGCCGTAGCAAATTTGGCTAAATGAAGCACACCGAGGCCCCCAAGCTCGCTGAATTTAGGCACTAATTGTGGTACTGTAGCGGTGTAACTTCTTTTTCTAAGTCAGAGCATGAAGCTACGAGCACTTATGTTTTGTCTCCCACATTCCATCGGTGCAGGGCATAGTCTGAGGCGATGCCTACAGGATAATTAATTTCCAAATGCCTCCAAAGCCTAGTATCTACGTACACACATCGAAACGAACAAACTGTGACCACCCCTCTTCTATTGGTTTGCTGAGGATTTCTCACTACACTTAATCGTTGGTCTCTTCGACCGGTACCTCCTCTTTGTCGATGTGTCCGTTTTATAGAAGGGTGCTCAATTGCTTGCCGTAATCCCCATATCCTGACTCTCTTTCAAGTCTCATTACTTCTACCTTCTGCTCTCTTCGAAAGCAATAAGGTTCTTGTACCTCATCTCTTTAACCTTCCATGTTCCAATTATTTCCAGTGATCATCACATGGTATATAATTCTACTTACTAGATCAGTACTTTCCTAGCACATTGTTTGCTGAAAGCATGTACAGTACTTGCTTTACACGATTTTATTCCCCCACCGTTATTCTTACTGTTTTACGTATTACCTGGACAACATAGGCACGCATCACTTGTGCAGTTAACAAGCAATTCAGTATTAGGTGTTATTGCGAGACGGTGTTCCTGAAATATGTTTATGCTGCCTAGTGAAGGCTCTCATTTTAGGTGGTATGATAAAAAAAACATTTACTTGAAGTTCACTTTCTCTTGAGAGGTTGCTACCCTTTGATCGTTATGAGTCTAATTCATATTCATTCATATTTAGTTTTTGTACTCGTGTTTCTCAAACATGCTGATGGCAAGTTTATCTTAATTGTGGAATATAATTCTGGAAAATAATTCTGGAATTACTGTAATTTTATCTTAGTTAGATTTGATGAGAGTGAGGCGACAACCGATTAATTTTTTCTTGCTAGAAACCGAGTAGCTTAGACTAATGCCCACGGATTGGTGCGACTTCTTTTTGTACGGAATAGTATCAATTCATGGCTTAATCCTTGGACTATAAGAGCATCTCTAAGAGAGCCCTTATAACGCGAAACCTCAAACCCGTTTTGCGGTTCAAGTTTCAGTCGTTTCTGCTCCCAAATACGCGCGGCGCATAGCAGTAACCTTAAACGAAACTGTAAAATTTTGCAAATTTGGCAGGAACAAACACTAGTTCTTCATCGATTCATTGCATACACGAGTTCTTGATCGATTCATACGGATTTTACATACAAAATGTGCTAAACCAAAATGCTAAACTAGCCTAAACCGTCGCCGCCCTAACCCTAATACCAAAATTCGGCTCACCGGAGCCTCGGGCATTGCAGCGACGCGGCGGCGTTGGACCTTCACTCGTCGTCGGAGACGAGGTCGACGACGTTGTCCGCGTCCTCCTCCCAAGCCGCCTTCTTCTCCGCGGCGGTGCGGTCTTGCTCGAGCCCCTGGTGGAGAAAGATCTTGTCGATCTCCGCCTCGCGCTGGAGCTCGCCTCCCTCTCCGCCGCCTCCCGCTCGGAGCGCAGCATCACCACTGCCATGGTGTGCTCGAGCTGGTCGTCGCGGACGAAGTCCTCCGGCGCTACGGAGGACCCGAATAGGCTGGCGCCGTACTCCTCCGGGGGAGGAAGAGCAGGTGGCGTGGTGGAGCTGCTCCGCGTCTGCGAGGTCGAGGAGTTCGACCACCTCCGTTGAGCTGCGCGGGTCGGCGGCGGACCAGCTCGCGCTCCCATCGGAGGTGGTCGAACTCCTCGACCTCGCAGACGCAGAGCAGCTACGGCACCGGCCGGTTCTCGTTGGTCCATTTGCGCGAGCAGCGCTTCCGCTCGCCGTCGCTCCGAACCAACTCCGCCCGCCGCTCGTCGGAGTAGTCGCCTCCGAATCGGTCGTCGCCCGGCAGCGGCGAGAGCTTCCTCTTCGGGGCCATCCTACCTCGGCGGCGGCGCTGGATCTGCAAAGACGGCGGCTGAATCGCGCGTCGGAGGCGGCGGTGCGGTGGGCGGATTGCTTGTCGGCGGCGGTGGGAGGGTGAGGGTTTGGAACCGTGAAATGGCCCTTGGCCGGCATAAATACAGGGTTGCGGAGCACATTCACGGGCACACTTATCCGGTTTACGGGCCGAGCTGTCTTTACGGGCTCTGCTCTGGCCACAAAACCAGCCTCGGCCTGTAAACTCGCCGAACTTTTACGGGTTTTGGCATTATAAGGGCTCTCTTAGAGATGCTCTAACGGGTTAGTGTCTGCGGCTGATATATCTTTCTTTGTGTTTGACATCAATCTGCAGTGAACTCTTTTGGAGCATGTTTGCAGAAAGGATGTCAGTACCAGTTAGTGCTTGGTGGTGGAAGGAGTGCTTGCCAGCGTGTTCTAATTATGTCAGAGCGAGGTATCAACATCATCGGATCGAATAGCTTTGTCTTCCAGAACCAAGTGCAGGTGAGCATCAGGCAGATTCGGACATGGGTTGTTTAATTCGTGAGATGGAGGCATGCATTCAAGGATGCGATATGCAGTAAAAATATAATTTGGACTCGGATGCGATATGGCATACACTAAGAACGAGTGCAAGAGGGGCCACCCGTGACGGCCGCGAAGACTGCAAACCCCAAACATGTGACTCGTATATCCCTTCTATCGAGTAAATTGACAAACAACATCATCGGATCAACAAGTCTAATTAGTCCGGTACTTCTAGTGGAGCCTTTGCTTATTACAGTGCCATCAGCGACTATCAGCGACTCGGGTGCAGTACCTGAATAGTAGTAGCTGAAGAGCAACTAGAGTCGACTACCTCTATGCGCAGTACGTTACAGTGCGATATCACCTCTATGCGCAGTACGTTACAGTGCCATATCTTGGTGGATGGCCTGATTCAGAGGCAGGTTTCTTTATCGTAGCATCTTAACGTGTTGTCTAAGTCAAGAAATCTGGATATGAGCAAAAAGGTTGTATAGCCCACGTACTACAGAGACTGGATATACTCTGAGCAAATGCCTGTCGGATGACCAAATTCCAATTGCCTCCCAAGCCTAGTATATACAGACTACATCGAGTTGAACAGACGGTGACCGAACACTCTCGTCTATTGGTTTGCTGAAGATTTCTCACTACCTTGGTCTTTGGTCTCTCCATTCGGTATCACCTCTTAGTCGTTGTCCCTTTTATAGATGAAGTATTCCATTATTGGTTGTGATTCTAAAATCCTGACTCTCTTTCAAGTCTCATTACTTCCAACTTTGCTCTCTTCTAAAGCAATAATGTTCTTGTACCTTGCTCCTTTACCTTCAAGTTCCAACCATGCCATATGGAATTTGACCGTCTAACGGTTATTCCTAAAGTTTTGACTGGGTTGACTTCCACCTATTTGGATGAAGAAGAAGCGAATGCCACATCAGATGGTCAGCTTCTTTCTCATCTAATTGGTGAAGTGTCGGAGGTTGATTTGGATGAAGACGGTTTGAGCTCATTGTATGGGTTAAAAGCTACTGGTCGGAAATCTAAATCTTCCTCCAACAAATCGTCCCGAAAACGGGCAAAGTTATCCAAATCCCCAAAGGTTCCCAATGAATGGCATGTTCGCAAATAGCAGAGGTCTTGGTGACTTGGCTAAACATTTGCACTTTGTTGGTTGCATTCGGGACCATAATTTGGATTTCTTAGCTATTTCTGAGACGGGAAGGCGTGAGTTCTCGCAAAATCTATTGAACCGACTTTCGGACGGTATAGACTTTGAATGGTACTCTCGTGCTCCACATGTCCGCTCCGAGGGCATTCTACTAGGCATCAGGACTGACACCATGGAAGTGTTGGATGTTTCGGATGGTGATTTCCATATCAAAATGCACATCCGAAATAAATCCGACAACTTCATTTGGAGTCTGGTTGCCGTGTATGGGCCGGCCCAGGAGGAGGCTAAGACGTACTTTCTCTGCGAGATGGTTAACTTGGCAAAAGACAACCCTCACCCAATCATCATTGGTGGGGATTTCAACTTGCTTCGTTATCCATTCGAGAAAAGTAGATGACGGTTTGACAACCGTTGGCCTCTTTTGTTCAATGCAGTCATTGACAGCTTGAACCTAAGAGAGATATCAATGGTGGGGAGACAATTTACTTGGGCTAATTCTCTCCCTGAACCCACATACGAAAAACTGGACCGTGTACTCATGGATACTAATTGGGAGTCCAGGTTCCCATTGGTGTCGGTACGGGCTCTAGAACATATAGAGGGTTTGTCGGATCATGCTCCCATTCTTTTGTCCACCGGTACACCTCGACCACCGTGTAACCCGTGCTTCAAGTTTGAACTTGGGTGGTTACATCGGGAGGGTTTCCATGAGATGGTCAAAAGAATCTGGGAAAGACCAGTAGCTGGTGATACGTCCATACAGAGGTGGAACAACAAAATCCGTGCTTTACGCACACACCTAACTGGTTGGGCACGTCATACTACGGGTTTACTCAAAAAAGAAAAGTTGAGACTTTCCTCCATAATTGATGCCCTAGAGGCTTTAGCAGAGGTTCGACTGCTGTCTCCGCAAGAGATTGAGCTTAAGAGCCAATCGAATGCACAGATAGCGAAACTTCTGCGTGAGGAGGAGCTAAAATGGTACCAACGATCAAAAGCTCAATTCATCCTTGAAGGGGACTCGAATACTCGCTACTTCCACAGTATTGCCAATGGCAGACACAGGAAAAAGCGGATTCATTCTCTCATTCAGGATGAGGGTACGATCGAGGGCCATGATCAACTAAAGTCTTGCATTACCAATTACTATAAAGAGCTGTTTGGAGCTCCAGAGGAAGGTAATTTTACTCTAGACGAGTCCCGAACAGACGATATACCCCAGGTTTCAGATGAAAAGAATAACCTACTCACTGACCTCTACTCTGAGGATGAAGTGAGAAAGGCGGTTTTCTAAATGAAACATAATTCAGCTCCTGGTCCTGATGGTTTCCCGGCCGAGTTCTATCAGAACTTCTGGGATGTTATCAAGTTTGATCTACTTCAATTGTTCGCTTGTCTACATGCTGGACAATTAGAGTTGTTCCGTCTTAATTTTGGTGAGATAATTTTATTACCTAAGCTTAATGAGGCAGAAAGGATTCAATAATTCAGACCAATATGCCTTCTTAACGTTAGTTTTAAAATATTTACCAAAGTTGCTACGATTCGACTGAACAGTGTGGCAGATCATGTGGCTCGACCGTCACATACGGCATTCATGCAAGGTCAGAACATCCTCGATGGGGTGGCGATCCTACATGAAACAGTTCAGGAACTACATAGGAAAAAGCTGAATGGGGTAATATTTAAAATTGATTTTGAGAAGGCCTATGATAAAGGCAACTGGTCTTTCCTCCAACAGACTCTTAGAATGAAAGGTTTTTCTAATGAGTGGAGAGCGTTAGTAGATAGCTTTGTTTTGGGGGCAGTGTTGCCATTAAAGTCAATGATGACACTGGCAAATACTTCCAAACGAAAAAAGGCCTTAGACAAGGTGACCCATTATCGCCAATACTATTTAATATAGTGGCTGATATGTTGGCTACCTTGATCGAACGCGCTAAGTCTGACGGCCAAATTGAAGGAGTCATTCCTCATCTCGTTGATGGTAGTTTATCAATTCTTCAATACGCGGACGATACAATTCTGTTTATGGAACATGACATTGAAAAGGCTCGTAATCTTAAGCTGATTTTATCAGCATTTGAACAACTATCGGGTCTTAAGATAAATTTCCATAAAAGTGAATTGTTTTGTTTTGGCGAGGCTCAAGACAACGCCGCCTTGTATGCTGAACTTTTCGGATGTACGCAAGGTCAATTTCCTATCAACTACTTGGTAATCCCGATACATTATCGGAGACTCACAAATGCTGAATGGAAAAAGGTGGAGGAAAAATTGCAAATAAGACTTAATAGCTGGAAAGGCAAACTCCTATCCCTTGGGGGAAGATTGGTACTCATAAACTCAGTACTTACGAATATGGTACTATATATGATTTCATTCTTCCAATTGCCTAAAGGAGTCTTGAAACGATTGGATTATTTCTGGTCTAGATTCTTTTAGCAAGGGGATAGCGAGAAGAAAAAATATCGGCTGACTAAATGGAGTGTGGTTTGCTGCCCTAAATACCAAGGAGGGCTTGGATTTCATGACCTTGAGGTCAAGAATAGAGCCTTGCTTGGTAAATGGCTCTTTAAACTCCTTTCTGAAGATGAAGTTTGGCAAACCCTCCTTAGGAGGAAATACGTGGGCTCTAAGGCTGTGTCTCAGGTTATTTGGAAACCTGGGACTCACACTTCTGGGCAGGACTTATGGCCACGAAGAAGTTCTTCTTCCCACAAGGATCCTTTTCAATTAGGGATGGATCGGAAATCCGTTTCTGGGAGGATAAATGGCTAGGAAATACCACCCTCAGAGAACAATATCCGGCTCTGTATAGCATTGTACGAAACAAGAGCGACACGATCGCTACGGTGATGGAAACTTCCCCACCAAATGTTTCGTTTAGACGAAGTTTATTTGGGGCAAGACAAGTATCTTGGAACGCCTTGCTTCTTAGATTGGAACCCATCCAATTGACGGAAGGTCCAGATAAATTTCGTTGGAATCTTACCAAGAATGGCAAATTCTCGGTTGATTCTATGTATAGAGTTTTAATCCTACCTGATGTACCAGTCGATACTAAAAATAATAACAAAATTTGGAAGATGAAGATCCCGCTCAAAACAAAGGTGTTTGCGTGGTATCTTCATCGAGGTGTAATTCTTACAAAAGATAACCTTGCCAAACGCAATTGGCATGAAAGTAAAAAGTGTGTCTTCTGTCAGCATGACGAGACTATTACACATCTATTCTTCCAGTGTGAGCTTGCTAGGTCTATATGGTCAGCCATCCAGATAGGTTCTACCTTACATCCCCCGCGTAGCGTTGCAAACATTTTTGGTAATTGGCTAAACGGTGTGGATCCTATGTTTAAACTCTTTAGCAGGGTGGGAGCGATTGTCGTTATTTGGTCGCTCTGGCTATGTAGAAATGACAAGATTTTTAACGATAAAAATGCTTCTGTTATGCAGGTTATTTACCGGTGCACAGCAACGTTACGAGCATGGTCGGCCCTACAACGTGTGGAGCACAGAGACTTATTTTTGGAGGTGACATTACATTTGGAGGCCGCGGCGAGGGGGTTATTCTCCCAGCATGGATGGCCACATAGGCTCCGGATAGACCTACCACCATCATAGGCGACTTTACAATTTCTCATCATGATATGTAATTCGCCTTTTTATTTTCTATAATGGGTAATGGTGAACTGGTGAACATTGGCTGTGTGCATCCTAGTTATGCAGAGGCCGGGTGTAATGCTTAATCCTTTTAAGTAATAAAATCCCTTTATCTAAAAAAAAGTTCCAACGATGCCTAGTGCATCACATGGTGTATGGTTCTACTTACTACATCGGTACTTTCGTAGTACATCGTTGCTGAAAGCCTCTATAGTACATCGCTTGTACACGCAACTAAACACTATGTTCTTTGAGAGACGGCATTCCTCAAATATGTTTATGCTGCTGAGTGAAGGCTATTACTGTGGGTGGTATGATAAAAAATGACCCTTAGATCCTTGGGAATCTAAATGAATCGTAATTGGTCAAAGTGTTTCTGCTGAAGAAAGTGTCAAATGCTACAGTGTATTATCTTTTGCGATTCACTGCGTCGGGCCATATCGATTAGCTGTTGCTACGACTGTATTCGCTGTACCAAATGAGTAAAATCTAGACCCTATGCATCGCTCCCATCAAGCATGCAGGATCCCGGGCTTCCGGAAGTTTCTGGGTCCGCCACTGACTCCAGTCACTTCCGTATCTGCCCTCCTCCTTGAAGGAGCTCTATATTGACGGATGCCATCCAAACCTGGGAAAGATTACAAAACATGGAAACCCTGATTGGAACAAGATTGCTCACATCCCTGGTGTGGAAATAGGTACCTCCAACAATCCACTCTCATCCTTTTTTTTAACAAGGCAAAAGCTTTCCTCACTTACTTAATTTACTGCTTGGATCTCTGTACTGCTGGAACTTACTAGTATCGGATCTGAATGTGAACCAATGACAGGTGGTGATTCTCTGTACTGCTACAATGAAGTCAGACGTCAGGAAGCCTGGAAGATGATTTAGGGGTGAGGGACCAAGTAAGATATACCATCCATTCGTGTGAGGGACCAGATCCGACAAGGCAAGCAGTATGTTTTAGTCAATGAGTAAAATCAGAAGAGAGACAAAAGAAATTCCGTGGACACGGTCACACAAGGGCATACTCGGAGGTTATTGTTATTTATTTTAGCAGGGTATATGTGATCTGTGGTCGATTGATCCGTAACCACTCTGCTAGAAATACAGATCCTTGTTGGTTGACTCAATGTAGAACCCAAGATGAGATCAATTCTTGTTTCTTCTGTGTACTTTGCACATAATATGAGATCAATTCTTGTGTATTGCCGTGGGTGGTTCTTCCTATGGACGAAATGACAGACGGGAGCTTGGTGCCGCCCGCCAGCTCGTCGTCATCTGTACACCTATCAGTTACTGTGCTTGAGGGATTTAACAAACTGGAGAAACATATGCTGTTGTTTTATTATGTTGTTGTTTTATTCTCAGAGTCCAAATTTATTTAAGCCGTTTCAAGTGTAATAAACTAGCAGGAGTGAGCCATGACTATCATAGTGATTGCGTTCCTTAAATATGAGGTTGGTGTGAAGTCTGTTTTGCTTGAATGCATAAACAAAGTACAATGCCAATCAAAGTCTACTACTTTGCATGTCCAAAAAAAAGTCTACATACTTTTTCTTGTTTCGTTTTTTTCAGCAAAAATGACAAAATGAAGTGAAATCCTTGCATTAATTTCAGCAAAAGGAATCTCCAATGCACATCTGTAACCGCGTGTTGATTCAAGACGCCAAGTTATAAACTTATAACACATGGATTTCCCCTCTATGTTTTAGTGTCCATCACAATGTTCTAGTGGGTTTCAAACATGTTGTGCTTAGGTTTTGCCCCTGAATTTCCTTTACAAGATACTAGATACCCAAGTAGGAGTAACTGGGGCCAAGATCAATAACATCAATCTGATGGTTGTATCTGGTATTCAGGATAGGTATTTCAAAAACCAATTAACATCAATCAGAAGATTTGCAATCTAACAAAAGCATCAAGTTCACACGTGACTGGATCAATTAAACCCTCTTTTTCAATGCTTTTGAAATATTGCAAAAAGGTGCTCAGTTTCGTTGCCTCCTTGGCGCAAATGCAAGACGAAATACTGCATATGTTTTTGTCTAAATATTGTTCCATACTTCTATCAATTAACTTTCACAAAAAATAACATATGTGTTTCTGAACGTCACCAGTTTAAGTTTGTACCAGAAATCTTGCATGAATCATGAATGGACACCCTAAAACTATTGCTTGAATCTTTTTTTTTTAATCATTTACGTGTAACTTGAAAAAGAATTTGCAAAAGGTTCACAGACAACATTTACTACAGGACTGTCCACATCATAATGCGAACAATATGGTATTGTGGTGTAGCTAGTACTAATTGAAAGACCAGATTATGTAAGAAACAAAAAACAACATTCTCACAAGGAAAAAAACAATGGCGAACCAGGGTACAGGAGAATTCGTTCTTTTATTTCTCATGTGCCACACGCTACATATGGAACAGGCAAAATCAACACGTTTTGAAACAGCCTTAATGCAAAATGATACTCCTTGTGCCACTAACAAGAAACAGCAGTAATAACTTCAATTGTGGCTTTAAACTATTTGATAGTTAGCAGCGACCAAGCGAACCCTCTGTGCAAACTTTGGTGGGTTGCCTTCCTTCAGAGGATTAATTCCAGTGACCTAAAAAAATCAAGAAAAAATAAATAAATAAATGGGAGGATCAAGGAACATATGAAGCAATCAAGTCCACCAGCATAGTAAAACCAACCTTCAAATCACTGAAAGTATTAGATGCCGCAAATCCAATAGATATGGGGAAAAATGTTGACGGGTCAGCTGGGGGAACAATAAATTCCATAGACCCACTGAGAAGGTAAAGAAACAATAATTAGCAAGACATGATTGAACTACGTATTAGAAAAAAAATATCATGTCATATATCTCACGCACTTGCGGTTTGACTGATCAATAAGAAGAATGGACCATTCCAACACAGAGTTCCTTGAGTCATACCTATATGCACAAGGAGAAGTTGAATACTAACAAGAGGCACTAAAAACAACAAATATATGCGACAGAACATCATTGAACTCCGCAATGACAGAATCGGAGAAGTAAAATGAGCCATAGTTTCTATAGTACAATTAAGTGTATTGCTGTATCGATGCTAAAGCTTTATTTCCTTAATATACATCCCTTAATAGTTTGAAATACCAGCGGTAAGAACAAAGATTGGAATGCTAGTCATCACTACTTATATTTGTTAAAAGACCAACACAACAAGTTAATATGATATTATCCGTATCTAAGGGAGTGAAGTTATACTGTGACTGCAGGAGACCATAAAGCTGGATCTGCAAAGGCATGATTCTCATGTACATATAGAAAATTGTCACTGATATTTTGCAAGATATTTTCGTAACTAAAACATAACAGAGAAAGCAAACTAAAAAGTAACTCGAAACATTACTTCCACTCTCCATCAATCTGTTTAACAGTTGGAGCCTCCCGAAGTGCAGGCAGAGGAATAGATATGACAACATTGTTCAAGTCAAACATCTCGGACGCCTCATATTCAATGTTGACATAGGTTTCATTTCCAGATACCGATGGCCAGCAGTTAACTACACAAGAAATATAGGTTACAGAAAGTCTAAATTAATAGAATACCAGAAGAGAGTAAAGCAATAGTGCACCTGACAGAGGTAGAGACGATTCATTCATTCCCTGGATTCTCCATTTCACAAGTGGTGTTTCATTTTGACCACTTGGGAAAGGCCTGTTTGGATCTTTCGCTCCAACAATTTGCTGGCTGTTAAATAACTCTTTGTTGATATTGGGGTGTGTTTTGAAGCTAAGTCCAGATACATCTTGGTTTTCAATCTGTACAGCACACCACATATCAGAAATATAAGCTCCAATCGGTTTTATGGTGGGCAAATGATAATGCATAATAGTGTGCAATAAGCATTCTCATCAGCAATAAATATATTAAACATAAATGAAGGTGGTGTCATAACATATAACAATGGTCGATATTGTATTCCCATGCAATATAAGTAAAAGGCCATGCAAGAGTAATCTTAGATTGAATGTTGCATAACAGAAGGGGAACTTTCTGTTTAATTAGAGTGGATAATACCATAATACGCTGAGATGACAGAAATTAAAATGTCGATGTTGTTTGGTGTTCAGAAAAAAATTACCTGCAACTGGACAAATCCATCTGCATCATTAAGGACCTGAAGAGCAAGGGTTCCTTGCACATCAAAGTTATTAACACCTCCATCTCTTTTAACTATCACATTAAGCTTCTCTTCAATAGTTACTGTGATGGGATCGCTTGGTAGAAGAGGTGAGGACCTTGACAAAACTGAACTTGGTTGTACATCCTCCAAAATGACCTCTCCTTCAGCTTTCAATGATTCTAGGAACTGATTGGTCTTCTGTGATTTTCCTAACTTCATACCAAGACCTTTACCAGGAGCAGCAGCAGGTGCTGACGGACGACCTGTAGAAATGTTGATAGATCAATCTCCAACAATAGTACAAGGCAGGTAATATAATTGCCCGTCATTTAACATGATGGAAAAATCTGTCTTGAAATATCTGAATAGAACTTCCCTAGTTGGCAAATATAAGAAACCCAGAGATTGATCTATCAACACCACACCGACAATCAAATAGGAGAAATCAAGAGAGAGTAGGTTTATTCTTAGAAAAATAGAAACTATCATATGAAAAAATATAGCATGAAAGTGAGATGTAGGTATGCTGAGTTATTTTCATTAATATTGTGAAGTAAACCTTAGCGCATCTTTTTTATTACACAAAGTATACATGAGTTTTAAGGGACGGGTGTAACAGGCTAGGCAAAACCATGAATGTACTTCATATGATAAGAAATACACCACGATGAAACAGAATACATGTAAACAACAAAAAGGAAAGGTTTTAACCAATCCCAACATGAATAATTTTGAACAGTAACTTTTTCATTAATGTGAAACAAGTATTTGCTAAAAGACAAAGAGGACTTAAGTTAACACCTTTGGGTTTACTGGCAAATGGGTCCATATCAGTGCTCATACTAGAACCACTTCCAAAGCCAGTACCAGTAATACTCATGTCGCTGAAAGTTTTTTCCATTACACGAGGACCAGATATTGACGAGTAACCTTTGTCAAGTTTGCCTTTCTCCATCTGTATCAAAACCAACCAGAAATCATATTTCTTAAAACATGAAAAAAGCAATGCTCAATAAATAGAATGGTAAGACCAACGTTATTAATAAAATGCCATTACTTGACTAACAGTTGTGATGTATTCACACTATCATTTTATATTACTTGACTTCATTGGGCTATGATATAAGTTAGCTAGCAATTGTCATGACAGTAACTTGACTAACAGTTGTGATGTATTCACACTATCATTTTATATTACTTGACTTCATTGGGCTATGATATAAGTTAGCTAGCAATTGTCATGACAGTAACAGATTTTCCTATGCATGCTTCTAATGCCCCACAATCTAGCATATGAAACCACAAATTTTAGGCAAAGACATGATAACTGACTAACTGTAGAAGTGTGACCCAATGATACAGATGAGACTGAAGGAGCTGATAACTATAATAGACTTAACCGAGCATAAAACTGAGAGCTGAACATCCCAAATAATACATACGGAGTAGGGCAAAGCTCACTAAACTGAACGTCATTTTTCTCCCCAAGGTAATATGTATTTTTAATATGGACAAAGAAGTAGGGCAGACCCTGATTTTGTCAAGCTCACTAGCTCTCTTCTTCATGACATCCCTAGTGTCATTGATTTTGCTCTGCATCATCAGCTTATGGGCCTTCTCTTCATGGCTCTCCATCTCACAATATTGTTTGACTTGTTGCACTGTTACATTTTCCTTGTTTCCAAGAGAGATCGCTTCGTCAAATGCAAATATAAGCTCAAATGCTGTTTTACAGATACCCTCCTCATCCAGAGCGGAGTATTCAGGCACCTTTACAAATGTTAAGGAGACCCTGGCACCAATTTATTGCAAGAAAAAAAGAAGAAAACTAACCCAGCATAGCAACATGCATAACGGAGGATTCATACACCCAGTTCTTAGACACAAGGTTTATATTTTCCACTTATATTTTCATCAAGGATAGATACTGTCAATCTAGTAATTTTATATTGTTTTTTCCTTGGTAATACCCACTACCATGTTGACCATAAATATAATATTATCTGCTATTTAGTTATCATGAAGCTATTTGATTAATATGACTTTATCAGTATGTTACATTATAAAACTGGAAGACTAAAGATATGAAAATAGGATACAAGCTTGGATAGCAGCCTCAGTGTGTCCAGATCTTCAAGGATATTACTCTGCTTGTTTGTGATAAGTAGCAATATAGGCCTTCAATAGGTTGATAAACATAACGAACACTTTCTGTCTCAAGATAAGTGTGTTGTTTCCCAGTTCCAACAAGTTTTGGGAATGCTGCAAGTAATCCTTCTATCCTTATTCGAGACATGTCAACATATTGTCTTGAAACAAGTGCTGCACAAAAGCATATCAAAAGACTTTCAGACCAGTACCATTAAGGCTACATAGCAGTTCTATACAACACTAACGAACAGAACATCTAAGTCAGCTATGTACTGCTCCAGCATTATGATAACAGCTAGTTCACCATTGCTTCTTTAACAATTTAAAATAGGACATTATCACTCCAGTTAGCAAATGTTGACTGAAGATTATATGCTATAAGAAAAGAAGATAAGGAATATGTTTATTTGGGGATTGGCATGAATATTCAGCCAATAACTGAAATTTTCTAACCCACCGCACCTTTTCCAGACTTCGAGATGATGGAAGCAGCAAGAACCACCTGTCGTACAGGAGAATAATCAGCTCCTCTAAAAATAAAGTGGGACTACTTATTAAATTTATTTTGCGAGAAAAGTGGGACTATTAGTATGAGCATAAAGAAACTGTAAACAGTTCATTACATCAGAAAACACCATCATGCCAGATCTGGATCACAGATAGATTGACAGGCTTAAGGAAATCAGGCATACCATTTTCAGTAGCTTTGTTGGCCCCTTGAACTATTTTTAAAACACCAGCAAAGTATGCACCTGCCAAAGGAAGAAAGAATAATGCAATAAGCTTAACAGTCATCCAATAAAATTAACAATAAAAGAATGAAAAAAGGAGGTAAATGGATCACTAGGAACCATGTGTTTAGTTTTTATTACTAGCCCTTCAAACTTCAGAGCAAGAAACGAAGAAAGCCCAGAGATCGGTGTTGAACATGCTCCTTAATCCAACAAGGTTTTGTTTGGTTTGAGAATGACATTTGGTGGTATGGCGGTTAATTCCCTTACTTGTTTGGTTCTAGCAGGCCACTGCCGTGCTCGTTTCAGGGGGTTGACACATTATTTCTATTCGGATCAAATGTTAAACTAGCACTCGGTAAGAAGATGAGAGGAACTTTACAAACTAGAATTTGACCAAACCAACACTGCCAGGTCAACAACTATATGACTACCTAAGAGATCACAAAAAATAAAGGAAATCCGCAGCAAGTCATACATGGGAGCACAACCCTCAAAAGCGTTGAAAGTAAAATACTCGTAGTATTAGTACTCCACCACGGAGTAAGATCGGACTAGACATCTCAGATTTTACCCACAAAATGTACGTCGTGAAACAACACTAGAGATCTCAGATCCGGTATCCACGACACACTAATTTGAAGTTTTGAACAAACGGGCCAGAGGAAGATCAGGAGAGGAAGGAGTGCGCCGGGAGGAGGAGAAGGTCAATGGGATGGGGATCAGAGCTCACGAACGGAACGGGAGCGACGAGCGGATCCGGTGAACGGCGAGCGACGGGGCAACCACAAGATGCGTGGGGGAAGGCGAGGGTGATTGGAGGAGAGAAGAAAGAAGGGGGGGACGGGGAGGAGGGTGGGGAAAGTATACCTCGCAAGCGGCACGATGCGCCGGACCGCCGTCCGCCGGATCTACAAGCTTCGTCCGCGGCGGCGATGGCGATGGAGAAAATGCCGGGAGCGCTCTGGTTCCGGTAAGTTTTGGCGAGATCTGGAGGGGGAAAGAGAAGACAGTCGCGCGAGAGTGTTTAGGTGGGGCTGTACGTGTGAGTTCCACTAGCAATTTGCCAAGCGAGCGTAGCTAGTGTTCTGAAAAAAAAAATCATTTTCTGCCTCCTCCCGAACTATTTGCAATTGCCTCAGACAACCTCAGCATTTTTTTTTGCAAAACACACTACAATGCAGATACTCACATACACGCGTATACATCACCCCTATGAACGCACGCGCGTACACCCTACCACTATGAGGATCTCTGAGAGACTGAGCTGGCGGATCAAGTCTTGAGATTGACGAAGTCACCACGGGCGTCTCGCTGTCGACGAGAACGTCGCCTCACAGTGAAGAATATTCCGCCTAAATGAAAAACACCAGCGTTAAACCTAGAGTTTGAACTCTGATAGGCTGGGGGTATAACCACCCTCCTAACCATCCTACCACAGGCAGATTCTCAACTCAACATTTTTTTGCGAATCTCCCGTGCAACAATTCAAGCATTGGTCGATTACCGTGTAAAGCTATGTTTTTTTAACATGACCAACTTATTGTGATGTTTGTTATCTTACTGTAGTGGCAGAGCTAGTAAAGTAGCGTTGGGTTCTGCTAAACCCAACAAAATTCATTTATTCCTTGCTGATTTCTCTAATAAAATTTGCTTATGAGTGGAAAAATACACCATAAGTAACATAAATGAATCCAACGAAATTATGTCCTAGCTTCACCCTGGTATTTCATAAGAGACTCATTTCATAAAGACACCTCATTTTTCTGTTTCAAGATGAGATATGTGTGACATGAGAACGCCACTGAACCAAACTGAAAACCTTATTTAGTGTTATACGAAGACATAACTTGCTGACTTGCAACCTGTCTTTATTTGCCATAGTGTATCTTGAAGAGCATGCAGTGCATACGTGAACATATGTTTGGTTCAGACGTTATCCCTCGGGGATATCCATCTTTTGACGTAATCCATTTTTTTTGGTTAGGAAAGTGGGAGGGATATAGCCAACCCATTTTTTGAAATAGATTCTAGCAAATACTGCTCAACGTAATCGCACATTCCAGATGCCTCCTAAGTCCAATAACATCTCCGAATAATCGGCTTTTCCTAGATTCTCTTATGATATCTCGGGCTCCAGTTTTTTTTCGAGATTGACGGGGGGGGGAATAAATCCCCACCGCTTGTTTCATTCATCGAAAGAGCCTGGCGGGCTATGTTCTTACAACAGAATAGCAATTGTACAGGGGGATACAGGGGAAGAGAAAACAGAGAAAATACATGAAAAAAAAACAACTAGAAGAGGTAACAGCAAGAGCCACCGAGAGACACAAGAGGTGAGGGTGTAGCCGGGGATCACAATGCCAAGACTCTGCAATCATTGTCTCACGCACCGCACCGGCATGCGACTCGAACCCCAGGCACAACTCAGGAGCACCACTATCATCATCGGAGTGTCAAGCCTAGCACCTGGCACTAACCTAGATAGGGAGCTCCGCCACGAAGATCGAGACGAAATAGCCGGTGGGGGAGACATACATTGTGTCGTCAATTAGCAAAGGTGAGCCGAGACGCCACCAAGAGCACGAAGCTCCCACACCGCAACAGCAACCGAGGGAGGCTCTTGGGCAAGCACATCAACGGGGTCGGGACCACGCGAAGGCCAGCCGAGGAGAGAAAACAAACCACCGTCGGCCCCAAGTCGGCCGCACCAACACCATCAAACGCATCACCGTCACGAGCTTACCCCAGACACCAGGACGCTCACAAACCACCCTGCTATCCCCGAGCAGCGCCTCCACGGAGGGGAGCGACGTCGCAACGCCGCCGTTGCCCAAGCAGGGGACCGGGCTTTCACCCAGCAGGGGGATGGGTGATGGGATGAAACCTCAACGAAGCCTCCGAGGAGGGATCCGCGCCGTAGCGTCGTCGACGTCGTGGCTGCCGCCAGCCAAGGGTTTCCCCCGGTTCCAACACCACACCACCATCCACCCGTGCCTTGGACCAGCGAGGACGAGGCCTCAAGAACCGAGGACGGGGAGAACGCCATAAGCCGGAGACGCGAACCCGTCGGAATGCGCCACAGAGGTCTTCATCCAGGAGCCGCCGCACCGAGCGGCCGCACCATCGGGGGAGAGGGGCATCACCACGATGCTCCACTCCAAAGACCTCCACACCTCCAGAAGGGGCCGCAGCCTCGAATGCCGAGCACCACCGAACTACCGACGGCGCCCCCGGGGCCGGGATCGACGGCCGAACCACCGGGACGCGGAGCACGACGGCGACCTCCTAGGAGCGGGCTGTGCTCGACGAAGGGGAGCAGAGCCGCGAGCCGGCACGGAGCCGGTGCCGAAGCCAGGAGCGCATCCGTGCCGCCGCCGCCGCGTCGAGATGTGCAGACGCGAGCAGCACAGCACCAGGAGAGGAGGACGCCGCGGGTCGATGTGGTCTCGGGCTCCAGTTAGCTAGCTATTGGTTATCCACAAAGGTTGGAGCTCTCCGTAGTCCCCATTGTTGGCTTTCTTTCACAAGTTCACTTGGTTGCTGCCTTTTTAACTTGAGGGGTGAAGAGAATGTAGTGCATGTGCAACAATTTAAGCATTGCAACGACCAAGTCCAGTAAATACAAGGACCACGTACATGTTTTTTGCGTATAAAGTGTCCTTCGTTTTGGCTTTTCTGAAACATGGCTTTAGATGTTCTTGCAATGTGTAGTGTGGGACTCGGCATTTTCTTCCTTATCATTTGTAATTTGGATGGGATTTATAGTATCCCTTGGAAACTGTAAAAGCCCAAAACTTAAAGTTTTGTCTGGTTATACATAGTTAGTGTTGGGTTGCAAGTCACATTTGCCACAGTAAGGGCAACAACAATGAGGTACGGTGCAATTATAATTGGACTGAACCATCCAGTTTCGTAGAGAGCACTATGTGTTCAGGGATATCTCTATATATCTTCACACATACAAGTGTCTATCTTTGCTGAAGTCTTTAGGAAGAAAACCGCATGTTTATCGCCTTCTCGGGCACATTTTTTCGCTCATTTGCCCTTTCCGTCTGCCCGACCCCATATAAATCCTACCCACACATTTTTTCGATAAAGGGATTTTATTACTTAAGAGTATTAAGTATTACACCCGGCCTCTGCATAACTAGGATGCACACAACCCCAACAAGTTCAGAAGTTCTGAAGTAGACAGAAAATAAAAAGGCGAATTACATATCATAATGAGAAATTGTAAAGACGCCAAAGGTGGTGGAGGGTCGATCCGGCGATTATGTGGCCATCCATGCTGAGAGAATAACTCCCTCGACGCAGCCTCCAAACGCGAAGACACCTCCAAGAACAACTCGCGGTGCTCCACACGCTGTAGGGCCGACCATGATCGGAGCTTAGCTGTGCACCAGTAGATAAACTGCATAACAGAAGAATTTTAATCGTCAAAAACCTTGTCATTTCTACATAGCCATAGCGACCAAATAACGGCAATCGCTCCCACCCTAATAAGTAGTTTAAACCTAGGATCCACCCCGTTTAGCCAATTGGCGAAAAAAATTGCAACGCTGCGCGGGGGTATAAGGTAGAACCTATCTGGATGGCTCACCATATAGACCTAGCAAACTCACACTGGAAGAATAAGTGTTTAATAGTCTCATCATGATGACAGAAGACACACTTCCTACTCCCGTGCCAATTGCGTTTGGCAAGGTTATCTTTTGTAAGAATTACTTCTCGACGAAGATACCACGCAAACACCTTCGTATTTAGCGGAATCTTCATCTTTCAATTTTTCTTATTATTATCGACTGGAACTTCGGGCTGGATTAAAGCTCTATAAATAGAATCAACGGCGAATTTACCATTCTTAATGAGACTCGATCGAAATTTATCTGAGCCTTCCGTCAACTGGACAGAGTCCAACGAGAAGCAAAGCATTTCAGGATGCTTGTCTAGGCCCTAATAAACTTCTTCTGAATGATACATTTGGTGGGGAAGTACCCATCACTTTAGCGAGCGTGTTGGCTTTGTGTCGCACAATATTGTACAAAGACAGATATTGTTCTCGGAGAGATGATTGGCCAAGCCATACATCCTCCCAGAAACAGATTTCCGATCCATCCCTAATAAAGAATGATCCATGTGGGAAAAAGAACTTTTTTGTAGCCATTAGGCCTGCCCAAAAGTGTGGATCACCAGGTTTCCAAAGAACCTGAGCTAAAGCTTGAGAGCCCACATACTTTCTCCTAAGGAGGGTTTGCCAAACTCCATCTTCAGAAAGAAGATTGAATAGCCATTTACCAAGCAATGCTCTATTCTTGACCTCAAGGTCATGAATGCCGAGCCCACCTTGGTCTTTTGGATGCAGACGATATTTTTTCTTTTCACTATCCCCTTGCCAAAAGAATCTTGACCGAAAATAATCCAATCGTTTTAAGACTCCTTTGGGTAGTTGGAAGAAAGAAATTATATACAGTACCATGTTAGTTAGTACTGAGTTAATGAGAACCATTCTTCCCCCCAAGGATAGAAGTTTGCCTTTCCAGCTATTTAACCAGATTTGCAGTCTCTCCTCCACCAATTTCCATTCAGCATTGGTGAGTCTCCGATAATGGATCGGAATACCCAAATAGTTGATAGGAAATTGACCTTGCATACAGCCGAATAATTCAGCATACAAGGATGCGTTTTCCTGGGCCTCGCCAAAACAAAACAATTCACTTTTATGGAAATTTATTTTAAGACCCGACAATTGCTCGAACACTGACAAGATTAACTTGAGGTTACGAGCTTTCTCGATGTCATGTTCCATAAACAGAATTGTGTCGTCGGCATATTGAAAGATCGATAAGCCCCCATCAACTAGATGTGGAATCACTCCTTCAATTTGGCCCTCAGATTTAGCGCGTTCGATCAATATAACCGACATATCAACCACTATGTTAAATAGTATTGGCGATAATGGGTCACCTTGTCTAAGGCCTTTTTTGGTTTGAAAGTAATTGCCAGTGTCGTCATTGACTTTAATGGCTACACTTCCTCCCGAAACAAAGCTATTAATGAGCGCACGCAACTCATCAGAAAATCTTTTCATTTTGAGGGTCTACTGAAGGAAAGACCATTTAACTTTATCATAACCCTTCTCGAAATCAATTTTCAAAATTACCTCATTCAGCTTTTTTCTATGTAGTTCATGAACCGTTTCATGGAGGATCGCCACCCGATCAAGCATGTTGCGTCCTTGCATGAAAGCAGTCTTAGACGGATGAACCACATGATCTGACACACTGTTCAGCCGAATCATAGCAACTTTAGTGAATATTTTAAAACTAACGTTATGAAGGCATATAGGTCTGAATTGTTGAATCATCTCTGCCTCGTTAACCTTAGGTAATAGAATTATTTCACCAAAGTTGAGCCGAAACAGCTCCAATTGTCCATCATGGAGACAGGCGAACAGTTGAAACAGATCAGACTTGATTACATCCCAGAAATTCTGGTAGAACTTAGCTGGGAAACCATCAGGTCCAGGGGCTTTATTGTGTTCCATTTGGAAAACCGTCTTTCTCACTTCGTCCTATCCACACATATCATGCCTAACCTCCTCCTCCAGACTTCATGCCCCCACCTAGTCACCCCACCCCCCGACTCCCTAGCTCAGCGTCCGACATGGAGAATAACTCGAAGATAGACGTGGAAGAAGTCTATGGTGCATCATGGCGGAGCGTTCCTTCCGGTCGCTGCAGAGGATCAGGCGTGGGCCTAGATGAGTGACATGATGGACTACAAGGACCACCGCGGCAAGCGTTCCTTCCCATCGTTCCTTCCCGTCGTTGCTGATGTGAAGCTGAAGTACCTCGGACGACATGTCATTGGCCACCGCGGCAACACATATGGGCGCCTAGGTCGACTCTGATGTTGTCGAGGACTAGACGTGTGCCTGGATGCGCGACGCGGTCGACGCAAGGACCGCCACATCTTTGGTTGATGTGAAGCTGAAGGTTAGCTCCAACAATATGTCGCGGGCTAGGATTTAGGTAGCAACAATGCACAGGCCAATGACGGGCTTCGGGGTCCGGAATGGTCTCTGCTTCCGACCATGCCGACTCCTGCGGATCTGGCGAAATGTTTATGGTACATTTGTAATTAAATGTTTAATGAGGAGACGAAATGTTTGAATGAAATGTGTGTCTTAACGCTGAAATGTTTGTTATACAAAAAAAAATCAAGAGATTTATTGAACAAGTCTAGATCTTAGTCCGGAAACTCCATGTTCAAGTTCTATCGACGAAATAAGCATTGGAGGCCTACGTAGTCAGCGGTATTGCAGGCCTCCGATGTCGACCTGTGTCTTTCCTAACAGGTCGATCGAGCCACCGATCAGAGAATGAAGTCCGTTAGTGAATGCATACCAACACGTCGCCTGGCAGAAAACTTTGGACGTTGGCATACCCTACCCCTCAAAGATATTTATCTCTACTGACGGCCGTCTTGGATGACCGGCAATATTATTGACCTCACATGACATACAATTCTGGGAGCCCTTCCAGGGTCTGCTGAGGAAATCGCCGACCGGATCTTTAACGTCTCTTTGACATATCTCATGTCGGTTTTGCCCACATTGGAAATATGATATTTCAGATGTCTCTCAAGCCCAAAATAACATCTTATGAGCAATCGCCGGCTACCTAAATTTCTTATGACATAAAGTATCTCTCAACTCCACTAGTTGTTTCCTAGACCTTGGTCTAACAAGTTAGCCTCAAAGGTGGGAGCTCTCTCTACTCCTTCCCGCACCATTGGATTCCTTCGACAAACTCAGCATTGTTGGCCAGCAGCCTCACGATGTTGCCTTTTTTAACTTTCAAGGCCAACTGAATGATGTGCATGTGCATCAAGTAAATAATTGTGCATTCAGGGCACATGGAGCATGTATGCCTATTGTCCTATACAATGTACTAAGTTATTAATTTTCAAAGCATGCATAACTGTGGGTACTTCTATAAGTTCTTGCTATGTGCATTGCCTTAGTCTGGGTTTTTTCATGATGACTCCTCAATTTCGAGGTAGAAGTTTAGATTTAAAAATTATCAAGTCACCTGCGAACTCTACAAGACCAGAAAATTGATAAAAAGATAGAGTTTGGTGGCTTACAGCTCGCTTTACTAGCACTGCAGCTTTTAAAGAAAACATCACTCTGTAATTTAGAGGGGAACACAGAGCACACATTTAGAGTATTCGAAACTTCGGATCAAGGAAATAATTATAACACAAGTTCAACTTATGAGCAAATTTATTAAACTTTACACTTGAGCTAACATGGCGGATATCTGATTTGTTTAGAGAAGTTCTGTAAAAGACAGCTTTTGACACTATCTATAGGTACAATTTTCGGTGAAACAAGTTCTGGCTTTGTGACGTGCTAAGATGTCCATGTCCCGGTTTGGGTGACATTCATATAATTGGTCATTTAGTGATTGCTTTCATGCTAAAAGTGAGTTGTATCAAACTGTTTAGATAGGCTCTTTTTAGTTTCATTATCTAATAGTTTAATAAATATAGGTCGTATGTATCTATGATATAGAGGACGGGAGCAGTGCGGCATGCGGTCTTCATTTTCTCAAAAATACCCAAGTTCAAATTATTAGTTTGTATTGGCTCATTGGAACAACAACGGTGCAGGTATCAACAATTAGCTATTTCATTCTCTATTGAGAGTTGTTGTTCAAGGTCTTACTGTTGATCGGTTCTCAAAACTTCTGCCTCGTGTAAAGCAAGATAGACATTTTTTGACGGGAATATATTAATATTGAAAAGATACCAAGAACATCCAGATTTCAGCGCCAACATAGCAAGATAGACATGTTTTTCAAGGATACCAAGGTTTATGTGACAATCCTAACAAACAACATTGTATGTTTTTTTTAGAAAAGGGAATTTTATTAATCCCAACCTCTGCATCGATTGATGCACACAGCCGATTATTACATAGTTCAAAAGTATCTTATTGTGCTACCATCTCCCAAAAGAGAAAAAGTTGAGACATGCCTCAACCGACCAAAGATACATAAAAAGAAAGACTACGAAAGCCTACTAATATGTTGCCACGTATGCTGGGAGAAAAAATCATGTGCCACGCGTAGCAGTCTCGTGCACCCAGCCACCATAAGGTCCCGCTGGTCCGAAGGCAACAGGAAAGCCCATAATTGTATCCAGTGTACCGCCCTGTGAATAACCTGTAAGACATGAAAATTATCTTTTCTGTTAAACACAATATCATTTCGACAATTCCAAATAGACCAACAAATAGCGGAGACGCCGATACAAATCCTATCCTTGGTCTTTTTGTCTATCCCCCTCAACCAATTCTCAAACATATTTGTGACATTAGTAGGGGGAGGGATATTATATGTACAAAAGACAACACGCCATACAAGTTTTGCAAAAGGGCAAGCAATAAAAAGGTGATCAATACTCTCATCATTCCCACAAAAAGAACAATGTGAGCTACCTTTCCAATTCTTCTTAGCCAGATTATCCTTAGTTAACAAGACTTTGCGATGAAGGAACCACATAAATATTTTAATCTTTTGCGGTATTTTTAATTTCCAAAGATACTTCTGTAAATATGTTGTATGACCATTCATAAGGTTCTCATACATTGATTTAACTGTAAATTGCCTATTTTGGTTCAGATTTCATTTAAAATAGTCAGGAACATTATTCAGTGTTACTTGCATCAATCTAAGGCACAAATGAGACCACATGTCCCATTTGTTCCCCACTAAGGCTCTTCGAAATCCTATATTCAGTGGGGTGCATTGTGCATCACCTCATGAACCGAAACATTCTGGTGTTGCACAATATTGTACAATAACGGATATTGGTTCATCAATGGAGATTTACCTAACCAAGTGTCCTCCCAAAATCTTGTGGTTTCTCCATTACCAACAACAAATGATCCTCTAGTAAAGAAGTCATCTTTGACTCTCATCAATCCCTTCCAAAAGGGGGAGTCAGTAGGTTGAGCCTCTACTTGAGCTAAAGTTTTACTTTGGAGGTATTTGTTTTGTAGCAGCTCCTGCCACACACCCTCCTCATTCAAAAGTTTGAAAAACCATTTGCTAAGCAAACATTTGTTCTTCAATTCAAGTACTTCGACTACAACATTGTATGTACTAGTTCCTACTCCTTGTGAGGGCATCAAATCTCCATAACGGCCCGTAGGTCATGAATTGACAAGGCAACCATGAAAGCCCGAGGTTCAAGTATGGGCAAGCATGAAAGACACATCTTGGATTCACCTAGTTTACCACATCTACGATTGGCATCGCTCTGCAGCTTCATGAATTTACAAGGTAACCATGGAAGGAACAGCTTCCAAGATAGGTAATCTCATATTCCTGTTTTAGGGGCATACGTGAGCTTTATTTTATATCAGGTTATAGCGTTCGTACATTCTCGTTCGACTAGTGCCGACTGCCGATACGCAAGAAGGCACCGAGTAGTGCAAAAGACCACACACACACCACGCTTACCTAGCTGGGCTAAACCATGTTCCACTGCATTGCTCACTCTCCCGATCTTGCAAATCGTCACGTGCATCATAGTCGTGATCAGTGCCCATGACAATCGATCAACAGCTTCGCTTGACAAGACCGTTACCACCTGCGCAGAGTCAGATACTAGAAGTGCAGTCCATTGCAGGAGTTGAGCAAGGTTCCGAAAGCCTTCCAGACATGCTATAACTTCAGCTTCTTCTGCACTTGGACAACCAGCAACATACCTCCAGGCCAAGAGCAGCACACCTCCGTCAGATTTCAATACCACGACACCCACTCTGGCATGGCAGCTAAGAGCATCACAAACAGCATCGACGTTGGCTTTTAAGCTGCCCGGAGCCGGCGGCAGCCAAGCAGACACCAGAGGGCTGGCCAGATTTACAAGCAATCTCACATTCCAGATGTATCCCATGCCTAAATGACGTCTTTTGAACAATCACCAGTTCCGTAGATATCTTATGGCATCGCTCTGAGTCACACTAGATATTTCCCGAACCTTAGCATAGCTAAGTTAGCCTCACCGGTTGGAGTTCTCTCTACTCCCTCCCGCACTAGTTGACCCCTTCGACAAACTCAGCATCGCCTGCCCAGCACCCTCATGGTGTTGCCTTTTAACTTCCAAGGCCAAGAGGAGAGTGTGCATGTGCAGTAACTCAAGCATTGCACGATCAAGTACAGCAAGCACATGGTTTACAGACCATGTATAATGCCTATGTAATATACTGTACTCCTTATGGCTTTTCTAGACCTTGCATAACTCTAGGTACCCCTACAAGTTATTGCAGTGTGCAGTGTCTTACTCGGGGTTTTTTCCCATTTCTTTTACTCCCTCCGTTCACAAAATGATGTCTCAACCTATCTCAAATTTGTATGTATTTATGAGATAGGTTGAGACATCCTTTTGTGAACGGAGTGAGTACATGAAAATTTCGGGTTTGTTCCATGTTGACTCCTCCATTTTTCGGTGTGAAGATGAGATTTACAGTCCAAAGTCACGTGAGCAAACCAGAACTTGAGCCCTTTTTCCTGGTTAGACAAAAAAATTGAGGGGGTTATACAGACAAATATTGTTGGCTTTGCAATTCACCTTACTTGTACAGGCCCTCCTACCTTTGCCACATTGAATTCACCAGCCAACAGTAAAAATATAACTGGATTAGGAGCATCCAGTTGCATAGAAGCCACTATCAGTGGTGCAGATGTACATCACTAAATAACTACACACATATAAATGTACATTTTTCTAGGCCCTAACTGGCAGAAACCAGAGAATCAGCTTGAAGGTGCTGCTCCAGTGGAATCATCGAGGCTTCTAGGGTCTACGCAGAGAGCAAAATGATACTCCTCAGTCCTCACCATTTCAGGGTGGCAGCCAACTCCAAGAGGGCTTCCACTTGACGTATAGTCCGCAGCTTCTCTTGCTGTTTCAACATTGTCGCGACAGATCCTGGGTCATATCCGGTTTGCAACTTATTCTTTTCTTGTTCAGCTTGAACTTCTTTCAGCAGTTCATCGACTTCCCTGACAAAGTCAACTCTCAGAAGAACATCCTCGCCCTGAGGAGGCAGCTTGATCTGCCCTTCGTGCTGACAACAAGAAGAAAATAAATGCCCAAAACAAAAATTTCAGAATTTTATGTAGCATGTAATAATTATGATGGTATAGAGAAGTAATTTGAGCAGGAACCCAGAATCGAATCACGGAATGATAAGCTTGTAAAATCACAAATATGAACCGATTATCTCTGGAGTCAACTTATCATGATAGATATGAAAATATCTTCGCCCTACACATTTTCTGTTTATTTTTCATGGAAAATTTGTTTCAAGGGAAATTGCTTTTTTTAGGTGTCAATGTCTTGTAAATGTATAAGAGCTTCACAAAGTTATATTAAATACCATTAATGGGATGGCTTGTACGTTAAGATATTACAGTATGTTTTAGCAGTGACTGACTAGGAGGAGATATCTACAAATGCATTAGCACTATTAAACAAGGGAACCATGTACTCCCTCCGTTTCAAAATATAAGATGTTTTAGTTCTTTCAAGTTAGACTACATAGAGACCACAGTGAGTGAACCTACACACTGGAACGCGTCTAGATACATACGAATCTGAAAATGGCTAAAACATCTTATATTTAGGAACATAGGAAGTAAGTGAGAAGCTGTTCTTTTTTATTCTCTTTCATAAATTTCACACACCCAGCTAGGGGGTGGGGGGGGGGGGGGGGGGGGGGGGAGGGGGCTGCATTGAACAAGCATACTTTCTCCATGTTGAATCCAGCAGGAAAGACCATGGTAAATGGGTCTTCTCTTGGAAATACTTCAATCATGTGCTTTCTGCATGCCTTTAGCCATTTGTCATCGTCAGACCCATCATGAATATTCAAGAGTTCATCCAGTAATCTCATGGCAGGAGTTGCTTCACTTCTTAAAATCTCTGTCTGCATTCAGATTTCATTTACTTGATTAGCACATTAAAAACTACCGAGACAGTAAAAAACAGGATGAATTTACATACTCAACACTTGCAGGCAGAAACTTCTCATCTAGATACGACACAGAAAAGGATACATATTCTGATATTCCACTTACCTCTACCCTTCTGTACAAGAGATCAAGACTTCTGATGGCATCCTTCTCATCCTGCAGTTAGAACAGAAGGTCAAATATATACTAACTTTACAATTTACAGGCAAGGGAATTTCTCAGATACATTTCTGCTACACAGAGAAATTAAAAAACATAACGATTAAACATTGGACAACAGAGGTAGCACAAGATAAAGACCATGAAGGCAAGGAAATTGTGTGTACACTTATAATAATATGAGGTGCAAATGCAATAGTAATGTTCTAGCAATTTAAATGAATGCCGCTGCCAACATAGGCTAAGATGATTAACACAAATTGAGATCCAGACGTTTCAAAACTTCTATATGAGATATTAGAATTCTAGGAGCTACCGCAGGTGTTTTATGGTCTCTCTAAATTCTTCAAAGAACATTGATTGTATGCTTTAGTGTTATTCAGTCTCAATCAACTTTTACTTAATCAATGCATTCACATGCACCTTCAACAGGTTCTGAAGTAATGAACAAACAAAACATCTAACAACCATACTTTTGCTAACATGACACTACATCACACAATATATATAATACTGATTTAGCAGATGCTAACAGAAAGACCTTGAACTGTACATAAATATAAACAATCCATAGGACCTATAGCAAACATGACCCAGAAAAGAGCTTTACATACATCACGCCGAGCAACATCAAGTCGATTCCAAATGACCATGAGAACAAGTTCAGTAAGCTCTCCTCTTTCAGCAGCCTTCTCAATTACCTTCATATAAGAAAGTACACCGCATTAAGTAAATCTTCATAAAACGAGTTATGAAACTTTGTCTTCAATGCATAGACTCAATTTTAGGGAACACAAACTTTCAACTTCCTTTTCCATGGTTTTGTTTCTACTGTGTTAAAGTTTTCTTATAAGAAAATCCGTCAATAAAACTTGGATGTGTGCAGGACTGGGTGACAGCCATTGCCAATGAGTCTGTCAACTGCAGTAAGTAGATCGAGCCTGGAGCATGCAGTAAGATGCACATGCTAGTGCTTCACAGAGATGGGTGTAAGTAGCAGCAAGTAAATCATCAATGTGTTAAATACGACACAGCAAGGGTACCCATGTTATGATCACTTCCAATACCAAAATGTTTCCTAGGTTCTTGAACTTAGTCAAAAGTCCAGAGTCAAGAGTGAATGTTTCATCCTTTTGGATTAAAAAAATAGCAAATATGCATTTTCCTACCAGACTTGAATTTATAAAGTAATGGGAATCCGGTAACACTTCATTAAGAATCCATAAGTCATAATTTGTACGGCTGTTGTATCACAGTTTTCCATCCTCTGTCCATGCATCTCATGTGGTTCCCCAAAATTACAGTTCACTGTTGTTCTGAGAAAGGAAGGGAGAACACAGTGTAGCAGTATAATTTAAATTTTAAGAGTGCGCAATCAGTCATTCAGTTACCTTCTCAATATCTTCACCGGCTCTTATGAAACTTGAAACTAAAACCCTAGCTTTGCAGACTTCTTCCTGTGGGTATGCTTTCATACGCATCCCAATCTCCCGGTATTCATTTGATTTAAGTTCCTCCTCAGCTTCCTCTTTCTGACGATATGCATGCCATTCCTTAGTCCTCTCCCTTTGATTTGCTTGCCACTCCTGCACGTGAAAGCACAGGTGGTTATGGTTATTAGATAATATCTGTTGCTGAAGTTAGGTAAAAACACCGATGCCGCAGTATAATTTCCGACCAGAAAAATCAATTAAGTACAGAAAAGGAACTAGGTTAACGATGCTGATGGATAAAGAGAATATATGCATCATACAAATAATGCATGCTCACAAAAAGATGCTTCCAGAGATCATTCCAAGGGTATGCAAAGTAACGGAATAAATTAACAATATAAATCATGCTCGTAACAGATCAGTTAGATGCTCACGACAGTTTTGCAACTAAACATAGTTTTGTAATGACTGCTGAACTTTAATAAATCAATAAAGGCCACATGCATCAATCGATGCAGAGGCTGGGGCTGTCCCCTTTTCGAAAAAGAAAAAAAACATAGTAAGGGTAATCATGAGTTTAACTTGTCACTTTTGGGTGAATAGAGTTGAGCGGCACCGATACAAATGGCATGTGTTGATTTCATGCCAGCTCAGTGTGGAGTGAGCACTGAGAACCATTATTATTGTATATAAACCAGAAAATAGCACCAAAAGTATGATCTGGATCTGAAATGAAAGAACCATGAACAATATATCTTTACTTATTTCGTACGCCAATTGATGCAAGTTTGGCTTGTGGTTATTGCAAATGAACAATCAGAGATGATAGGACTTGATAAAGATATTATCCCGTGACAGAAAGCACCACTGCCCACTCCACAAGAAAGACATATGTGCTAGTCCGTGACCTCTTTGGGGAAGGGACTAATAACAGGACATCCAAGTGGTCGTAGAAGGATTATCAATGTCGAATTGTAAATGTAACTAATGGCTCAAGCAAAAGGTTAATATAGCTGTATGTATAAAACGACCAAATCCTATTGACCCACCAAACGGGCAGAGTTTATAAACACAAATACGTGCTCCGTGCAACATTTCCTGGCTCATTACATACTTTCTGCATCAGTGAAGTGCGTTGGGAGCAGCTTATGCTTGCACGGAACCTGCTTGGTGAAATGCCTCTAAGAACTACCTATCCACCTAACCCATACGCACACGCCCCATACCTCGTCGTAGAACTCCGACGGCATCCCCTCCAGCTCGACCTCGTCGGCTGCCGCAGCAGCGGCACCGTTCGTCTTCTCCACAGCTGCAGGGGGAAGTCGCAGAAAGCTAAAGCGAGGTTCGCAGAAGAGGCGGGCCGAGATTATTCGAGTACTCGTACCTGAGATGGGGGAGAGGGGCACGGCGCGCTGGGCAGGGTGGAAACGAGACGGAAGAGGGCCGGGGCGGTGGAGGGCCGGGATGGAGGAGGGGAAAGGCGAGGGCGGCCGCGGCCGGAGGAAGGTCGGGAGAGCGGGCGCCGCGGCAGCCATCGCGCGGAGGAGTCACGAGCTTCGCTGGTGAGTGGTGAGCGTGCGGTTGGGGTTTTGGGGAGATTTTGCGGATGAACCCGAGCCGACCAAGAAAGCAAGCAATTCTGTAAAATCCACTTTGGAATTTGGATACCGCGTCGCATATGTACCCGATATTTAAAATTAAATTTTAAAATATCGAAAAATTCTCAAATAAATTTTCGCAGATAAATATTCACATCAAAGTGTTCACAAAGTCATTTTATGGAAAACCGAGATTTGTGTAGCATGTGTAAAAGAAACAAATAAAAGTCTCGTGAAAAGGTTTATTTTACCACAAAAATTGTCTTTTTACACACGCCACACAAAATATTGTTTTTTTCATGAAACGACTCTATGAACACAGAGGATGTTAAAATCTGTGGGCAATTTTTTTTGCATTTTTTTAACATTTCAAATGTGTTTAAAATGTATTTGAAATAAAGGGTGTATATGTGTCTGGGAGCCAAAACGCCTCTCCAGCAATGCTTGTATTTTGTCTAACTCTGATTGACTGGCTACTAGTTTTCTTTTTCACAATTTAGCATGTTTTCCGAAGAAAATACGACTCCATACATATATATAAGATACAAGTACGGAAATAAAACAATGCGGTAATTATTGCGCTTCGGTTCTCTTGGTGTGATTGATGAGATGACCAAATTCTAGAGCATCTGTCCTACACGAAAGTTCGAGTTCACCCTTCAGTACACTACATGACTTTCGGGTCAGAGTTCTACGAGTTCAGGTTGACAAGACAAAGAAAACTAGTGGTAAAACTATAGGCAGTGCAGCAAAGCACCAATACCGGACTACATCATCTGGATTTTTCTGTTGACAACTTTGCCTTATAATCTGAAGATGACTATATCCCAGCTATTATCGTATTCCTGACACATCCAAGTCCTAAGAACATACCTAGTAACAACTAAAGATAATAAATTTTTGTGCCAACACGATACATAATATCTTACTGCATCAATATGGAGTGAGAGATGGGAGTAGGAGAGGAAGGCAAGGTGGAGAGAGCTACTTAACTTCATATGCAAGGTCATCTATCATCTTTTATATACGAAGGATACAAGCAAGGTAATGCACACTGCCTTCCACATTAAATTCGGATTCTTCACAAATCTAGAGTTTTTCTACCCGAAAAAATGTAATGGTGCACCTACGAAGTTGCCGTAAATCGACCCCCAACTTTAATTCAATCAATCAAACTTGAGCGCGCTCTAGATCTAAGTAGTATTTAAGAAAAAGTGCAAAAAGAGATGAGTGCGATGGCCAGCTCAGGTGTGTAGGAGTGGAACCGCTTGATATGGATATGATGGAGTAAAAATACATAGTAGGTAACTAAATATGTGCAATACATCTTGCTAGTTCGATCAATTTTAGAACAAAGGGATCAAGAGCTTCGCTGATGGGCACACGGTCGCGGTTAGGGGGGATTTTTATATATGAACTCGAGTTACAAAGAATGCACTGATGTTCGCAGCAGTAGTGCTCGTCTAATAACCAAGTTTTAAAACGGTGTTAGGGTCTTTAACAATGACAAAAATACCATGATATGTTATACTTATTGCGTACTTAGGAGGCTATGTGTGATTGCAATATATTACTTGTGTGTGCTTGACGTACAAATTCAGGTGAGAACTTGCCTGTGGCAAGATGGTTAGGAGGGTGGTTGTACTCCCAGCCCACCAGAGTTCAAACCCCAGGTTTGACGCTGGTGTTTCTCATTTAGGCGGAATATTTTCAGTGGGAGGCGACGTTCCGTCGACAGCGAGGCGCCTGTGGTGACTTCGTCAATCTCAAGACTGATCCGCCGGCTCAGTCTCTCATAGGTGCTCATAGGGGTAGGATGTGCGTTCATAGGGGTGAGTGTATGCGCGTGTATATGAGCGTCTGCGTTGTACTGTGTTTCGCAAAAAAAAAAACGTACAAATTCAGGTGGACCACACATGTATAATCATCTCACAGGGTGAAAGTATGTTGTACATGCAAAAAGAAAGTACTCCCCCGTTCCAAATTAGATGACTTACATTTGTCCACATGTGGATATATCTAGACATGTTACCAGTATAGATACATCCATATTTAGACAAATGAAATTCATCTAATTTAGAATGGAGGAGTATCTAATAGAGGTCTATAGTGGAAACATGGAACCCTAGGCATGTGCCTTTGGATTTGAGAGGCACGGTCTAGACCATTCCTCCATCTGTTCTCCATGAAAAATACACTTGTTTTTTATATGGTTATTTTGCATATTCTAGCTTATGCTTTCCCATGATATGTGGAGTTCTTACTACAAAACTGGAGTGTGGCCAGTGGCGGAGCTTGACAAAAATGTCTGGGGGAGGCGAAAGACACACAAAAAAAAAAATCTACTGCAACAAACTAGAATTTGTAGACTTGAGACAAGGTTATATTGATACTGGACACATACTAACTATATGAAAGCTGTGCAAAGTCTCGAGCTCTCAGCGCCCCATGCACTGTAGCATCTACAGTGTTAAACAGTACTTTCATCCGCGCCGTCCGCTGGCAATCCAACGGTCCACGGAACGCATCCGTGCTGGTTTTGCAAAAAACTCCCTCGCTGCCGAACAATAGCTCCGCAGTCCACTACTTTACGAGAAAAAGGACCTATACACAAATACAGAAAAATCGAAGGTGTTTTTTGGAAAACCTTCATCACTTCCCCCCTTCCCTTTCTCTTCCGCGCGGCGCCGGAGAACTTCCACCGCCGCCGACGCTGCGCTCCTCCACGGGCAGATCCAAGCATGCGCCCGGCTCCGCCACCTTCTCCTCTCCATCCTCGGCACAAATTGCGTCCCGGTACGCCGTACGGCCGCCGGAATCATCGTCGGCGTGGTTGCGCCGTCCGCCGCCGCGGATTGGTCGCCCCGGCCGCTCCGGCGACCTAGGCAGGGCGGCGCCGCCACCTACGGGCGCCCCGCGCCCGCGCGCGTCCGCGACGCTCCCCCGTGCCTCCCAGAACACGGCAGCGCGCCGCCGTCGTCGTCGTCGCCGCCGCGGGAGGCCACGGCCAGACCCGGCCACTGGTGACGTCAGCGTGACGTCACCGTGGCGACGGGCTGCGCTGCTGGGCCGGCCTGCTTCGTACGCGCCTGGCTCGGCCCTTTTTTTCCCCTGTTTTGTTTTTCTGATTTCAAAACTTTTACAAATTTTTGAAATACAAGTCCAGACCAAATCAGGCCAATTTACAAAAAATTTGCAAAAAACAAAATATCCATTTCAACTACATTGGAACCTTTTACAAAATTATTCCAAATCTTACAACCTTAAAATAATAAATGAGTCCTCATTTGACAAATTTTGCAAAACCAGCAAAAAAAATTAAAAAAAAACCATTAAAATTTAAAAAATCCCACAAATTCTCGAACTTCGCATACAAAAAAAATCAAAAAACATTGCAAACAACAGAGCGCAAATAAAATATATCGTAATTTTCAAATTTTGGCCAATTTTCATACTTCCCACCTACAATTCCAACATTTCGAATGCCTTTAAAATCTAAGCATTGAATAGACGTTAACATATTTCAAATAATAATGACTTCCCAATTTTATCAACTCCTAACGTTTGAACAATTTATAAGTACATATTTTCAAAAATTCCAAAAGATTTGCATCTGAACATAAAATCAACACCTTCAAATCTACAAATCGAAAAAAAATAGATGAAATTGGTATCACAATTCTTACAAACACAAATGCAAGTCATTTATGGCCATAGAACAAATTTTTCGATAAAATCGACGCCAACTTCCAACAAATTTCGAGATTTCCAAAATAGATAAAATATGCACCCTATTTATGGCAGAAAACTAAAAAAAAGGAGTCCAAATTAGTGCAAATTCGAAGAACCAATATAGTGAATTTTCCGATAAAATAGACGATAAATCCCGGCAAATTACGACATTTCAAAAATACAGCGGGTGCGGCGTGTCGCGGCACCAAATTTAACCCATAGGTCCCATATGTCAGATTTGTAGTAATTATGAAAGATACTAAAATTTGTAAAGGTCATACCTATTCATCTGCAATTTAGGAAATTATGAGTAATATACCGAAATGTTCAGAAAAATATAAACTACTTATTTATGACAAATTCATGCATGATTGAACAACTTAAATTAAGACTTCCCTATAATTCTGAACATTCTTACTGCTGTAAAATGATTTCCCTATTTTCTCACTTGGGAACCTCCAACCTATAATATTTAACCGCATCAAACAAATTAACGTGATTTTCATTCTTTTTTAAAACATTTCTTCAAAAAAAAATTTTAAGCTCCTGACATATGCTACCATTTTACTTACCCAAATTTGTCTTCGTTTCAAATAAATCTGAAGATTCTTTCTGCGGTAAAAGCATTTGAATCCAAAACATCATCAACATTTCAACAATTCAAAATTTTCAAACTTGACCATTCTACAAACGCAAAGATAATTCAAAACTTAATACATTTCCAGTTTAACTAATTTTAAAAAACTAAACGCCCCTAAGACATAATTTTTTTCCCACATTACAACAACTTTCAAATTTAAGCAACCTCTGAAATGTGAACTTTTTTACAACAACAAACTTTTCGAAAAAAAAGTAATTTCCAAACTTAAACATTTTTACATTTCCCGCACCATCAAATTAGAATTTTAGCACACAGGTGCGGCGTGTCGCCGCGCTCATATACCTAGTTAGACCAAAATACATACTCAGCGACGAGCCTTGAAGCTTGAATGAGTCGTTACCAAACCATGTAGCCACTACAGATCAGCATGTCGATTCTTAATGGTAACAAATTTTGCTAAAATTCCCAAATCCCAAGTTCTAGCACCACTGATCTCTGTTACTCCCAAAGTCCCAATTCAAACAAGAAGATAACTACCAATTAGGAGTTTGAGATTGAGGATGATGTGCTCCGGTACACTGTAGTGTGTAGTCGTACTGGAAAATCTCACAACGAGTAGTAGCAACTAGAATACTAGATTGAATAGCTGGAACGGTGGAGCCGTGGAGCTGCGCCTGCTTCATGCGTGATTGGTCACCGGATACCGTCGTGTCTACTGGTTGCCGGCCGCCGGGAAGAGGGATTGGGATTTGGGATGGGATCCACTGCTTCTGGCCGGCCACGGCATCGAGGGGGTTTTCCGTCGCCGGCCGCCGGCTCGGGGCGGGGCAGTGATTGGTCGTGCCGTCGTGGGGATCGGCCGGTCGGGTCGCCGCTGCGAGCGCTGGGTGCGCGAGTACTGCGATCTAGGCGAGCTGCGACGGTGCGAGACTGTTCTGAGGACGCCGCGTTGAGGCCCAAGGCCCGTGAGGTTGCACGCTGGGGACTGGAGGGGCCAAAACGTGTGCTTCCTTCAAATCGTGACCAATTACTAGGTAGTGATTAGAAAAATTATTTTGGGCTGGGGGGCTGACCTCAACATAGCTCCGCCGTTGAGTGTGGCCTTCATGGCTGTTCTCCACGAAAAATACACTTGTTTTTCATATGGTTATTTTGCATATTCTAGCTTATGCTTTCCCATTGATATGTGGAGTTCTTACTACAAAACTGGAGTGCGGCCTTCATGGCTTCATGTTGAACCCTCCGCTCATGTCAAAGTAATTCCTTTATTCATAGTATTATTGCTTGATTCAATTTGTAATGGTTCTGGATCGGGCTTGAGGCTGAAAGATGGGTGCAGAAGAGGAAAGCAAGGTAATAGAGCGACTGCTTTTTATGTTTCTTGCTTAACTTTGGACAGATGGGTGCATGTGCTTGTATATGCCGATGCTGAAATTGAAAGCAACATAAGAAACACTGCCTTCAACTTTAAATTCCGACGCTTCATAATTTTCCAATATTTTACGGAAAACTAAATATATAACTCTGTATCAGAAAAGTTGAGGGGTCGTCGCTGGTGAATTGACCCCACAGATTCAACAGAGCGATGTCAGAGTGCGCTCCAACCCGACATACCCGGTGTTTATATAAGAGCAGATATTGGCGATGGAGGTAGTATTCGGTTCAATACACAGGTACTATAATGAATCAAAGGAGGCCTAGAAAGTGTTCTTCCCACCATCACACTATAGTAGGAAATAGCATACTGGTGGCCTGCGGATTTCTTCATTGGTGGCGTGCATTTTGCACACCACTAATTCCACGCCATTGGTGTCGCGGGCACACTGCTGATAAGTATTACTGCGGATACGTATGAACACGCCGCCAGTAATGTGAACACGCTGGCGGGAAGCTAGCGTCGGCACATGTTGTGCCCTGGCGGCGACCCAAAATAGGTTCTAAAAAAGTATTTGAATGGGGACATCTGTTGCATTTAAACCATTGTGCTTCAGACGTGATAATCTATCAATATATCAAAGTCGACCTCCTCAGCCTCCCCTCGCCGCGGCCACGTCGCCCGCTTACCTCTCCGCCGTCCGATCGGCCGGCAACGGCCCAAAAACGCAGATAGACGCACTTCTACAGTGCTCTGCGGGAGGCCCTATTTGTGATTTGTGAAAAGCTCAGGTGCTTCCCTGCAAACAAACGTGCGCGACGCGGAAAATTTGCACGTAACCCCTCAGAAGGACCGCATTGCAGTTTCTAGAAAATACAGGGACCTCCGTGCAAAAACGCCGGCGCATCTTCCTCTCCCTTTTTCTCCCGCGACGTCGAAAATCACCGGCGCCGCCGCCGACGCGCCGCACCGCCGCACCGCAACTCCTCCCTCAGATCGACGCCCCCCACGGGCTTCGCCGCCGCCGCCTCCATGTCCTCGCCGGAGATCAGCTGCCGGGAGGCCGCGGCCGCGCGGGAATCGCCGCCGCCCCGCCCGCTGTCCTCCGCCGTCTCCCAGCGCCACCGGCGGCGTTCCGGCGACCCAGGAGGGGAGGCGCCACCACTTCCGCGCACCCCGCGTCGAAGCGCGTCGACCGCGTGCACGCGCGTGTCCTGGAACGCCGTCGCGCGACGGCGGCGACCTCCACGCCGCCGCGGTGGCTCCGCCGTGGTGACGTCATCGTGACGTCCCAGCAGGCGTGGGCTGGCCAGATGGGCCGCCTGCTGGGCTGGGCCGCCGCGCCGCGCGGCCGGCACGGCCTGGTTCAGATTTTTTTTTTAAATTTAGCAAAACTTTTAAAAATCCGAAACAATAAATTTTCAAACGTATCTCCAAATCAATTCAAAATACTTTCTAAAATTTGAAAAAAAAAATGAAAACAATGAAAACAACCACTCTAACTACTTTGTTATCTTTTCCAACATATTTCAAACATTTTGAAAAAAATCACATTTGCAAATTTGAGAAATTTTAAAGTTTAAGAAATTTTAAAACTCCCGCACTAACTAATAAACGTCCATTTTATTAATTATATGTGGGACCCACCTATAAAAAATCATATACTCTAACGTACGATTCAGAATATTGCATCTAAAATACATTAAAAAAAATCAAATACAACAAATTTTCAAAATTCCCACAAAAAAGAATGCACCAAAGATACTTTATGCAAAAAACACAAACTCCCGAATCTAAAAAACAATTCATACCACCTTTAAAAAATATATATATTTAAAAAAAATAGTCGTTCCAACTATTTTGAGATGTTGTCAAAATTATTTTAGATCTAAAAAAAACTTAAACAACAAAATAATTTCCCATACATCCACTATAACACATATATTTCATTATTTTCTTCCGAACACAGAAGAAAAAAAATCCTAAAAAAATATCAACAATATTTTTCAGCATCACAAGCACACCGGAATAATTTTTTTTTCAATACATCTTACTAAATACATTTCGCTTATAATACAACACAACTGTAAAAAAAAAAAAATAAGACACATCTGGTTCAAACATAATTTCCATTAAAATCTTTGAATACATAAACACAACCTGAAAAGAAAAAAAACTACCCATAATTGAAAACTTACAAAGATGTTTAGACAAATTCGGAAAATTACTAAATGCTACAATATCATAAAGCATTTTCGAAGATAATCCAAATTTAATTCCTCTAACTATGGATTTAATCTACATACTATATCATGTAGCATTTTTTTGAAGATAATCCAAATTTAATTCCTCTAACTACGGATTTATTTTAATAAATGCTTTGATTGTGATACTAAGTGAAACTAATACACAGGAATAGAACCATAATTGATCAATTAAATTCAACTAACATATTTCGACACACTTTACCTTAAATCTCTCTAACTATGTACTTAAATTTTAAAAAATGCTTGATTAGACAAATAATGTATTACATCCTCTAACTATGGATTAGATTTGAATTAGTTTTAATAACTCCTCACATAATGTACTTTTTCCAATTACTAAGCTAAATTGTAAGAACTCAAATAGGTTAACATTTATATGCAATATAACTAAACTCCCTCCGATTATGCAATTAGAGTTAAAATTTAATAAATTCTCAAACAATGTATTCCCCCTAATTACTGAGCCAAAATTAATATCTAATGAAAACATACAAACATATTGTACCTAAAATCTAACATACAAACATATTGTACCTAAAATCTAATGAAAACATACAAACATATTATACCAACTCGAATAAGTTAATATCTGCTACCATTGAGACAAATTAACTATTTAAGACAAAACTCGAACATAATACACCAATTTGAAAAATTCAACTCGAATTACATGTTCAATTTCAACAAAACTACAACTACTTACGGCCGTTTGCAAGATTTTGTCTCCGTTTCAAACAAATAGGTCCCCGACATGTGCTACCATTTTACTTCCACAATTTCCAGAAAAAACAAAACCGTTTCCAAAATTTTGTCTCTGTTTCAAATAAATCTGAACATTCGTTCTGCATTACACTTCGAATCTGAAACACCATAAAACTACGAACGCGAAAACAATTCAAATCTTAATACATTTCTAATGTAACCAATTTTTAAAATCTAAACCCCTCCAGAACATAATTTTCTTTTTCCAAAATACAACAATTTCCAACTTTCAGCAACCTCTAAAATCCGACCGTTCTTACAACGACGGCCTTTTCGAATTCCAATAATTTCCAACCTTATACATTTTTAGAATCCCCACGTCTTCAAATTCGAATTTCAACGCACAGGCGCAATGGATTTACCCAAATTTGAGAAAAATGATGCACCAATCACAGGAGTGGAAATCAAATCAAATGCAGCTCGACAATTTCCAAATCTACACACTTCAAACACGTGGACATTTCCCAAAATTCAATTCTACCGCTATAACACTACAAATACATTTGAATATTTTAAAATTTCATTTCCCTTTCAATTCAAACCATTTTACTAACGCGAAAGTAATTAGAATGTAAAAAAACTTTCCAATTCAACAAAATTTCGTAATCTAAACAATTTTAAACAAAAACTATCTTTGCATTCGAATGATATTCAAATATATATAAATTTTAAACAGCACCGATTTCAAATTTAAATTTTTCCACACGGGTGCGGCGGTGCCGCCGCACAAATATTCCTAGTAGTGTTTAACTTGTGTCAATTTCAACCTCAGATCAGGTTCAGCACTTTGGTTATTAGCACAAACGTGGAGTGAATTCTAGCTAATTATGCGTCTTAAATAAGCTTCTATTTCATCATGGTGATTTGTTTGTGCATTCATGGGGTAGAAAGCAAGAGTAATAAAGTATCCATTATCTCAAAAAAATACTCATGGGGTCTAAAGGTCTAAAAAAATCTGTGATAAAGAGCGTAGTTTAGGCACTAGCCTTCTGATTATCGATATATATAGTTATACTCGCACTCAGGAGGCTGGGTGCGCAAGTGTGGCGACGCATCAAAGCGATTAGACTCAGGCGATGCTCAAATTCCCATGGCAAAGAGTGTTTTCTACAAAACTGGAGTACGTCCTTCATGATAAACCTTCCTCTCGTGTCAAAACAAATTTGTGATTTGTATTATTATTGCTTGATTGTATTTGAGGATGGTCTAATTTGATGCCCTTTCTTCATCAAATTCGAAGCCCTTTATTCTTCTCATCAACCAAAGCTCGATTGTACACTATTAGGACTTCAGGTTAGAGTTGTACAAGCTCGAGTTGACGAGACGGGAAAAAGAAGTGTTGTAATTATATACTCCCTTCGTTCCTTGATGTAAGGTGCCTAGGGTTTTGACAAAAATATCGAAATATAGAGTGTACTTCGTTCCACCACCCATATAAATATTTTTTTATTAGAGATTTAGTTATGTTTCCTTATCTCATGCAAACACCTCTTTTTCTCACGTTAATTATCCAGATATAATTCCATCCAAAACTAGTGTAATTTATTCCTACACGAGCATTTTTTAACTTCCATGCCAAAACGTATACACCCTACATCCTACATATAGGAACGGAGGGAGTACAATGCAGAAAAGACAGTCCCATTGATACCCAAGCTTAGATATTAGAGGTTCTGCTGGACTTTCTAAAAAATGTGACTTAGGGGGATAGACAGTTCTACAGAAGAATTTTAGGTGTGTACAGCGAGAGAGCGGTTGGCACTTGAACTCAAAATCTCGCAGATAGGGTAGGTATCAACACCTTCTAGCCATCCAGGCTAAGCCTTCTGTTGCAATGCAACTTGATCGTCACATTCCCGGAGCTATTATTGTATTCCCTACGCATCCAACTCCTAAGAACAACCAAAGGCAACATACTCTTGCCAACACAAACATAAGACACATGTCTAGAGATACATAATGTGCACTGCGTAAAGGGGGGGGGGGGGTGATGTCTACGCACGCTTCTATTCTTGTAGACAGTGTTGGGCCTCCAAGTGCAGAGATTTGTAGAACAGCAGCAAGTTTCCCTTAAGTGAATCACCCAAGGTTTATCGAACTCAGGGAGGTAGAGGTCAAAGATATCCCTTTCAAGCAACCCTGTAATTAAGATACAAGAAGTCTCTTGTGTCCCCAACACACCTAATACACTTGTCAGATGTATAGGTGCACTAGTTTGGCGAAGAGATAGTGAAATACAAGTAATATGGATGATTATAAGTAGTAATTGCAATCTGAAATAAAATGGCAGCAAGCAAACATGTAGCAGAACTTATTGTAAACGGTGTTTCAATGCTTAGAAACAAGGCCTAGGGATCATACTTTTACTAGTGGACACTCTCAACAATAATAATATAATTGAATACATAGATATTTCCTCTTCACTATGCTACTCTGAGTTATTCTCTCGTTGGATAACGAACACTAATCCACTGCGTAGGGCTATAACAGCACACCTTAAAGTCGCATTCCACATCTAGGGAACCCCACACTGTCAACTTGAGCGCCCTAAATAGTACTAGACAAACACCGCAATTTTATAGAGACATCCAACGCAAATAATAACTCATGATAAGTATTCCTGTTATCTTTAGCCTAAGAGCCACACACGGGGCGCACACTGTCAACTTCGCACCGTGGGACAAAGGTGACTCCGGAGATTACATTAATAAAACCACTTGAGTAGCATATAAGATAATGAAGAGTAATATCTATGGATTCAACTAGATTATAAAGCTCCTGATCACATAAAGATCACACCATGGGAGAGAGAGATAAACCACATAGCTACCGGTAGAGCTCTCAGCCCCGAGGAAGAACTACTCCCTCCTCATCATGGGAGGCAGTGACGGCGATGAAGATGGTGGTGACGTCGATGGAGATGGCTCCGGGGGCAATTCCCCGTCCCGGCAAGGTGCCGAAACAGAGACTTATGTCCCCCAAATTAGGGTTTTTGGTGGCGGCGGAGCTCTGGAACTTTTCTGGGGAAATCGTCGATTCTTTTAGGGTTTTCCAGTCGGGGGGAATAAGTAGGCGAAAGGGCGGTGGCTGGAGACCTCCGAGGGGGCCACACCACCTAGGGCGCGCCAGGGGGAACCCGCGCCCTAGGTGCGTGTGGGGCTCTCCTGGCTCCTCTTCGTTATTCCTTTGGACCTTCAGGTGTGTTCTGATAAAATAGGTCCCTCCGTGAAGTTTCGTCCAATTCCGAGAATATTTCCTGACTAGCTTTTCTGGAATACAAAAACAGCAGAAAACAGGAACTGGCACTGTGGCATCTTGTTAATAGGTTAGTCCCAGAAAATGCATAATAATGGTATGAAGTGTATGTAAAACATATAGCAATTGGTATAAAACAAGCATGGAACATCAAAAATTATAGATACGTTTGAGACGTATCAGGGGGTCCTTGTAATTGTTTTGGATGGGCCTTGAGCCTGAAAGACAGTAGAGGAAGGCGAATGTGAAGGCCTACTTATGTTTCTTGCTCAACTTGGGATGCGTGGGTGCATATGCTTTTATATGCCAATGTAAGTAAAGATAATGCACACTGCCTTCAACTTTAAATTCTTACGCTTCATAAATTTTTCAATATTCTTGGGAAAACTAAGTATATAATTGTGTATCGGAAATGTTGTTGGGTCGTCGTTGGTGAATTGACCCCAGAGTGGGCTCCAACCCAACATATCAGGTGTTTATATAAGAAAAGTGTAAGAGCAGAGACGGGTAGTATTCGGTTAAATACACAGGTACCAGACATGGCGACCGATCAAACAAAATGGCCATCAGACCATCTCCACCTGCCGAGCGAGTTCCAGAAATGCCATAATGGCGACGACATATTATCTTGGTGTTTCTTTTCTCTTCGACATTGGTATCACAGATCCGCATAGGTAATCCACGGAACACCTATATGGGTCGAACAAATAACAGAGGCAAAAAGGGCAATGTACAACCTTCTGTATTCTTTCTTCAAAAGTCTATTATTATTGCAAAGTTTGTGTCATATCAGTATTTCTGTTGAGATTCGGAGAACCCCGTCTGACATTACAATTATGGTGCGACCACTTGTAATTGATGTATCTTTCATTGGAAGTATTATTCAACAAATATTCCATGGCAGCCTAAAGCAGCAATGTTCAACAGGCTTCTGCTCATCGCACCCCTCCATCCAGGGTGAACCTTGCGTGCCACTGAAGCCATCAAAGATCACAAGCGAAACAGAAAACTGGTTAGCCTCATGGGAAAGCAAAGCTGAAGTACAACGTATACTTATGTCCTGTTAGGGATTAAGGTAGCTTTTCGAAACACTTGTACATATTTTGTGACATCTACGTTGAAGTTAACAACAAATATAACTGGAACCCAAGAAAGTTCTCGAACTAACAAGGTAGCTAGCAAATTGGCCCTACATACATCAACCATATATAGGACAAGACGAACACCACATTAACAAAAAAAAAAGTAAGCATTCAAGCCAGGAATGCATGCACTTTCACAGGTCACAGTATTGATGCTGAGAAGTAACATTAATTGAGCAATCCGATTCCAGGAAAAAAAGGGTCAGTTCGTAACATCTGATTTAGCTAAATAAATTTGCATAAATCTCCCTCATCACAGTTGTAGCACAAACAAGAAAAAGGAGCAAGCATATTTTTTTCTTCAATAAGTACTCTTTTCAAAGAGAAATAGGTAACTATTAGTAGCATGGTTTTGCTCGAACTCGTTTCAGAACCTACGGTGTATGACAACAAAATACACATCAATATACAAGTTCCAGTGCTACAGCATTTCCAGGGTAGATTGATTAAAACTGTCACACAAAACGGGGCTAAAAGTCTATAACCTAACTGAACACCGACAAATTTTTAATTGGACTGGAGAAAATGCTTAACAAGTCATAATGCAATAGAGTGAAATGCATCCTTTTCCTGCAAGATACAAGAGCAATGGCTGTAGTAACGATTTCTATAGACTACATAGGAAGGTGTATGCTAACTAGATTTATCTACATAAACCAATAGAAATAAAAAGATAGTCGATTTTACGAAAATTAGTCTTACACTAGTTGTGGATGATAAAATTGGAAAGGCACGGCAGTTCCCAAGGGAGAAACCGGATGAATGGATTTCCTAGTGCCCACAATTTAAGGGTATTCGAACTACTTTCAGGCTCCAGTATCCACGTCTCTCAGGCATATCTTTGTAATCAGCTTTGCTGTAGTACTCCAAAGAGAGATCTCAGATATGTTGTTATACCGAATTTAATGGTAATCCATCCTAAGATTAAGAAAAAAATTATTTTGCATTACTCGTATGGCCATTTTGTACATCACACAACATACATCTCCTCGAAGGATATCAGAGTAGTAAAAGGTTCCAATAAGAATGTGTGAAATTGGAGGGCATAGCTTTTGTAATGTGATCCCGGATTCCTTTAGAAAGCAACCCTCAATAGGTGGATCATGCTTACTGCAGTGTAAGAAAATGGTGGAGCAAATGGAGGCATAGCGATTGGTGATACTGGACCTCCATTGACAGTGGATATAAGTAACAATTGTGGTTCATCTGTCTTTTATCTGGGCACCTTATGTAATATACTTATGGTCCGCTTAACTTCACGTCTTGAACCGTATCTGGGCACCTTACGTAATTTCAAACTCGAGTTGTAGAAACTCCATTTGACGAGACAGAAAAGAGAAAAGTGCTGGAATTACATAAAATACAGCAAATGCTGCCATATTTATACCCAAACTTAGATACCACAGGTTCTGATATACTTTCTCTGCATGACGTTGCAACTTGGAAATCACATCGGCCCAGGTATTATCGGAGTCCTAACGCATCCAAGTCCTATGAACAACCCAAAACACATACGCTCTCGAACACAAACATAAGACATGCGTAGAGAGCTACATAATGTGCACTGCGTAAACAGGTAGTCATTGTAATGGGTTTGGATGGATATTGAGCCTGAAAGATGGGCGCGTCAGAGGAAGGCAAGGTGGAGCGACTACTGTATATGTTTCTTGCTTAACTTTGGATGCACGGTGCATATGCTTTTATATGCCAAAGCTACAAGCAAGATAATGTGCACTGCTTTCAACTTAAAATTCTGACGCTTCATAAATTTTCCAATGTACTACAGATAACCAAATATATAATTGTGTATCAGAAAAGTTGTGGGGTCGTCCTTGGTAAAATGACACACGGATTCAACATAGCTAAGCTGGAGTGCACTCCAACCCGATATACCCAATGTTTATATAGAAATTGTGAGAGAAGAGATTACTGATGGTGGTTGTATTCAGTTCAATACAGGTACTAGAAATGACATGGTGAGCGACCAAACAACAGATTGGCCATCAAACCATAGGCAATCCACGGAACACCTGTATGGGGCAGACCTATTAACAGAGGGAAAAGGGCAATGTGACAACTACGGGTACATCTCCAACGTTCTGTATACTTTCTTCAAAAGTCTATTATTATTGCAACGTTTGTGTCATATCAGTATTTCTTTTGAGATTCGGAGAACCCTGGTCTAACATTACAATTATGGTGCAACCACTTTTAATTGATGTATCTTTCATTGGAAGTATTATTCAACAAATATTCCATGGCAGCCTAAAGCAGCAATGTTTAAGCTTCTGCTCAGTTTAAGCTTCTGCTCATCGCACCCCTCCGTCCATGGAAGAACTTTGTGTGCCCCTGAAACCATCAAAGATCAAAAGCGGAACAGAAGGTTAGTCTCATGGGAAAACAAAGCTGAAGTGCACGTGTACTTATGCCCCATTAGGAATCAAGGTAGCTATTCGAAAACACTTGGTACATATTTTGGCATCTACTTTAAAGTTAACGGCAAATATAACTGGAATGCACGAAGTTCTCGAATTAACTAATAGCTAGCAAATTGGCCATAAATACATCAAACAACACATTAACAAAAAAACATAACATTCAAGACAGGAATGCATGCACTTTCACAGGTCAAAGTATTGCTGATTGGTGAGAAGTAATATTAATTGAGCAATCAATTCCAGAAAAAAAATGGTTGATGTATCATCAAAAATAATATAATTGCGTGCCCCTAAAGTCATCAAAGATCAAAATCGAAACAGAAAACTGGTTAGTCTCATGGGAAAGCAAAGCTGAAGTGCACATGTACTTATGTCCAGTTAAGGATTAATAAAGTAGCTTTTGGAAAACACTTATCATATTTTCGGTGTCTACTTTTAGTTATATAACTGAATCGGTGAAAAGTCCTCCAACTAACTAGATACCTAGCAAACTGGCCTAAATATTCCAACCATAGGACAAGATTAACAACCGATTGACAAAAAAAAACATTCAAGCCAAGAATGCACTTTCACAGGTAATGTATTCCTGATTACTGAGAAATAAAATTAGCTGAGCGATTAATTCCGGAAAAAACGTGGGTTAGTTCATAAGATCAGATTTAGCAAAAAAAATGTTTACATCGCAAATTTCCATTATGACAAGGTGTAGCACAAACAAGGTCAACAAGCAAGAGCCTGCAAAATAAGTAGGGAGTACTTTTTTCGGAGAGAGAAGCTAACTAACTAACGGTGACTTCAAAAATTGAAAATATGGAGCTATTAGCATGGTTTTGGCTCAAACTTTTTTCAGAAGCTACGGTGTATGTCAACAATAAACACATCAATATCGAAGTTCACAGCATTTTCAGGTTAAATCCGGTCAAAACAAGTCATAGAAAGCTGGGGTATAACCTAACTAGCAAATTATTAACTGAACTGAAGAATTGCTAGCTTAACAAGTCATGATGCAATATAACGAAATACATCCTTTTCCTGCAAGATACAAGAGGTTTGGCGGTATTAAGGATTTACATGGGCAACACAGAAAGGTGTATGTTAACTAATTTATCATACAAAACTAATATATATAGAAGGATAATCAGTTTTATCAAAAATAAGTGTTATGGTAGCTGTTGATAGTTAACTTGGTAAGGCACCACGGTACCCTGAAAACATAATTAATGCATATCCTAGTGCCCTCAATTTAAGGTTGCTGGCAGGTTATTTTATGGCTCCGGTATCCACGTCTCTCAGACATGTCTTTATAACCAACTTGCTTTAGTACTCTAAAAAGAGATACTATCAGATATGGTGTTATACCTTATAATTCTTTGCTATTTTGTTGGAAGTGGATTAAATGGGCATGACTCCAATGAGGGTGGAATTAAACTACTCCCTCCGTATCAAAATATAAGACTCTCTACCTACTTTCTACACACATGTATCTAGACATGTTTTAGTCTAGACATGTTTTAGTGCAAGGACTAAAACATGTCTAGATACATGTGTGTAGAAAGTAGGTAGAGAGTCTTATATTTTGATACAGAGGGAGTAGATCCTAAGCAATTGTGGTGATTTAACGGTAATTCTACCCCAAATTAATAACTACGCATTTTGTATTACTTGGATGACCAACATCATCTACTTGTAATGAATGAACTTGGGCACTTTGGGATTTTCTCCACAGTTCACTGAGAAATATGTTACTCCCTGCATAAAATTTGACTGCAATTGATTTTTTTATGATGAACGCGAGCTGTGCCAAGGATTTAGTACATGCACACAACCTACACCCCCTTCCAAGGAAATCAGAATAGTAGAAGGTTCCAATTAGAATGTGTGAATCTGAAGTAGATTTTGAATAATCAGGTGATCCTGGATTCCTTTAGCAAGCAAATCTCTCATTGGGCAATCCATGCTTAGAGCAAGTGTAAGAAAATGGTGGGACAATGGAGGCATAGCGATTTGTGATATTGGACCCCAACCAACATTAATGAGAGTGGAAAGAAGCAACAATTGGACATACCAATCTTGGTTCATCATGGTACCTTATGTAATATTTATGGTCACTTGAAGTTTTGAACAGTGTTGTCTGTCAACTGGCTGTGCTAATGTGGTCTATCATTTATGCAGTAAGTGGTTGAACTGCTATTTACTTCCTCCCACACTACTACTCATTTTTATGTTCCTCCTCTCACTTCCCCGCTACCGCTATTCTTTTCTTGTGCAAAGTTGCAAACTCTCTTCTTGGTTGCCAGTTCATTATATTGACTTCACCAACCAAGCATTTCGTCAAGATACATGTAGCAGCCGGCAGGGAGTTTATTTATTAAATGCTTGTACTGGACTTTCTTAATCCATATGTATTCCCAAATCCTGCTCCGTCGTAAAAAAAATACTAACTTCTACTTTTTTATATTTATAATATTAAACTGTATAAACTAGTATCAGTGTTTTCGGCAAAATGGCTCTGGTGGTATCAGCTTATTCAGGCAACCTAGCTAAGAACACATAAAGATTCGAGCTATAACCAGAAAAAGATAAACACTCTGCGTGGTCTCAAGACAATAATCAATTTGATTAGCAAAAGTAAGACTAGGAAACATCAATGGAACGAATGAAGTCAATTTATGGCATAAGGATAGACACAATTTGGTAGCCATTAATGATAACTTGTAGCCAAATGAGGAGATGCCATAAATACCATCATATCATGCAGTGGTGGAACTTTTGGGGCCTAGCAGATCCAATTTCCACAATCCCAAGAGGCATCCTGACTAGTGAATTCCGCGATTTCTGACAATGAAACTACATACTCCGAAGAGTACCTCTTAACAGTACAGATAACCTAGTTTAACTAACCAACTTCTTCTGACTTGTAAGTGAAAAGCATAAAATCCGTAACTTTCCTAATCCCCACAAGCTCTTAAATTGAGCTTAAGTTTATCTAGTTACAAGTAGGCTAAAGTATTTACAGAAAAAACTCCAAAGAAATGTATAATCCAGTAACTATTTAATCTCATGTAGCATAGATGCCACGAAAAATGTGTAGCTTACTAACATCAGCCGTGAAAAAAAAGCAAGAACCTAGATGTCACCAAAGGTCATCGAATTTAAATTAACAATGGATGCCTTTCTTCAACCTTTCGTTAACTTATCCAAACACATTTCCAAACAAGGGCCCGGAATGTTGGAGTTGGAAAATTTCTTTTATGACAAAAGGGCACCAGCTCAAGCAAAAATAGAAAATAAAAGCGGTTATGAACCTTTACATCCCCGTCAACTGAGAATCGTGGTTAGGTATTTTAACTTGAGTCCCAACTCTCTATGGCAGAAGAACTACCACAAAGTGACATAACATAATTCGCTAGATTTGCTGAATAAATGTTGACCAGCTTAAAACTTTTCTAGCCAGCATACTTCCTAAATCACATAGAATTAGATGGACATAGACACAGAAACAGTGCATAACTCCTGTTTAACCCCAAAGAAACAGATAAAATGTTAAGCACTCACTCATATTGAGCATGTATGTAATCTCTATATTTGCATCGCTCCCAAAGAGATCGTGACAGTCTTAGGAGTTCAGATCATAAAAACTGAACATATTTCATGAAGCTGCAATGAAAGGAGAAATGGTCAACGAGGTCTCACTTCTTATTCCGCCGCTTGCTTTTGGGGGTGCCCCATCCCTCGAGCTTAGCCACAGGGCATCCACACCGGTTGCGGAAGAGAAGGACAGCACGGCCGTTGGGCGGCGCCATCCGGCGGAGCTCCGCGCGAAGGCACTCGTAGTCCGGATTGTTCCCGCTCTGACCGCCTTTCCACGGCAAGGTCTCGATCTCGCGCCACATGGCGGCGTCGGCGCCGCCGACGGTGCTCCCGGCGCCGGCCCGCACGGCGTCCTCGCTCTGGAGCTGGACGTCGAACTCGAGCGCCTTCCGGAGCCCGCGGCACCGCGGGTTGCGGCAGCGGCGGCGGCGCGGGAAGCGGCGGCAGGAGAGGAAGGCGGCCGCGGCGAGCACGGCCCCCGCGGCGACGTATGGGAGGCCGGCGGCGAGGTAGGGCAGGGCGGCCGATGCGGAGGCCAGCGCCGCGGCGGCGGGGGGCGAGGCGAGGAGCGGGGAGAGGGAGCGCGAGACGTGGGCGAGCGAGGATGCGAGGAGGAAGGCGAGCGAGAAGAGCACGAGCAGGAGGATGAGGAGATCGAGCGTGGCGGACGACGGGGTGTGCCTGCAGGAGGAGGGTGAGAGGGAGAGGGAGAGGGAGACGTGGGCGCCGCCGGAGGAGCGGGAGGAGGAAGGCGCCATGGCTGCGGCGGCGGCGGCCGCGGAGGCGGGGCGGTGGTGGTGGGATGGGAATGGCCGGAGCATGACGCGGCCGGCGGGGCCTGGGGGTGGGGAATTAATCTGCGGACGGGATTTGGGGGCGATTTGATTAATCGGGATCGGATACTTTGCTTGCCTTTGTTAATGGCTTTCCCTTTCTGCCTTCGGGTTGGGGTTTTGGTTTTGGTCTTTCCTTTCTCCTCTCTTTTTCCAACAAAAAATAATTAAGTTTCTTATTTTCCAGGGCTTAAATTTGGAGTGTTGGTCGCGATCCGGCTGCAGATGAGGTGGGAGTGGGTGGATCAGGATCGGTCAAGATCAATCCATGGCTGGCTGAGGCACTCCCCAATCCCCATTCACTATTGTTGACTTATAAAGACAAGCTATGTTTCACTTGTTAATAACAAGGTTTTTTTTAGTTCTTTTTTTTTTAGTGTGTCACCTCGTAAAACATTATATCTCTAAGTGCGCAAAAGAAAAGTCCAAAATACTAGTGGGTGATCTCGTATTTCTCTTAGTGTAGCTCTTTTTGTATATAGTTGAAGAAACATCTCCCGACAAAAATATGTGAGTCAAGCATCAGTAAATATCATTTAGCTAACTGCCAAACATATGAGTGGTTCATCGGTCGAAGGTTGAACTAAAAGATATGGAAACACGAAGTCATAAATGTAAATTTGTAGTGAGGAAGAGATGTTGGATGGTATCTTATTTATTGCAATAGGCACAAAGCTTGATTTCGAATGCTATCTTATTTTATTGCAATAGGCGCAAAGCTTGCTGCCATTTCGATGTTGTTTTGCGAAGTTGACTTTCATCAAGAGGACACCCCAAAAAAGGAATCGCAAAATAAAATATTTGTATAGCTATGTAGGATGATGTTGGCCTGAATGATAAAATAAAATTGTCCTTTTGTAACTAAGAGATAATCTCTTAGCACTTAATGATATGTGCTTCTCCATCGTATTAGATGTGATGTCATCTCTTACACATGTCTATAACTAAAATTTAAGTATACATAATTTTAGATTTATTATTGATGACTACAGATAACACTAAATGTATCCCAATATCTAACTTTTTGTTGACATCTCTATATCAAATGGAGGGTTAGGATAAGATTGTCCTCTCAACCACCGTTCACTCAAGTACATTATCTTGTTATCCTTTCTTGTTTAATAAATATTTTGTCGACTTTTCTCGCATAATCTTGCCGACTTTTCTCATATAATAATCAGGCGGCAAGGACATCAAAATAAGATCACGCTTCATAACATTTTGTCGACTTTTAGTTCCTGGTTAGTAATGCACGGGTTGCTGACCAGGCATAATGTCGTGATAACCACATAATTTTTAATTTATTTCATATAAAACATACCATCCAAAATAGGAAATATAATGGTAATATCATGCTTATTATACGGTAACTCTTAATGAAAGGGATTTTGTTGGGACATAGCAATATCGGAGTTAGGTTTTAAGGCTTCCTCGAGGCAATGTTGAACGCGGAAACATACTTAAAAATATAGTACAATTAGAGAGTTGATACATTTTAAAGTTTTATATTTAAATGGAACTTGGTGCTGACATGTTTCTGTTCGGGTGCATAACCAAATATCTCATACGCAAGCACAGTCAAAAGTTTAAAAATTAAATATAAACATTTAAATAGGTTTTCATGAGCAAATAAGACAAAAAAAAGCAATGGTTTGAGTGCTTGACATGTCTTGAACTCTTTGGTGAGCCAGCAACCAGAAACTCCCTCTAGTCGGGTTTGTTGGGCGATGGCTCTCCAACTGTTTTCTCCATGATCACTCTAACACGTGCACTTAGGTTTAGTTAACTGCTGCAAAGTAATGGAAAATGTTCTCGAAACTGCAGTAATGAAAAATGTTCTCGAAACTGGCACCGTAAACGATAGCACAAGAGGAATCTTTGGGCATGGTCAAACATAAAATTCCATGACCTTCGTTTACTACCCACCAGTATCCAAGTTCTATCTTTTTTCACAAATTAGCTCAAAATTTTATATGATTTAAAGTTTATGTAGAGTTAATCATTGAGTCTCCAGTATCTCCTTGTGTGAAGTCATCAAGGGGTGTTGGGGAGGCAAGAGGTAGTCATCGCGGATGGAGAAGACAACAACTCGGGGCAAGAGGTGTTGGAAGTCAAGAACGCCCACTGAAACTATGACACTGAACTAGCGTTGGCACGTGAAGGTTGATTCGTCGAGCAACAAGGGGTCATGCATTATGTAGGTAGATGAGGCACTAGTGCAAACGGGTATGTGGTCTACGGATTACGAATGTAGTGCCGACGGTGATCTGACTAGCCGGATTTGCGGTCGGCAATGCCACATCAGTGAAATCGGAGCCGCCATGGACGATGCTACAAATTTAGTGTTTTCATGATTTTCTGAGGCTGGATACGTGCGTCCAAATTGCGAACAACATGTATGAACGCGCATCAACAATTCTAGCTGTCCGTTACAAGTTTGTTTTTTTGAATTTTTTATATTGCATATATATGATCAAAACGTTACAAAATACATAGTATTTTTTTTCTACGAACGTATAAGCCAGATGCTCAAGATTATGGACGTTGCTTCAAATTTTTGCTTAAATGTTGTAAAAATTCTCATTGGCCTCCCATATCACAAAAGTTTTACAAATAGTGAAAAATTGTTTCATGACCTTTTTTTTGCATTGCACGAAACCTTTTTTTTACACTGTTGTAATATCTTACTGAAAAATATTGCGATTCGCGATGATGTTGCAATAGTGCAATATTTTATTGTTACGAGATACAGGCGGCCCAGATCTACCTAGTAAGTTGATCGGACGGCTGGGCGGGAGATCGGTCGCCCCACGATTAGCCTCGTAAAAAAAAACAGCGACAACCTTGCGAATCTGATATCATGCGTCCCCGTTACTGTAGCTAACACTCACTTCAGTCTTCAGTTGTGTCCTAGCACCATGGAGCTGACGATCACGTCGCCCATGCCGTCGGCGATGGGGAAGAGGTGCCCGGCCGTGGGCAGCTCGTGGTACCGGACCCACGGCAGCGTCTTCGCGATGTACCGGGATAGGCCGACGGGCACGATGAGGTCCTCGGCGCCGTGCCACAGGTGCACCTCCGCCTCGCCGCCGGGGAACGGGTCCTCCATCTCCAGCGGGCTCCACCCCCACTTGCCGAACCCGACAATCATGTCCCGGTGCAGGCTCTCGTACTCGCCCTGCTGCCTGATCTGGCTCTGCGTAGAAGAAATCGGAGACGACATACGAATCAGTGAAACAAATCAGGGTGCATGCACACATTGTGTCCCGAGATCGATCGATGCAGATCAGCATGGAGTTGCTTCTGTAAGTATTAGTACCACGTAAGGTCGGTAGGCGAACTTGGGGATGATGGCCATGTCTTCTCGGGAGATGATGGCCGGGTTGAAGGCGATGACGCTGGAGCCCGGGAAGAACTTCTGGGTGTTCCACCAGTAGGTGAGCCATGGGGCGTGGTGCGCCACCCGGACGGCCCACTGGTCCTGCGGGACCTGCTTGTACCACGCGTCCCACGAGACGTTCGAAGGGTACCCTGACCACCAGTAGTTGCCCACGGGGCCAAGAATCGATACCCCGGAGAGCCTGCAAATTTTCAGATACAACACAAATTCATCTTCAGATTCTAGTGACATTTCTTCCCAGGTGGTAGTAAGCGCTAGGTAGAAGACGAATAGACCTATGAGGGATGTTCTTTAGGCAGCTCCACATGATCTCGCCGCCCATGGAGAAGCCAATGAGGTAGAACCTGGGGCCGAGCTCCAGGGCGTCAGCTAGCTGCTCGATGTCGAAGGCAATGCTGTTCTCGGTCCTTGCTGGGTGCGGATCGCTCTCGCCATACCCAGGCCGATCGAAGGACAGAATGTAGATCCCGAGCTCTTGTGCCAGCTCCTGCAATGCACATCAAAATCTCAGAGTGTCCCTTCTGTACTAGTAAACGCATATTTATGTCAGACTGATTGATCATCGTCACGTACGGGCGACACTTGCAGCGCATCGTATCTGCAGGAGTCGAATCCATGGACGAAGATGATCTTGTGGTTGGCCTCTTCCTTTGGGACACCGGACTCATGGTAGGCCAAGTTTCTCCCATCCTTAAGCGTGATCCTTGGCCCGGTCACCGGAGGGCCGCCTGTGATCCGCAGATTTTGGGTGGCGGAGCCTGAAGCTGACGAAACAACACTGCTATCAAGACCATAAATGCAAGGCGGGGAAGCCTTTTGGTGATACCTGCTGTTATGAAACACAGGCGTTATACATTAGTATCATCTTTGGAATCCTTCCAAAAGCAGAGTTCTACTGTATGTCTTATGGACACTACCATGAGGAAATCCACAAAAGAATTTACAACACACACGGATCTCACTGAATGTTTGTTGTAGTCGAGCTTAATGTACAATACAGTAAAATACCTACACATTAATAGTTAGGTGTAGAGCGATAGCAATTGACTATAAACTAATGGATCTTTGCTTGCAGCTCCGAATATATATGATCTAAAATGTTTTTTTATGTTTTCTGTTACAGAAAGAGATGAGTGAGTACGATATGAACCCGGAATGAGACGTTCCGGGTCAATGTTTGGACCTGAACAGAACGAACCAGTCCCCTTTGAACCTTATAATATTTCTTGGACTAAACTACACGGTCAAGCTAAATTCCAGGGCTACAGTATTGCACGTACTAATATCTCTCTCCTCTTACGCATGCATGTAGAAAATGCGAAAACCCAAGTGCACCATACAAATGCAAGGCATGCAAGCATGACGCTTTCACCGTTAGCTTCTTTTGTGACGAGATTTTCGAACGTAGATTACATGTTAATGTGTTTTCATTGTTTTTTATCTGTAAAACATAGTAAAGATCCATTAGTTATAACCATTCGCTTCTCCGGTTATAGACAGTTTTACAACCACTTGACTACCAGCTTTTACATGTCACTGAACATCACTCCCCACCCATGTAATTCTTGCATTGTTGATCTTTTATGTTATGTTGTCATCTTTTATTTGCTTATAACATGTCAATCCAAAGTCTTTAGATTTCCATAGCATATAGATTATTTCCTATTAACCTATACTATTATGACGGTAGATGTTCACTCCTAACATATTTGGGTCAATCGGGTTAGGATGCTTCACGATGACCACTAGCCACAGGGTACCAGACCATAAAATTCATGCCATATGTCTCGATGTCTTTTATCGGAAGTAATCCGATGACAAATGTTATTTGGTACTCCCTCTATGCCGAAATATAATGCATATTAGTTTTTCTGAAAATTGAACAGTGTAAAATTTGACAAAATATGTTGACAATATCTACAACGTGAAATACATATAATATGAAAGTACATTTCATGATTGTAATAATAATGATTTGATGTTGTAGATGTTGATAAAAATTTCTACATATTTGGTCAAATTTTACAACATTCGACTTTTGAAAAAATTAAGATTCACTACATCTGGCATAGAGGGAGTATTTAAATGCCAACTGGCCGCATAAAAGAAAAAAAAATCTTAAAGTCCTACAGATGTTCTCCGCATATGTCTGAAATTATCCATGCCAAAACCCAGCCCAAATGGCACACCCTAATCGAACAAATTGTTCGCAGAATCTGGCCCTGAACTGGACCCAAGTTTGGGCCCAGTTTGAGGCGGAAAGGACACTGTCCGCTGTGGTGTTCGCCTGGCCCAGTGCCGGCCCAACAAAGCCTATCCTCGTGCTTCTCTCTTCAATCTCTTTCCCGATTCCTTCTCCTTCTTCGTGCACAGGCGACCACCGTGACCATTGACCAAGCGCCACCTCTCCACCCGTCGTCGCCCTTCCGCCCCTCCTCGGACCTCTTCCACAGCCGATCGCCTCCACTAAGATCTATTCCTCGCACCACAGCCGCCATGGTCTTTCTTCCCCGCGGTTCTGACCGCCATCCCCCGCGGTGGACACCGGCGTGCGAAGCTTGCGGAGGATCAAGTCCCTCGCGCGGACCCTTCTCAACGCCGCGGTCCCTGATACTTTTCCCTTATGCGCACCGCACGGCTCAACTACCGGAGTGCGCGACATGCCCGGCATGCAGAGCTGCTCGGCAAGGAGCTGATGATGTCCGACGGTCTTCCTCTGCAGCAGCAGTCGAGCCAGGACGGAGCCAGGAATACTACTCAAGGGGGGGGGGGGGGGGGGGCAATTACACACTAAATAACTTGGAGGGGGCATATAGTCAAATTTGCTTAAATTTGGGGGTCAGATCCTAAAATTTAAAGGGTGTTTTGCAAAAAATTCACAGCATGGGGGAGCCATGGCCCCAGCGTGCCCCCTGGCTCCGTCCCTGAGTCGAGCGACAACGAGTATAAGTCCTGATGGTTCTAGCCGATGTTAGCTGATGTGATTCTTAAGCCGTGGATTCGACATCTGCTAAGATTTTCAATCAGGCTCGCCTCGTCTCTGTATCAGATGTTGTGCACACTCGGCGCCAAGTCTAGATTAGATAGCACGCAGAAATAGCGCGCTATATCTCTTTACGTCGCGCTAACATTTTGATAAAGGTGTCGCTAAACTGAATTCATATACAATTACTCACTATAACTCCCCTATAGCGCCGAAATAGCAGATTTTGAGAGCTGCCGCTATTTGTTATAGAAAGCTTCTTTTTTTGCTAGTATGCATCAAGTACAAAATTGGCTAGCTCTTCATTGTTTTAGCGCACATTTTTGGCTATAAATATGTAATATATAGATTTAAGAAAGAATAGAAGTTAGAGAGTATGACATGTGGGTCTAATATGTAAATGAGCGTGTGGGGACACATGTCCGGTGCCCCTAAACGGACAAAATCAGGAAAAAAGAAAGACAGAAACGGACGCAAAAAGGGGGCATCGTTGCTTAAAAAACGCCTATAACAGTATGATAACAGAACACTTGTGCAAAAGCCCAAATATGCCTTGTCCGAAGTGCCGGACGCATTTGACCAGACCCTATTGTCGAAATTTGGAAGAACGTGGACTCGTTCGGAGCACGCAAAAAAGAATCGGGATATGGCGCCACTAGTCAAGAAGAGGGCAATCTGCTATCGACGAAACTGCCACTGCCATTTGCAATTTTGCATCGTATACAGACAAGTTTAACCCCCGTGAGGGTGAGGCCGTGAGCAAGGATTTTCATGTCATGCGCGCCTCGCTGTCGCAGATTTTATTTCCAAGCTTGCAAGGTGTTGGACGGAACAAGAAAAATAAATAACCGAGGTGACTACACGAGTGGCGTGCTATCAAGTATCAACAGCCTCCCGTAGGCAAGCTTAACAGCGAGACTACAGGAGGAAAGAAGCGATGGAGACACGGCATCAATCCTGTATTCTTGGTCACAGGTATTCTTGGTCACAGGGTCGTTGAACTCAATGCAAAACCGAAAAGATTGAAACACGATCGAGATCATCGCGATCCAGAGGACGAACAGAGATGAGGCGGGAAACGCTGTACGTACCGGAGCCGGCGGCCGCGGGTCGGGGCGGCGGGACGTTGGCAGCGGAGCCAGACGGCTTCTCGCCCGGTTCGGCCATGGCCAGATGAGAGTTGAGACGTGAGACTGCCAGATCGAGGCTGCTGTAGCTTCAGAAGAGATGATCAGAGAAGCAACTGTTATAAATAGAGGTGGATAGATCTAGCCATAAAACCACGCTGTCGGAGAGCGTGGCTGCGCGGAGAGCGGGGCTATTTGACTTTGTGTCTCTCTCTCTCTTCTTCTTGGCTCACTTTTTTTGGTTCTGCCGCGGAGACACCGCGATTGACCTATTCGCGCCTGCACGGGTTGACTTTGTTAATTGCAGGTCGTATGCACACAGTGAGATGTACTGCCCATGCATCTCTTAGTTTCGAAGACTGGTCCGAGAAAATCTTCTAGAGGTTCCGTGCTCCACGCCTCCAGTCGACAGCGGTGCATGACGGGTTTCTACGAATCATCGAACAGTTCAAATCGAATCCACCCGACCCTTTCTTGGGCGCTAAAATGAAAAGGGGCAAAGGAAAATACGGCGTGCCGCATCACCTGAATGACTGAATGCGTGGATTAAGAACCTGTCCATCCATTGTTTCCCTACCGCTAATACAGAGACCCCCCCGAACCAGATCCTCTAACATTAAGGAGCAAAGTCAGGTAAGCTACAGTAGTCTACCTTCCCTCCTTCATATTTATATGATTAATCCAAATGTGATTTAAATTAACTTGCACAATATAAATATGTGGTATTCATTTACAATAACTGCTTACAATCAAATTTATGACTATCTAAATTTTTAGTTTAGAAAAGTTGTATGCATAGTAATTATGAACAGTAATCTGCCACAGTACAAACCATACAGTATCGCTTAAGCGCCCTGACTTTGCTTCTTCGTGTACACTACCGTAGCACTGTAGCTACCTGACTTCCCTTCTCCCCGTTAGAGGATCTGGTCCCCCCCCCCCCCCCCCCCCCCCGCGCATCTTATACTCCCTCTGTTCACTAATATAAGACATTTTAACTTTTTATTCAAATGTATCTAGACTTATTTTGTACATATATTTACTCACTTTAGTGTGTAAGTACTCAAAATTAAAATGGTAGGTCCAAATTCTTAGATTATTGAATGGAGGGAGTATCATTTGGCAAAAGGGTGTGCAATGTGTTTGCGGGTATACAATGTTAGACAATCCCACACGGTTAAAAAGCAAAAGGATATGCGATGCAACACCGCACTTTTTTTTAATGGTGTGTGGTGCAGAAGGCAATCACACACTGTTTTTTTTAAGAAATCAATGTCCATAATATCATTTATCGGTCATCCTTAGATTAGAGATTAATCAATAATCTGTGGATTAATTGATTTTATCGATCGACTATCTATCGAACCGTTTTTTCTTTTTGTAAAATCACAAGTTACAACAATTAAAATTCTAAATCTATGCAAAAACAATATCAAAGTGTTGGACATAATATTGGCAGGTGGAACCTGGAGGAAGGGGTGTCGTGAAGAGCTGCTCTGGCTGTCGTGCTCTTGGAAAAGGTGGAGATTTCGGATGCGTCAAACCTCCATGACAAGGCACCAGTGCTTCAGCTTCAAGGAAGACGACGCCACGACGGAGAGATCCAAAGGGCGGGCTAGTTCAGGTCAGACTAGCTCAAGCCATCGGAGGCGACAACGGTGGTGGGTAGTAGGGCAAATCTGGAGTGTGGTGTGGGGGCACGAGGGGCAGTTGAAACCCTATCGCAGATACGTACATGGTTTGTGCGGGAGGTGTAGGAAGCCTCAGTTTTTGTGGTTTCAGCCTAGTGGAGCCTGGTCGATTTATCGATACATACCCAATAAATCGGTAGTCAGAACGATAAACCGGCCCCAGCGATAACGCACTAGATATGGTGTTATGTTATCTTGGACAATATTTGAACATTGAAAAAAAATGTGTGTGATGCACCATAAATTTATCTACTCTATCATAATGAGTCAATTTTTGACACAAATGTCCCTCTATCATGTTAAACATTTGTGCCAAATGACCTTAACTTAAAAAAAACCTTTTTCTATTTGCAAATGCTAAAATGGTATATTTTGTGCCATGAGTTGCACACGATTTTACAAAAAAAAATGTGATGTTGGAGGCAATCACACACAACTTGAAAATAAAATTGTGTGTGATGCGTCATAAACCATTTTTCATCACTATGGGTCCTTTTTTGGCACGTAGGTGTCTTGTACCAAACTGAAGAATAGTGCCAATTGAGTTTCCAGATTTTAGTTTGTAAAAATGTTTTCCATCATTTGAATATTAAAAGACGGATATTTCGTGAAGCAAGTACAAAGAATAAGCTGCAAAATGAAACATATATAATTTTCACACAAAGTATATCATATTCAGTGGCCAATGCCCAAACATTTTGCATTTTATCGCTTTGTATCTACCTTTTCTTATTTAAACGAGATTTGGTTGATTTTAGGCTCTAGTTCGTTTCTATTTTTTCAAAAAATCATTGTAAGATATCCAAGTAGGATTCCACGTAGTAGCCATAGAGAAAGTTGAAAGATTCAACCATTTGCTCGGATTACTCATGCCAGCCATTTTGGCACATAGATGCATATTGACATGGTAAACAATGATGCTAAATGAGTTTCCAACTTAAAAAATATACGATTTACCATTTTCTAAGTGACAAAAACGCGTTTTTTTTAAGAAAGTGCAAAAGGTATGGTAGCAAATGGCAACACTAAATTTCTCACACTTACTATACCATATCTATAAGCTACTCTCGAAATATTTAAAATTATATTCCATATAATGAACTTCTTACAAAATTGCACAGGAGATTTTACAAAAATATTGTGTGAGATAAATCGAAATATTGATGTTCGACTGGGACTCAATTAGGACAAAGGGACTAATCGATGTACTATAATGATAAATAGTACTATGAAATTAACAGAAGCAATTGCTATAAAAATGAAAAAAGGGAAAAAAGGAAAGAAAAGAAGAGAAACCGTCCCATCAGAACAACTACAGACCCTTGGGCCTGTGCTGTTGTGCTTATACAGTTTAGTTATACAGGAGTTAATTTGGCCTAGAAATGGGTGAGGATCTAAACGACTTTGAGTACATTATATATACTTCTAAAAGGAAAATTGAAAAATAGGCCTATGTTGTATATCCAGTCGTACAAATTAAGCTACAATAAGAATGTGATAATTCGTTATGAAAGGTTTATTTTGTACGAAGCTTACTTTGGATGCTTACACTGTTGCTAAACTGAAATGTGTCATATTTATTCCACAAAATTTAAATTTTAGAACAGACATGAAAGAAAAAATAAATTGGTTAGCAAACGATATGCAGTCAAAAGTAGGTTAGCAAAAGTTGTTTCGACATTCGACTATAATTAGTGGCCAATCTAGCATCTGTATATTTGAATGGCACGACTATTTATATAATTTATGAACAACATAAATTTGATACATCATTTTTTTGTGAATATACACATTAAGTATATTTTTTTGTCTAAATATCATAGTAAATGCAAGAAATAGTCTAAAAATACAATATCAAATCTTAGGCAACTAATGCTAGGCACATGCACTACCACTTACTAAAATTATTTTGTGTGCCAATTCCTATCCGGCCCTCAGCTAACGCACAGTATAATTGTCTATGCTAATCGTTCATGTTTTGCATTCCTAGAAATAGTTTAGCAATCCATGGAAACCCCCTAAAACCACACTTGACAATAATATTAATCACAACTTAGAAAGAAGAACTCGATCCTACAGTTTTCCAAACCATCATGTTTTTTGTTGAAAGTAAAGTTCTTTACATTTTGGTGATAGCAAATTATATCCGTGCAATGAGTCAAGACTCAAGACTTGCATACGGCTACGTACAAATTAACATGGTCGTACATTGAACCAACCAAGATATGGCAAGCTCAAGTGCTCCTTTGAAAGTTGGTGAACTAATAATGGATTGAATATGACAGAGCATATATATACTTCACACGCACTTTACTGGGTGGCAAACGACATATATATCTGTGTCCATATCTGTACTAAACCAACAAAAGGACAGAAGACCAAATTTTACATCACCACTATAATTGAGGGAAGTAACATAGACTAGAATGGACACATTGAGTGACATGATCGAGTGACATGAGCAATGTGGAACTGTAAACTCCAATAGAAACAAGAGGCATCAGAATCTTGCAATCTCGCCCATCAGATATTTCTAGCAGTGTGTCATTATCGCGTAGAGCAAGAGACCTCGGTACCTCGACTTAACTTGTGTGAGCTCCTAGTACTCTGCCTTTATTTCGTGGTGGTTGGCCAAAATGAGATCGCGAGTCATACTTGTTGGCATGCAACACACAATTGTCTCGACGGGACACCATGATGGGGAGGGTGACCATGAAGTAGAGCGAATGAATATGTTGGACATGTTCAGTTGTGCTTATGAAGTTTAGTTAAATACTCCCTCGTTCTAAAAAAATTGTCATGAGTTTGCCTGTTAAGTTCTACGTAGTTAGTTGTTTTTGGTGACAGTTATATCCGATCGAAGAGAGTAGAAGTTAATTTGGCCTGGTCATGGGGCTCCTTCTTGTCCGGTCCATGTATCTTTTTTACTTATGTTTTTATTTTGTTTTCTTTTTTCACTATTGTTTCCTTTTTTAGTTGCTTCTATTATATATTTTTTATCTTTTATATTTATTTTGCTCATCTTTTCTTTTCCCTTTTATTTTTTTTATCATATGTATTTTTTACTTTTGTGTAATCATTGAATGATGTTTTTACCTCCTGAATAATTATTTTAGCTGTATTTTCTCATATAAAACTCTTCATGAAGCGTGAACAGTTATTTTGAATTTGAACTGTACGAACAATTTTTCCTTTTATGAAAATTATTTAAACCCAGTGAACATTTGGTAAACTATATGAGAATTCCTCAAATTTGTAAAATTATATTTTATTTTTATTTAATCTAGTGAACAATTCTTTAGTATTGTGACTCTCGCATATGAACATTTTTTTGTTGAATCTCACGGACAATTTTTTGAAACCACGCGAACATTATTTCTCGATATGAACATTTTATAAACTCATAAAAATTTATTTATTTTTAATATTTTCCCTCAACCTTATAATGGAAAAACGGCAACAACAATAAGAAAAGAAAAGCAAAAATAAATCAGGAAAAAAAGAAAACAGAAAAAGAAAAGAAAAAGAAATGGAAAACAGGCTCTACCTGGGCCGGGCCCGGCTAACGCGCGCTTAAAAAAGCGTCGGATAGGAGCGCCTCCTCCTCCTTTGCCCTACCTACTCCCAGCCAGCGTGCTCTGCACCAAAACCTTCCCACCCAGCCGCCTCCATGCCACTCCCCATGCGCCGCCTCGCTGCTGCCCCATCCCTCCCAGCTGTACACCCACACGACTCCACCGCGCCGCCCTCCGTCCGACTCCGCAGACAACATGGCCGGGTGGCCATGGAGAGGACGTCGACGACGACGGGCCGAGGTATAGCGCCGCGGCTTGCGGAACTTGTCTTATCTCTTTTTTAGTTGTTTGTTCGCGGTGGCCCTGCGGCGTTTACCCATGAAAAATAACCCCTCTGCGTGCAATGCACCTTGTATCAGTATCTATGCTAGATTATTTTGCCATCCATCGATTATCTACTCTATGAAGCTGTAATTACTTGTTTGAATGTATTTTAGCGTGGTAAGAATGTCCCTGTAGAATCCATCCTATCTTAATGAAATTAATCTCCTATGTTGAAACGGTCTGAACATAAAAATTGAACGTTTGGCTCAATGGCTCACCTATTCTCCATGGACTTACCATTTTAGGGGATTTTCCATAAGAAACTTGAGTGACTTATTTCTGTGTTGCACATGGAGGAGGTAGCATTGCTCTTTTTGTTATGGTGATAATTGTTTATCCTTACACCCTTGGTGAAATCTGCAGGTGTTAGTTGTGTAATGGCGAGCGGAAAAGAGCACGCAGCAACTACTATTAGTGATGAAAAGAAAGGTGGTCTGCGTGGCAAACTAAAAAAGGTTGTTCTAGCTTACAGTGGTGGCCTGGATACATCAGTAATTGTTCCATGGCTCAGGTACAATTTTTTCTTCTTTCAATATGGACTTTACCAAATTAAAGGATGAATTGATCTGATTCGTCCAAACTATGTCTCATTGTTTTTACTTTTTTAAGGGAGAACTATGGCTGTGAAGTCGTCTGTTTCACTGCTGATGTTGGCCAGGTATGTTAACATAACCTGAGGAATTCTCAAGCGTACAGAACTGAATGATTCTACTGTCCTCTTTTAATCTGCAACGTTACGCTAAATTGCTAACTGTGTTCTGCTTCATCATTAGCTTAATCCCAGACAAGTGTCTCAGCTTTCTCTCTCCCTTCCATGCTTGTACATTGTATAAGCTTACTTGTTCTTCTGATGGTTATAGTGTTGCCATGAATGACAAAGTCAGTAATTTCTTCACCTGTTATCTTTATGGCTTTATGTTGTCCCAAATTTCATAACTTTTGATTATTTTTCTACAGTGTACTTGTACCGAGTAATCTATGTTCTCATTAAATAAATGAACTAGCATTGCGGTTTGGACCTTTCTTTCTAATCAACCATCAGTTAAGTTCATATTGTAAACCCTTGTAGGGTGACATTGAACTGGAAGGATTGGAGAAAAAGGCAAAAGCTAGCGGTGCAAGCCAGCTTGTTGTAAAGAACTTACAAGAAGAATTTGTTGGTGAATATATATACCCCTGCCTGCGTGCTGGTGCAGTTTACGAAAGGAAGTATCTGCTTGGCACTTCAATGGCTAGGCCTGTTATTGCTAAGGTGAAACTGATACAATAGTTGTATTTCGTGCTTGTATGCCTATTCTACATACCTGTCTTACAAATAAATTTGAAATGAATCTTTAGTTGATCTTCAATTAACAATGTTATTCGGAGTATTTTTGGTGAAATTAGCACTTTCTCGTACTACAATTAACGCTGCTGAAATCATTTATATAAGAATTTGAGATTGTTTACATGAAGCATCATTCTCTCACTAAGCTTATAAGTGCAAGTTATTCCTAAGTTTTGTATTTGTTCCATAAAAGACTCACCAGCAACAGTTGCATGTCATACAATTTCTGTTGATTTTCTAGTCCAATACAGATTGGATAGTTTATGTGATATTTTTTACAATTAGGTTTACGACGAAACCTAGAAATCGATCACTGATCCATTTTGACTACCTCTACGGGATAGACCTCAACAGAAAACTGTTGAGTAACGGCAGCAAGTGATTGAGTTCAGTAGTTCCTCATAGAAAATTATTGACTCTAGAAATATGGTAATATGGAGAAGACAAAATTGTTTGAAGCACGCACAGAACCGGAAGGGCCCTTGTTTCAAAGAGAGGAGGACGGGTTATTCACATTTAATTTGATGGTCAGGCGGTTCTATATTTTTCTTAATCGGAGTTCTGGGTATGGGCTTATATGGTTCCAACGAACCAGGATTAGATTTGGAAAGATTAATTAATCAATCATACCCTCCAACCTGCCAGTTAGAAAATGGATTCCCATTTGAAGAGCGCCTAACCGCATGGATAAGCTCACATTAACCCGTCAATTTTGGATTCAATTCGGGATTTTTCTTCGGAAGTTTCGGGAAGAAATTGGAATGGAATAATATAGATTCATACAGAGGAAAAGGTTCTCTATTGATGCAAACGCTGTACCTAGAGGATAGGCATAGAGGAAGAGGGAAAAATCAAAATGAAATAAATAAATAATAAAGCAGAACTAGAATCTACCGTGGGGATTTTCCAAGATACCTGCGAGAATTGATTTGTTTCATGCAAAATTCCTGTGTTCCAAACATGCCCTTAGATGGAAAAGAACAATAACCGAGTTATTTCCCTTTTTGAATTTGTATCCGAACAAACTTGAGCTGTAGCTCTGTAGGATCTTAACTTAAATATGCAATTCTAATAGGTGGTGAAATGAATGAAAATATTGAAATGAAGTACTTGCACTTTACACACACATTTGATATATCCTTTTATTTCTTTGGGGACACCAAATAGTATGGCTGGACAGAGGGGAACTAAGCAATCTATATCTCTATTGTAGGCAATGGTTGATGTTGCCAAGGAAGTTGGCGCAGATGCAGTTGCTCATGGGTGCACTGGAAAGGGCAATGATCAGGTAAATACTGCTGTTCGTGCAAATGTTAATATGGGCAGTCATCTGATGCTATTGTTTCTGTAGGTTCGCTTTGAGCTTACATTTTATGCCTTAAATCCGGAACTTAGAGTGGTGGCACCCTGGAGGGAGTGGGATATCACAGGACGTGAAGATGCAATTGAGTATGCAAAGAAACACAACGTGCCGATTCCAGTTTCAAAGAAATCAATATACAGTCGAGACAGAAATTTGTGGCACCTTAGCCATGAGGTATATATTATGTATTGTTCTCTTGATCTCTCTTAAGTTTTCTGGGGCTGTATTGTTGCTTTCTGTTTTGAAGGACATGTGTCTTACAGTACTTTTCGTACATAATGCATAAGTTCAAAAGTTTCAAATCAGTGAAGTGTGTCATCATACTGGTCCCACTGATTAATCTTAATTGAAAACTGTTAAGCCTGTTGGATGATGTGAGTTATTCTCTCAACATTTCAGGGTGACATTTTGGAAGATCCAGCAAATGAGCCAAAAGAAGATATGTATATGATGTCTGTTTCTCCAGAAAATGCACCTTCAAAACCTGAGTATGTGATCAGTCTTTAATCTTTCCAAAGGCCACAGCTCTTGTCCTGAATAAGTATCATCTATACCTTTTATTTCCATGTTTGCTGCAGCATAGCCTAGTTTACTAAATCTGTGCGCTCTTTCATATTCCCCCACATGATATACAGTAGAGCTGAATTGAAAGCCACTCAAATGATTTGGAATCTGGATACAATTATTCTAAACACTTTGTGTATGTGTTACATTATAATTGGCTGTACCAAAATAAAAATTAGTTAATTGTAGACTTGATTGTAGAACAGTGTTGTTTTTTAATGTTTCAGAATGATGCACGTATGTATACTATGTTAGCATGTTGTATATAAACTAAGCTTCATACAGGTATCTGGAGATTGGTATAGTTGCTGGTGTCCCTACTTCTATCAACGGAAAGGACCTCTCACCAGCGTCTCTTCTTGCCAAGCTCAATGAGATCGGTGGAAAGCACGGTATTGGACGTATTGATATGGTGGAAAACCGCCTTGTGGGGATGAAGTCCCGTGGTGTGTACGAGACCCCTGGTGGTACCATCATGGCGGCTGCGGTCCGCGAGCTCGAATCCCTAACACTGGACAGGGAGACAATGCAGTGGAAGGATATGCTCGCCCTCAAGTATGCTGACCTCGTCTACGCTGGCCGCTGGTTTGACCCGCTGCGACAATCCATGGACGCGTTCATGGAAACCATCACCGCGACAACGACCGGTTCCGTGACCCTGAAGCTATACAAGGGCTCGGTGAACGTCGCGTCCCGGAAGAGCCCCTATAGCCTCTACAGGGAAGACATCTCTTCGTTTGAGAATGGGGAGATCTACAACCAGGCCGATGCTGAAGGTTTCATCAGGCTGTACGGTCTTCCTACCCGAGTTCGCGCTATGCTGGAGAAGGGTATCTAAGGCTGTTTTGCGTCCTGAATAAGATTGCCTCTTTGAGAACTATTTGAGCGTATTCTAGTAATTGTGGACAAATCCAAGATGTCCTGGTGGGCTTTTGAGTACATTTCGAATTGTTTGTCCTTGTTAGTAGCCTTTTCATTAGGTGTGCCTGGATATATGCATTGAAGAGTTGCTCCAGTCCTGGAGTGATAACTTGGAGTCTTGGAGTAATATACCATTTGGTACTGTGGTACACTCCTTGTCTTGTTACATTTTACGAAATTTGACGATCAAACAAGGGTTAGCAATAACTGAAAAAGAAGACTTAGGAAATAAGTCGCCGAAGCTCTGGGTTATTTGTCCTTTGTTATTTCGAAGCAAAGAAATGCTGTTGGTGCATGCTCAATAAAATAAGAACCTCAAAATTTCGCGTTGGAGCTCGACTACATGTAGTGAGAACTGGGAGGACGTGAGGAGGTGGATAACCGAATTTAAACCTGGTATTCTCGCTCTGCGTTTCTGTTTGTAGACGCTCCTCTAACTAGGTACTCCCTCTGTTTTTAATATAAGATGTTTTAACATTTGTTCATATGCACATGTATACAAATTTATCTAGACACATTTTAGTGTGCATGCCCACTTATTTTAGTGTGCATCTAAACAACATGTATAACACCTAAAACATCTTATATTAAAAAACAGAGGGAGTAGCTCTCAGTTGGGATATCAATGTGTGCTAAACGTGTCTATGTACTGGGAGTCTGATGTACCAGCAGCGATCGCTGGAATTGTTATGGGCGAGTCAACCCAGACCCTTGAGTAATAAAGCTTTCAGCTTTATTTTCAAAAAAGTGTGCAACGGTGTAAGCAAAAGATCTGCTTCAGTCTTGTTCAGTTTCATTCAACTAAACCTCAGTCCAAACATCATCGAGAGAAGTAAAAGATTGTTTGAGCTTCTGCCTGTATCCTAATATTTGACAGCACTGTACAACCAGGATTTTTTATCACCTGCTTTCGCCAACTCGTTTGACTAGATTCAAATCATTCGACTGTACAACCATTTGACTGCAAACAAAATCTCGGTATAGACACCCTAAAAGAATCCACTGCCCTAATACCCTCCAGAAAATGTTTGATTCTTAGCGCGGTGGTTTTGGATTGAAATGATTGCCCGGAAGAAACCTACAATTCAATGAAATATAATTATGAGAGGTCCAATGAACATGCGAAATTCTTAGTAATAAGTTGTTCCTGGCTAAGGCCTAAGATGAAACTTACTGGCTAGTCAACCCTGGATTGTTCAGCAAGTTCTGTGGAACTGCTCCGGACAGCTCATTGTTTTGCAACGACCTGGGTAAATGAAGATATACATCAAACATGTCCGCGAATAAGTTGTTATGAACTGCTAGAAAGGCATATAACTAAGGCATATTTGGAAATGAAAACAAGTAGATTCTATGGATATTTGGTCTAAGCATTGCATAAACTCCATGCAAGTATATTTACAATCAATGTCTGAGGTAAGATAAACCATAAGCAAAAAGGTAAGATAATAAACTCACAGTTCTCGCAAGGCCTGAATTCTCCCCAATGTCTGAGGTATTGTTCCATTCAGCTTGTTATCATGCAGGTGCCTAAAGATAAATATCATTTTCGTAAGTAATGTATAAGTAATATAATAATTTTCGAAATAAACAGCGCCTAAGGGTCCGCTTACAGTCGCTGAAGCTTGCTCAGTCTGATGAGATCAGGAATAGGACCAGACAAGCTATTGTTTGCAAAAGATCTGCCCATGGCAACAGTGTTAGTTTTGCTATCTTATCATTCACTTTGATCTATTTAAAATAGAACTTACATATCAGTAAGCGCAGTCAGGTTTGCAATGTTAGGTGATAGAGATCCAGAGATGCCCATACTAGAAAAGTTCCTGGTATAAACAAATACAATGAATTACTACTGCAGAGGAGAAAAGAACTGTATCATATAGATGGAACAATCAGGAGTTGAACTCACAGCGAAATGACACGTATATTTTGTCCTTCATGACATGTAACTCCAGTCCAAGCATATCCATGAGGCATACATGGATCTCCAGTCCAATCCTCAGGTATATTTTGAAGGCTTCTCTTTATACTTTCCAGAGCAAGTGCTGAATGAATTTAATTAGAGGGTCAGTTTCATAAAATGAAACAGGCGCAAGTTAGAGAAACTTGCTGCTCAACAAGAACATGCAGTACACCCACGGCAACATTTACAGGATACTCACTACCACCTAAATGTCGATGTGCAAACTTGATAAATAACCTAAACAATAGAGTATAGGATGTACTAGGAGGTTCTATATTGGGGGAGATGTCTAATGGTCCATTTAAAGGCGAAGTTGCCACAAAGCACATGTTGCTAACTTAGTGCATAAAATAGACGAAATGTACCAAACAAATAACTGAATAAGTACCACTAGAGTCATGACAAGGCAGATAATTATTAACTCGGGAGAAAACAATTGATAATAGAGGAAGAAATGCAGCAAGTGATTTACCATCCCGTGTAATTGTCAGTTTTCCTATGGGGAAAAGTCCAAATACTTCACCAGCATTGATAAGTGGTGGAAGAATAGACTCAGAAGTCAATATAACTCTGGTTAGGCCTGAGAGAATCCATTGTGTTGCAAAGATAGAAAGGCCAGCTGATGTTACATTCAGACCTTTGTAAAAGAGGTAATCATTTATATTCACATCAAAGGTCCTCGAACTATCAGCTACTGTATCAGCAAAATAAAGAGCAACATAATAGCTATCATTCTGGAGAGGTATTGGAGGCCATTGCAACACCAAGGGTGCATTTTGTTCTGCTACCAAAGCAGTATTAAACACATCAGGAGGTGGAAGATTCCAGAAATCTGCCGATGTAACGTTGTGGGTACTACTGACTGCATGTTTGCTGTCTGGAAATGGCTGCCAATGGCGGTCAAAACTGTCATCAGGGTACCTACGTTTGAATATAAGGAAGAAACAGAGTCAGAGATCAGTACAAAGCTTGTGAGTTGTTGTTTTCTACCAAAAAAAGAAGAGTGAATTCATCTAGTTGTGTGTTTGTGACACTAATTACCCTATCTAGTAGAAATTCGTCTAGAAATACCCCTTTCAGAAACTATGGACTCTCTTTTTCTGATGCATACCCGTTGGGTAAGGTGCGAAGTGATGATTGAGGCTCAAAATTAGCAGGATGACGGAGATGAATAGAACATATGGTGAAGAAAAGGCTCACATGTTCGTCGATGAGGACATCCGATATTTACATATTGTGACATGTCTCATCGGCTTAACATGCCTGTCTTATCTAGCAACACACGTGGAATGTTAAAATGAGGGTAAAACCGTGTTCAAAATTTCCTAAATGGAGCATTTCAGTAAAATTTCCACTAAATGGGGTAATATGTGTCACAAATGCACGATTATGGGGTAAAAGTGGAATTCACTCAAAAAAGAAAGAAAGAAATAGATATAATACAGACCGACTCCCTTCTGCATTCATTTTTGTGCAACATTTAGTGAGCATCCAATTGGCAAGTGCCGATTCATTCCTTGACATAGACCTAAATCTAAAAGCACTAGTGAATGCACATTTTCCTCCGAAAGTAATGATAAAGAGGTTTAGGAACTTTGGTGTTTTCATTGCTTAAGAACTAGGGAAGTAAAATTGATACGGTGAATTCCACTTGTTTGATACTGGAGGATCATGTTCATTGCTCCATACGCTATAGGAGCTGAAGCAGCACTAGCATGCAGCATGACCATCGCAATTAAAAGGCAAGAAAAGGAACTCCTGTAATGAACAAGTGATTGAAAAGAGATATCCTTAAGGGCGAACTGTCAATTACTAAGAGGTCGTTTGGTAGCCATTATTTCGAGCCGGAATCATGGAATTCCTTTCATTGATCTGCTTGAGGATACAAGGATCCATCCTGAATCATACGCGTTGGCAAAGAATTTGGCCAAAGATGTCCGGTTAGAGGAAGCAAATGAAGCAAATGAGATGGACGATGATGAGCAAGAGATGGCAATTGAGCACGTAAGAGAAAATCCAAGAAAGCTTGAGAGCCTTATTATGGATGAATACATTAAGAGTATTCCAGAGGAGTTCCGTAAAAGGGAAACATTGCATGACATAAGGGAGGGGATACTGTATGGCTTCTCTGACTGGAGGACCCCCTATGCTGAGCCAAGCCCAGACGAGGAATTCTGGTTGCTTTCTGGTGAAACTGAGGATAACATAACAGATGGAAGGATTGTTCAAGTAACTATCCGTAACATACAAGAGAACCGAATAATGTGCACCTTTGATTCTGGTTTGAAAGCCATAGTTATGGGAGACAATTATTCTGATGCTGGCTACGAACCAGAATCACTGCAGTTGCATGAAGGTGACGTATTAACTGGCAAAATTAAAAATGTGAACAAAAACAGGTTCATAGTTTACCTAACATGCAAGGAATCTGAAATGAGGAGAAGGCCTTACTCCAGGAATAATCGTGATCCATACTATCATGAAGAACAAATCATCCCGAGCCAGAATGACAAGATCCGGAAACAGAAGGAACTTGCAAAGAAACGTTACAAGCCTCGAATGATTGTTCATCCCCACTTTCAGAACTTCACAGAAGAAGAAGCAAAGCAGGTTTGCTATCCTACCTATTAAATAGATTCTGTTTCGCAGACTTCTTTTCTTTCTCTCTCTCTCTTTTGTCCCCTGGTCATAATTTTGTTTGTTCAAACAGTTCTTGGGAGACAAAGAGCCTGGCGAGAAGGTCATTCGGCCTAGTGATAGGGGCCATCATATCTAACACTTACCCTGAAGATATTTGTTGACGTTTTTGCACACAAGGAGATAACTGAAAGTGGAAAGGATCATAAAGATATTACAAGTTTACTTCGCCTTGGAAAGACATTGACCATCGGTGATGAAACTTTTGAAGATCTTGACGAGGTTGGTGCATGAGATAAATTTGAGCAGAAATTTTGCTTTGGTTCAATATCAATTAGCTGCAATTCTATTTCTCTTGTATCAGTTAGCTGCAGTTCTTTTATTTCTAGCTAATTGGTGAATCTTTCCTTCTACAAATTCACAGGTAATAGACAGATACGTGGATCCATTGGTAGGCCACCTGAAAAGCATGCTCTCCTATCGGAAATTCAGGAAAGGGTCAAAAGGCGAGGTTGATGATATGCTAAAGGCAGAAAAGAGAGAGAATCCTATGAGAATAGTCTATTGTTTTGGCATATCCGATCAGTATCCAGGCACCTTTGTCTTATCTTACATTAGGAGTACAAACCCTCATCACGAGTATGTCGGGTTAAACCCAAAAGGCTTCAGATTCCGGAAGAGAGATTTTGACAGCATTGATCGCCTCGTGTCATATTTCCAGAAAAACATTGACAAACCACCACCGGAATCTGGACCTCCAGCGCGAAATGTGGCTGCAATGGTACCTATGAAGAATTCAGCTTGGGGTTCTGGTGGCGCTAATGACGGGTACAGGGGAGATGGTGACAATGGCAGGGAGAGACCTTTCTCTGGAAGATCAGGTCAGTGCTTAAAGTATCTGCATTATTTTGCCGTCAAGCTTTATCCACATTGGATTGTTTAGCCATCTTTACCACTACCATATGCTTTGCTTAGAATGTTATTTTTGTTAATGACCTGATGCTAACATGGTCGGTCTTCAGAATATCTTTATGGATTCACAAGAAGCAAGTATTTCAAACAAACTATGTTTTAGACTTTGCCTCTTTCTGTCTGTCTACTGACAAATTTGTTATTTTTCTAAAACATTACGGCATCATAGAGTTGTCACTAAAATCTTGCCAATAACGTTTTAAGATCCTCAGAACACTAGCACTCTTAATGTATCATTTTTCCTTCGAAAGCAGGAGGTCGGTTTGATTCAAGGAACAGCTCTGGTGGCCGTGGACGTGGGCGTGGCCGAGGTAATTTTAGCAGTGATGATGGTGGTGGTGGCGGTGGCAACAGTGGGGGATGGACTGATAACATTGGAGGTGGTGGAGGTGGATGGGGAACCGGCGGAGGATCTGGAGGCGGGGATGGTGGAGGTGGATGGGGCACTGGCGGAGGATCTGGAGGCGGAGATGCCGGATGGGGTGGTGGCGGTGGTGCCAGTAACCGTGGCGGCGGCGGCGGGGATGGAGGCTGGGGTGCACCTGCTGCTGCTGCTGCCTCTGATGCTGGTGGTGGAGACTGGGGAGCAGCAGCTCCTGGTGGCTCCGGTGCTGGCGACGACTCAGGATGGGGCAGCGCCAAAAAGGCGGTTCCAGCACATGATGGCGGAAGTGGATGGGGCTCTGGCGGTGGGGGCTGGTGAAGGCTCTGTGCCGTGTGCTGCTGCATAAACCGCTGTAGAACTATCAGATGGAAACTTATTTTGTGCTTGAATCCTGTTAAGCTTCTGCTTACTGCTATGGACGGGAGAAAACTGCCACTATTTTGGGACTTGCTAATCTACTAGTAGTTGCTGCCGGTCTTGTGACATTCTGGGCGGCCTTATTATATCTGAACGCATGTACAGGTTCGGCGTTTGTCTTGGTTCTCGCTAGCCCTCGGTATTCTTATGATCTCGATGCCTTATATTCCATTTCAGTTATGATAAATGGGTCGGTGTATTTAAGGTCAGATTGCCATGACTTTTGGATTACTTTATGCTGTACTCAAACAGTCGGCTCCACACAGCGTGTATCATGTTTCGTTCTGTCTATGCATTTATAATGTTCAAAGATCTCATTAGACATTGCAAGTACAAATACATGCATAACCAAATTTCGCAGATGGTCGGGCCCATCATATATAACCATTTTACCTTCTTACTCATGGTGTTATATCAGGTCAATGTGACGGGTGTGAATCTTGTGCCCAACAGCTGGCCAGATGTGCCAAAGTGGCAGTGGAAATTATTAATTAGTTAGAGAGGATTATACTTCAAGTTAGATAGATGGGTGTTAATTTTACATTCAAGTTTATGAGTCCCAGCTGGCAACCGGCTATATATAAAGGAACACATTGTATGCAAATTGTCAAAATAACGTGAATTGTATAAGCCTAATTTCGTTTCCCTCTTCTATAATTAACCTCACCCCAACCTAATGTCAAAAAAAAAAAAAACCCTCACCTCAACCCAATGGAGCAATCCTGGCTATCTTCCTAGCTGTAGTTACACATAGGGAAGTCATTTGCACCGGCATGGCTTTCAGAAATATGCATATTATTATTTTTACTACCAAAGTTAAGTGTCAATTCAACTTAAATGCAGTAAAGAATCGTATAGATCTAAAAGCAACCTCATGTTGGGAGTTCATAATGTGGGGAAAAAACTGAAATAAGAAACAAATACATCAAATTCTGGGTAGACATGACATAGGAACTGATATATATCCTACCTTGCATTATTTTTGGAAAAATCATCTCGCGCCAGTAGTTTTCATTCTGTTATAAGTTTATACAATGTTCAGCTAAATTATTCTCCTGTTCATGACTAAATGGTCCACCAGTTTGTGACCTATTAGCTTTGTCCATCTATATGTATCGAAGAGAAATGGACATGATCGATTCAGTAACCTAGATCCTATATAAACCTCATTAATCATTTTGCCAACTATAAGCTTTGTCCATTAGTCCTTGTTGAGTTCAATAGTCGTGGACTAAACCTGCTGACTTCTAAATTCTAACTCATTGGAGAAGAATTAGAGAAGGGGTAACTTCTGTATGATTGAATATTCCCTTTGTGCTTATCACTAGAACCTTAACTTGTCTTGGTTAATTTTTGAAGTTGTTAGGAGTTAGGATACCTTTGCTGTGTGTTCTTTTCTTTTCTCGTCAATCTTCTTTCATAACCTTATGTGTTCTGTCGATATTATATTTTAGCAAGGTAAATATCATAATTTATTCATCATCCCATACCCAACCTGTTTGGCTGTCATGGAATTGGACATGTCATTTCATTTGGAATTCCAGGAAATGCCTATTGCATGTTATGCCAATTCCTAACCCTAACCCTGTCGACATCATTTCATTTCTGCCAAATGAAATGAAATGAAATGAAATGAAATGATGGGTGCCAAACGAGCTCTAAATGAAATTCTACTATTAACCAAATGACCCCTGATGTATTGCACAGTGGTGTTGCCAAGAAGAGATCAAACGCACCTACGTCTACCAAAATGTTGCAACCACGGTGTGCACATAAACTACATAACAGCATTAGATCAGAACTGCTCCAACCTAGAACCAATTGGTACTACCTACGATAAAGGTTCACAAATGCCTGTAGATTACAGACCGACAGCATTATCCACCATGCCGCGTTTGAGTCAGTTTTGCAGTCCTAAACCTACTCACATTATGGGAAATCAGAGAACATCTACTAGCATTTCATCTCTAAGGGGCGGTGGAATGAAGACCAGGGAAGGCAGTACTCACCTCTCAACGTCGCCACTGGAGCCAAACTTGGTGCGTGCGATGAGCCCCATGGCACTGTTCCTGTCCGTGGCGTTGTACACCGGATCATCAAGCTGGATGACCTGCAGCGCGTTGATGAAGGGGCCGGAGTCGGTGTAGTCGCGGTTGACGCCGAGGCAGAAGGTTATGTTCCTGCCCCTGGCCGGGAACACAGCCTCGTAGTGCGAGGCGCTGCCGGCGAGTCTGTCATCGGTGGTGTTGACGGCGGTCCAGAAGGTGCCGTCCACGATCAGGTCGAACACGGGCGGCGGGGGCGAGGAGGAGCCGTAGAAGAAGGTGGGCCGGAGGATGTAGCGGCGGTTGGGGTCGACGTGGAGCGAGTAGCAGAACTTGGCGCCGGCGCGGTGCGGGAAGGCGCGGAGGGTGGTGAGGGTCGGGTCGAGGAGGCCCTGAACCGAGAGCGTGCTGGGGGCGCCGGCGGAGACGTAGGGCCCGTCGGGGTTCCAGCGGAGGCCGCGGCTGTCGGTTGTGGCGGCCGGGGCGCCGCAGTCGAGGAGGTAGGAGAAGCCGCGGAATCGCTGGCCGGCGGCGAGGGGGAGGAGGAGAAGGAGGAGCACGGCGGTGAGGAGAGGCGGCATTCTGGTGGGACTTTGCTCCCTGCTGGAAATTCCGGGTGGAAATGGAGGGGAATTGGACGGTGACGTGTTGGGGTAGGCGGGTTGACTCGGCCGGCGGGGGAAGGTGGGCGGCGCGGTCAGCGGAGAACAGGCGGCGGATGCGCGTCCCGGCGGCGGGTGTCGGAGGTTGGGTCGGGCTCGGCTGGATCACATAGATCCACGGACATTTTTGTTGTCACGCTCTCGGCTCGGACGCTCCGAAGTAGCGACCGGCCGGGATCCCTGTATGTCGACCTGTGCGAGCATAAGGACGCGTCGCACACCCCTGCCCCCCTTCTTCTTCCTCTCGACGTGTTCCTCTACTGCCGCCCGCCGCCGCCGCCGCCACCAGGGTGTCGTTCCTCTGCTTCCTCTCTTCTTCCTCGAGCCGCCCGCCGCCGCCGGCCAAACCGCCTGCCGCCGCCGGCGTCGCTACCGCGCCGCCTCGCCGCCCCGCCCTGCCCCAGCCGCCTCCTCCGCCGGTCCGCCGCCGCCCGGCCATCCCTCTAACCCCCCCCCCCTCCCCGTGATACGTCTCAAACGTATCTATAATTTTTGATGTTCCATGCTTGTTTTATACATATTGTTACATGTTTTACATACACTTCATATCATTATTATGCATTTTTGAACTAACCTATTAACAAGATGCCACAGTGCCAGTTCCTGTTTATTATGTCTGTGCATTACAGAAAAGGTCCAAAAACCAAAGTTCTCGGAATTGGACGAAAATCAACGTGCGTGCCTATTTTACCAGAAGACTCCGTGAGCCAAAAGGGGAGGTCGAGATGGGCCACGAGGAGCCCACGCCAACCCTCGACGCGGCCTGGAGGGGGGTGGCGCCCACCCCTGGCGTGGCCACCTCGAGAACCTTCCGGAGCCGCCCTTTCGCCTATTTATTGCCTCCGTCCCGAAAACCCTAAATCAATCGACGATACTCCCGAATACATCTCCGTGCTCCGCCGCCATCCGAAACCCTAATTCGGGGACAGAAGTCTCTGTTCTGGCACCCTGCCGGGACGGGGAAGTGCCCCCGGAGCCATCTTCATCGCCCCCGGAGCCATCTTCATCACCGTTGCTGCCTCCCATGATGAGGAGGGAGTAGTTCTCCATCGAGGTGAGGGCTCTACTGGTAGCTATGTGGTTCATCTCTCTCTCCCATGGTGTGATCTTATTGTGATCATGAGCATTGTAATCTAGTTGAATCTATAGATGTTTTCCCCTCATTGTTATGAACATGCTACACTCTAGTGGTTTTATCATTGTGATCTTTGGAGTCATGTAAGAACACGTTATCAAGGTGACAGTGTGGGTGATGTGTGTGGCTTCATTAATAGATTAAAGTGATACTTATCATTTGTGTTCTTGTGTTGGATGTTGCTATTGTGGTGTTTGTTTACTCAGACTTTAGGGAGTGCTGTTATAGCCCTACACGTAGTATTCTTGATCCAATGGGAGAATAGTTCAGAGTAGCATGTAAAGAGGAAGTATCTATGTGTTCAATTATGTTATTAATGTTGAGAGTGTCCACTAGCTAGTGAAAGTAGGATCCCTAGGCCTTGCTTCCAAGCATTGAAAACACCGTTTACTCTCAGTTCTGCTGCATGTTTGCTTGCTGCCATTGTTACTACAGATTGCAATTACTACTTGTAATCATCCATACCACTTGTATTTCACTATCTCTTCGCCGAACTAGTGCACCTATACATCTGACAAGTGTATTGGGTGCGTTGGGGACACAAGAGACTTCTTGTATCTTAATTGCAGGGTTGCTTGAGAGGGATATCTTTGACCTCTACCTCCCTGAGTTCGATAAACCTTGGGTTGTTCACTTAAGGGAAACTTGCTGCTGTTCTACAAACCTCTGCACTTGGAGGCCCAACACTGTCTACAGGAATAGAAGCGTTCGTAGACATCAAGCTCTTTTCTGGCGCCGTTGCCGGGGAGGTAAGTGCTTGAAGGTATTTCCTTTAGATCCTGCAGTTATATCTTTTTGTTTCTTGTTTTTAATTTCACTAGTTAGGCTTAATGGAAAACAACAAAAAATTAGAGATCTCTATGAAATTTATCTTGAGTTAGGACATGATGTGTTTGAAGAGAAAATTAAAAAACCCATGGAACGTTGTTTACACAATAGTGGTAGCAATGTTATTAGCATGAACTCTTTGAACACCATTATTGATAATGCTTTGGAAAAGTCTAAGCTTGGGGAAGCTGGTTTTGATGAATATGATATTTTTAGTCCCCCAAGCTTTGAGGAGGAAATTTGTCCAAATAATACTATGACTCCCATACATGATAACTGTAATGATGCTTGTGATATTTCGAGTCCACCTGCTAAAAGTATTTCTCTTAAAATACCTATGGGAATTGTTGAAAGAGTTTGGGATGATCGTTATGCAGGGGATGGATCAGTCCATCCAAGTGCTCACTTGTTGAAACTTACAGAACTTTGTGAGTTGTTTAAGGTTGCAGGTTTATCAAGAGAAGATGCCATGAGGAAATTACTTCCATTGTCACTTAAAGACAAAGCAAAGGAGTGGTATAGGCTGCTGGATGATCGTCCTTCGAATTGGAAACAGCTTGAATCTCTCTTTTACTCTAAATTTTATCCTCTTCATGAAGTGCATCTAGCTAGGAATTACATTTATAATTTTTATCCTCATGATGGAGAAAGCATTGCTCAAGCTTGGGAAAGACTGAAAACATTAATACTCAAATGTCCTAACCATGAGCTTCCTGAGAAAATAATTATTTCTAATTTTTATGCAAGGCTTTCAGGTCATTACAAGGATTTTCTAGATGCCTCTTCAGGTGGTTCTTTCACTAGTAAGAAGGATGAAGCTAAATGGGATCTTCTTGAAAGAATTCAATGTAATACTGAAGATTGGGAGAACGACAAAGGTAAAGAATCAGGTATAAACTATGAGTATGATTGCATTAAGTCTTTCACTGAAACTGCTAGTTTTCATGAGCTTAGTGCTAAATATGGTCTTGATTCTCAAATTATTGTTGATTGTTGTAGAACCTTTGCTTCTCATCTTAATATTCCTAAAGGAAAGTGGAACATGTATCATGAACCTTTTAAAGACACTTGCATGGAAACTGAAATTGTTACTAATGATTGCAATAAACATGCTCAAACTTCTGAAAATACTATTTCTTATAAGCATGTTAATTTTTGTGGAGCACTTAGACCTTGTGAAAAGACTAATAATGAAGAAAATATTGTAAACTTCATAAGCATGAGAAAACTAGAATATGGAGTAGAGCTCTAAATGATCTTGCTGAAAAGGTTTGTGCCCTTTATCCTTTTATTTGTGAACTTTGCTATGAAGAAGGTCATTTCGAATTTCAATGCTCAAAGTTTAATGATACAATTTTGAGTTTGTTTGGTGATAGCATGATTCCTCCTGATCTCCATGATGAGCTTATATTATTTTTAGGATGTGAAGAGTTATCAGAAAAAACTTCTTTGTTAGATATGAGTGCTTTTGATATGAATAGCATTTTGCAGGGATGCCATCTCCATTGTGTTGATAAGAGCCACACTAATGCTTATATAGAAAAAATTATAAAGGATGTGGCTTTACCAAAATATGAAAGGACTAATACTTGTTTTACTCTAATTAATGAAAGGGAGGAATCCTCCCAAGTTTCCTCTATTGTTTCTAACAATGAACCAGGGTATGTGGAGAAGCTTCCTTTCAAACCTCTCCCTCCTAAAGAGGAAAAGAAGAGGGGAAAGAAGAAGAAGAGGAGTAAAAAGAGAGAGGAAAAGGTATCCTCTCCTAAGCATGTTGCTCCTTTCATGGTAGTTTCTAATGATTCTAAATTTATTGAAGAAGATTCACATACTTGGGGTCATTATTATCTTGACACTAAATCTATAGGCACTATTGAAGATGATTATATGTCTGTTACTTATTGTAGTGATCATGATTGGGAAAATGACAGTACTTTTGATATTGAAAATCTTTTTGGTACCAATTTCGAAAATGATGGTATCAATAATTGCTACACTATTAATACTATCCATGTTCCTTCTAATGATTATGTGGAAAGCTCTAAGCTGGGGGATGAGGAGTTTGAAAATCCTTTTGCTATTGATGATTATATGTTTGAAAACCCTCTAGCTAGTAAAAATTATGATGATACTATGCCTCCAGTCTTTGATACTTATTGTGATGATAACTATGTCATAGATTATAATTACAACCATCTCTCTAATATACAACATGTCTATCATGTTCAAGTTCTTTATGATGATCCTACTCCCATTGTTATTAATAAGAAGGACTTTGCTTATGTGGAAAATATTGATACTTTTATGCATGTGGATCATGATAAGAATGTTTCATGTGATGGTTATATTGTGGATTTTATCTATGATGTTGCTGGAAATTACTATGAGAGAGGAAGACATGGTTTCATATACCTCAATAATATTAATTCTCCTCTCTCTTTGTTGAAAGTTTTGAAGTGGTACTTGTTTTGTCTTTCTATACTAGTAGCTTCATGCTTCAATAATTTGTTTTCTTACAAGATTCTTTGCATAGGAAGTGGGTTAGACTTAAATGTGCTTTATATTTGCTTCTTGATGTTCTCTTATATTCAACTCTCATATTTATGAGAGCATCATTAAAATTGGCATGCCTAGCTAAAAGGCTTTAAAGAGAAGCGCTTATGGGAGGCAACCCATTGTTTTTACTTCCTGTTATTTTTGTTTCTTGAGTCAAGGTGCTTGTTTACTTCTGTAACAACATCTTTGTATCTTTTATTTGCTGTTTTGTTGTGCCAAGAAAAGTCTCTTATGACAAGATGGTACCTATATTTGGATTACTGCACAGGAACAGATTTCTGGACGTCACCGTTTCTTTCGGTAGAAAATGAAAAAATCGTTTTGATCTGCATTTGTTTTGCGTGTTCCTGAGATATGTACGCAACTTTCGTACGACTAGCATTTTTCGATTTGAGCAACTTAAGTGCCTCGGAAAAATCCGTCTTTACGGACTGTTCTGTTTTTGACAGATTCTGTCTTCATTTTTGCATTGCTTCTTATACGAATTTTCTTTGTGGTTTCTTTTTGTGGAAAGGTGCTACAAAGACCTGGTATACATTAGCTAATGTTAGAATGAGTTCTTGATTGTGTCTTTACAGAACCAAGTGAGATTATTGTTTTGATGCACTAACCTGCTAATGAGAATTATGTTGAGTTTTAATGTGAAGGAAGTTTTCAAGTGTTCAGAGAGGAGGATGATATTATAAAATTTGCCTTGTGTTTTCGTGTGTTAGGAAAAGCAATGATCCCATTCTTGGGGAAGCTATCCTACATTGAGTAGAACATCATTCTTTAAATTGGTTGTGCATCTTATTGCTTTCTTTGAACATGACTAGTGTTTGAATAATATGTATGGAGAGTGATGATCCCATTTGTGTGCATTTTGTATTCAAATGCAAGATCATAAATAATGCACACATCTTCGGGGAGCAATCCTATATGCTGTTTGAACATTAGTTGTCTTTGTTTGGTATGTGATCCCGATGACGTGTTTCTTTGGAAGACAAACATTTTTCGTCTTGGTACTTTGTGCCATCATGAAAAGTGTAGAGGGTTTGGTTTATTCCTTGATGGTATTTTTCATCAATTGCTATCTTACTTTCATTTGGTATGTTCTTAAAGTGGTATCTTCAATCATGGTTTGATTTGGGCCTTTTGATATAATTTGGACAATTCTTTTTCTTGTCACAGTTGTGAGTGCATTCTTGATTTAATTGGTGTTTTGTCCAAATTGTATCTCTTTTGATTCTTGAAAGTCTTGTGCATGCATGTTTACTTTATGTATATCTTGTGGCATGCTTACTTTCGTTGATCCAATATATAGGATAAACTCCATCAAATCCTAAATGGCTAAGATGTGCATGAAATTCAATTTCATATGTATGTGGAGTTTGTCCTATGTATCGTAGTTGCTCTAACTACTTTGGACCCAATGAGTTTGGGTACCATGTTGTACTTGAATTTGTTTTAGGTACATCGGAGATGCATTGGAAGCTTGTCTCACTTACAATGAAGGTGTTATCACCATGTGCTTATTAGAGCCAAGCTCGGATGATCGTGAACTCTTATCTTCTACATCACCAATGTTATCTCGGTAACAAGTATCTACCTCATGCATACTCTTCTAGCTTTCAACCTTGTGTAGGTTGTTTCATGGCATGAATCTCTCTTGTTGCAATTCATTTGGATCTTGCAAAACAACTTTGTTGCAAATGTGGGCAAGCCGGGATGATTACATATCAAGGGGAATATATAATCATTTTCATGATTCATCAATCCCACATATGTTAATGTAGCACTTTCTACTCTATGTCTCACATATGCAATGTTGATGCTTTTCAATATCATTTGCCTTTTGCGATACTTGTTATCTTTCCCGGAGCATCACATTTATCACCTTATCCCTTGTGGATATTTTTGATGCTATGATGAGATTGTGTTGGAAGTTCATCTATATCCTTTTAAGATAAAATTGAGCTTTGTGCTATGCTTTTTAGCAAAGATCTTATTGGTGTATTTATGACTTCCTCTTGGATATCATGCTCTTTACCTTTGTACCTATTTTGTGTGTACATGTTTATTTGTGGACTTATATCTTCGTGATTGGTCTCTACTTAGAAACTTATACACATGAGAATAGTTACATCCTTAATTGGTATTCCAATTCTTTAGTGACCACCTCTTATTGATTTTGTTTCTTTGGTGGTTTCTAAAAGGCACAAGCTTTGTTTTTCATTTGGTATGCTTTTGCATCTTAATAAGCTTGTGGATCTATTTGCTACTCTTGTGTTTGTGTTCAAATTTATCTAGGAGGGAGTGAGGATTTCATGTTGTGCACAACATATTAAAATGAAAATCCTACTTTGTGCACGTACCTTGGGGAGTTCCCTCTTGATTTTTACAACACTTTTTGGATTCTTTTGATTGCTTGCTTCTTTCGTCGAAGTATCTTTCTCCTTGATTTTCTTTTGCAATCTTTGGATCCTCAATATAGTTTGATCTCCTTCCCATCTATTCGTCATTGGATATGTGCATTTGATTTCACTCATATTATGAGAAATGCACACTCTATGGGGGAGCTCTTACTATATTGGCCTTCTAAATTTTTCCTCCCATTTCGGCAATCGATGCCAATGGGGGAGAGATTTAGAGGGTTTAAAGGGAATATGGTTTTGTAATTTGTTCTCTGGCATCCTTGCTTATTGTGTTGCATGGTTGTTTAATTCATTATATAAACCCTCGTAAAAGGGATTGTCATCAATTACCAAAATGGGGGAGATTGAAAGGGCATGTGTTGCCCCATGCGTGGTTTTGGTAATTAATGACAATCCCTATGGACTAATGTTTGCATTGAGGTATCTTTATAGATCTTGTCCATGAAGAAGATTGGAGTTCATGTGTTGGACTCTAGAAGATTATATGTTGACCAAGTTTCTATCCAAGGGTTTATATAAAGAATGGTCATCTAGAGTTGAGCTTATTGCAAGCATGGCTTGGAAAAGAAGATTGAGTGAACATTCTTGTTTATCTCCAAGCCATCATCTATATAAAGATAAGAAGACAAAGTGCAAGTGGGTCCACTTGACGGAGCTAAGTGAGACTCTCCCATAATGGTGTATGGGGGAGTATTTGGAGAAGTCTTCATCAAGCATGTGCTAGCAAAGCGCAATCAAGAAAGGTGGTCCACTTGACGGAGCTAAGCGAGGCTCTCCCATAATGGTGTATGGGGGAGTATTTGGAGAAGTCTTCATCAAGCATGTGCTAGCAAAGCGCAATCAAGAAAGGTGGTCCACTTGAAGAGATCAAGATCGTCATCATCTAGCTCAAGTGGAATGCGCAAGGCAAAGGTATGATCTTGATAGGGTTTCTATTTTACCGGTCTCTTGGTGTTAGTGGAAGACCGGGTTATAGGATAGACGGCGTACTATCAAGAGGGGCTCTCAAGTGAGTAACTTGATCGCATCTTTGTGGAGAGCTCAAACCTTTGCATACTTGACATATCATCTTTCTTGGTTCTTATTTGGATTTTATCCATGTGAGAATTTAGAGCTTGTGTTCTTCTCCATACCAAGCTCTAGTTTATCAAAAACGGATTTCATACGAATATCTTGTTGCGTTTTTGATGTTGGAGGTTTTACCGATTTGCCTTTGCTAAGAGAGGTCAAACTCTTTTCTTATGGGTTCCTTCTCACATGATGGACTATTATGTTTCTCTGCATAATCTTGTAAAGCTCTTTGTTGCGATTCCAACGAGCCCAAGATCATCGAAATTGGAGTCCGGATGAAAAAGTTATTGTCGTTTTCGTTTTGGTGTTTATGCAGTTTTCCGGGGGGGGGGGGGCGGAAATATCCGGTCCCTAGGCCGGAAATATCCGCCCCCCGGAAATTTCCGGCCAAATATCCGGCCCGGGTCCAGTACTGAAATTTTGGGGGACTTAGGCCCTGTTTGTTTGGGCTTCTGCTTCTGCTTTTAGGGTCCAAAAGCAGAAGCCCAAACAAACAACATCAAATGGAAAAGCGCTGTCTAAAAGCGCTCTGGGAAAATACACTATAGGAGCGAACCGCAGCGGAAGCGGCCCGAGGGGTGCTTCCCGCAGCTTTTCCACTTAAGTCCCGAACCAGTATTCTCTATTACCCATTTCGTTTCCCGAAATTACGACAGATTGCCACCGTGAGCGGAATCACAGTTTGGCCCGTCGGCCGTCACTTCTTTCCTGTGCGCGCCGGAGAGAGAAAAAGAAGGAGGCGATCGATCCGAGGTGTACTCGAATGCAAAGAAAGATGAAGCGCTGGTGCATTTGTTGTTGTTTCCAAAAAAGAAAAAGGAACGGCAATCGATTGTGCTGGTCGAGTGAAACGAGGGATGTACTTTCGCTTGATGTGTACTTTGGATTCGACGTGTACATGGTCTATAAGTTCGACGTGTACACGGTCTAGAGATACTCCATCTTAGACCAATATATTTCAATTCGACATAATTTGTACATGAAATATGTGCGTGTTTATTCCTGTGAATTTTAGACTAAAATTTTCATCATTTTTGGCGAATTTTATCAAAAACATCTTAATAATGAATTAAATAAGTCAAAAACAATTGTTTCGCTTCAAATCAGCACTTATATAATATCTTCAGCACTCAGGGACATTCTAGACATTTCACCCAGAAAACCAACAACAACAGCTGTCAACAGCACTCGTGCCAAACATCAAATCTCTGCTTCCAGCAGCTGCTTCTCACAGCTGCTTTTCCACAGCTCAACAGCTACAGCTGCTTCTCAAAAGCTGCAGCCCAAACAAACAGACCCTTAGCCATTTTTCGGGGGTCCAGAAATATCCGGTCCGAGTTTTCCTGCCAACGGGAAGATTTCTTGGGGACCTATATAAGGCCCCCTTCTTCCCAATGGTTTCCTAGCTCTTCTAAGCTTGTTTTCTCTCTCTCCCCCACCATTGTTGACCTTGGAAAGATTGCCCCTCTCTCAATTCCTCCCATGATTCTTGCATATCTTTGAGGGATTTGAGAGAGGAGATCTAGATCTACATTTTCACCAATCCATCTCTCCTCTAAGTGAGGGGAACCTAGTAGATCTTGATCTTGGAGTTCTTGGTGTTTCCCCTACTTTGTTCTTCCTCTCTTCTCCCCCCATAAGTATTAGTTGCTTGTGGTGGGATTTGAGAGTGAAGGATTTGAGCACTTGTGCTCTTACCTTTTGCATTTGGTGCATCGGTGTGCTCTCCACGAGGATTCGTGGAAGTTGAAAGCTTGTGAACTTGTTACTCTTAGGTCTTTGGACCCTAGACGCCCGTGTGGTGGTTGAGACCCTTGTGTGGTCACTTGTAGCTGTTCGGGAGCCCCCAATCCCGTTGTGGGTTGTGCCCCGGATCGTTGTTGAAAGGCTCTGGATTTCCGCCTCGAAGGATTCCGATAGTGGAAGGTGAACCAAACCTTTATGGTGCGGTTCATCGGAGAAGAAGGTGAAACCTTTGTGGTTGTTGAACCATTGTGTTGGTTCACACCTCTCCAACGAGACGTACTCCCCTAAAAAGGAGAAACTCGGGAATACATCCTCGTCTCCGCGTGCCTCGGTTATTTCTATACACGAGCTCTTTACTTATGCACTTTACATTGTGATAGCCTTCGTGCTTGAAGTATTCTATATTGCTATCACCTTGTTGCTTGTCTTGCTTAGCATAAGTTGTTGGTGCACATAGGTGAGCCTAGTTTATTTAGGTTGTTGGCTTGTTAATTTAAACACATAGTTTTATTCCGCAATTATCAAGCCTAAACAGGAAAAGTTTTAATCGCCTATTCACCCCCCCTCTAGGCGACATCCTTGTCCTTTCAACTGTACTACTCCTTTTTGTGTCACTGTTTACCAGCTCATGAGGACGGGGTAGATGGTCTTTATTTCACTTGTCAATCAGACTTTACGCTGGACTAGTGGCATATACATCCGCTTATCCAATAATTTTGCAAAAATAGCTGGCAACAGGGTGCCCAATCCCAATTAATAACAACTTTAACCACAAATTCGCTTCACATCTTTTTGCCCCTGAGTAATCAGTCAAGCAATGTTCACAAGTGTGTAAACAAAAGAGAAGATGGATGATTTGCCGCTTGGTAGAAATAACGTCCTTCATGGGAGCCGCTCTTGTAAAGTCTGGTTGGCATGGGTCATACTGTATTGTCTATCACTGATTCGTTGACCATTAGCATACACCTCTCAAAATATTTTTATACTCTAGTGTCAGTTTTCCCTGCTTCCCTCTGCGAAGGGTCTTTCTTTTACTTTATTGTTGAGTCAGTTTTTCTACTTCTTTCTATCCCCACAAGCAAACACTAGTGTCAATTTTGGTACAACAATTGTTATATGCTGATATGTTTGCCTTATTATATTGCTTTGCCTTGACAATATCCATGAGATAAATATGTTAAAGTTGAAGCAAATGCTGAAACTAAATCTTCCTTTGTGTTAGTTAAACACTTTTGCTTTGAACTTATTGCTTTGTGAGCTAACTCTTATGCAAATTCTTATAGCTCCAATGTCTCCAAAGTACTATTCATGAAAGCTTTTACGTGTATGATTCAGTTTGTTTATTCCTTGTTTACTTGTTAGCAAACTATAGACCATTGACTTGGATCACTTCATTCAGTTCATGTGCTTTACACTATTATTTGATCAAGATTGTGTTGGTAGCATGTCACTTCAAAATTTATATTGTTTTTATCGTTACCTACTCGAGGACGAGTAGGAACTAAGCTTGGGGATGCTTGATACGTCTCAAATGTATCTATAATTTTTGATGTTCCATGCTTGTTTTATACATATTGTTACATGTTTTACATACACTTCATATCATTATTATGCATTTTCTGGAACTAACCTATTAACAAGATGCCACAGTGCCAGTTCCTGTTTATTATGTCTGTGCATTGCAGAAAAGGTCCAAAAACCAAAGTTCTCAGAATTGGACGAAAATCAACGTGCGTGCCTATTTTACCAGAAGACTCCGTGTGCCAAAAGGGAAGGTCGAGATGGGCCACGAGCAGCCCACGCCAACCCTCAGCGTGGCCTGGAGGGGGTGGCGTCCACCCTTGGCGTGGCCACCTCGAGAACCTTCCGGAGCCGCCCTTTCGCCTATTTATTGCCTCCGTCCCGAAAACCCTAAATCAATTGACGATACTCCCGAATACATCTCTATGCTCCGCCGCCATCCGAAACCCTAATGAAGTCTCTGTTCTAGCACCCTGCCGGGACGGGGAAGTGACCCCGGAGCCATCTTCATCGCCCCTGGAGCCATCTTTATCACCGTTGCTGCCTCCCATGATGAGGAGAGAGTAGTTCTCCATAGAGGCTGAGGGCTCTACTGGTAGCTATGTAGTTCATCTCTCTCTCCCATGGTGTGATCTTATTGTGATCATGAGCATTGTAATCTAGTTGAATCTATAGATGTTTTCCCCTCATTGTTATGAACATGCTACACTCTAGTGGTTTTATCATTGTGATCTTTGGAGTCATGTAAGAACACGTTATCAAGGTGACAGTGTGGGTGATGTGTGTGGCTTCATTAATAGATTAAAGTGATACTTATCATTTGTGTTCTTGTGTTGGATGTTGCTATTGTGGTGTTTGTTTACTCAGACTTTAGGGAGTGCTGTTATAGCCCTACACGTAGTATTCTTGATCCAGTGGGAGAATAGTTCAGAGTAGCATGTAAAGAGGAAGTATCTATGTGTTCAATTATGCTATTAATGTTGAGTGTCCACTAGCTAGTGAGAGTAGGATCCCTAGGCCTTGCTTCCAAGCATTGAAAACACCATTTACTCTCAGTTCTGCTGCATGTTTGCTTGCTGCCATTGTTACTACAGATTGCAATTACTACTTGTAATCATCCATACCACTTGTATTTCACTATCTCTTCGCCGAACTAGTGCACCTATACATATGACAAGTGTATTGGGTGCGTCGGGGACACAAGAGACTTCTTGTATTTTAATTGCAGGGTTGCTTGAGAGGGATATCTTTGACCTCTACCTCCCTGAGTTCGATAAACCTTGGGTTGTTCACTTAAGGAAAACTTGCTGTTGTTCTATAAACCTCTGCACTTGGAGGCCCAACACTGTCTACAGGAATAGAAGCGTTCGTAGACATCACCCCGCACCCGAACCCTAACTCCGGCCACCCGCACCCCCCAAGTTAAGTTTTCTACCTCGCCTCAACCTGCGCCGCCGCGGCGAGCCACGTCGCCGCCGGCTACAGCGAGGTCCATCCCTCGCCTGGCCGGCGACGTCGCGGCCAGCCGCGCCGTCCCCGTCGGCGGCGAGGCTCGTGCACCGCTTGCTCCGGTCATCTTCTTCCTCCTCTTCGTCCGAGTTGGGCCGGCCCATATGGGGTGTGCGACGGGCCCTATCATCGACCAGGTCGATGAATAGGGTTTGCCGATCGGCCGGCACATGGTTTACTCGAACGGCTTTAACTAAGTCAACTAACGAATACCCATTAAATTTAAATTTTGTACTCCATCCGATTGAAAATAATTGACATAGATTTATTTCGATTTGTCTACATAGGATGTATTAGACGTATTTCAGTGCATAGACACATCCGTATTTTAACCAATCTATGTAAACCATTTCCGATCGAGTGAGTATGAGATTCAAAACGAACTTAGAGGTCGTTTGGAACCCATCATTTCGAGCTGGAATCATGGAATTTATTTGTAATTCCATACTCAACCTTTTTGGCCGGCATGGAATTGACATGTCATTTCATTTGAAATTCCAGCAAATGCCTATTGTGTGTTATGACAATTCCTATCCCTAACCCTGTCATTTCACTTTCCAAATGAAATGAAATGACATCATTTTATTTCTGTCGAATGAAATGAAATGAAATGATGGGTGCCAAACGAGCTTTTATAGAGCAGAAAATCACCTTTTCCTATGCTACTTGTTTTATCTTTTCGTTTAATTGCCTAACTAAAGCATTACAGCTATAGTATAAGAATTCATCCTCTCTGCTCATCTGCATTTGAAAGCTTCAAAACAAGGGCCAAAACCAAAAAATGACATTTAGATGAAAGTTTTGCCCAAAGTAAACCGGGTCTTAACTTTTAACACAATCTAACCTTTTTCTCTACCGCTCAACATTTTGGCGTTAGGTCTAAACATGGTACCGCTAGCACCTTTGGCGGTACCATCCAGAACAGTTAGATTAGTAAGTCTCAGGGCCATAAAAATTTCAATAAGTATTGTTGGCTCAGTGGCTACCCCAAAGTGCGATCGCTCGTTCAGGTTCGAACCCAGACTCTCCCTTTTTTTTGCCTTAACGAAATTAGTAAAAAAAATGTGGCTATTAAGGTCCAAGGTCATAACCATCGATCGAGTAGACATGGGTCTTTTCACCAAAACAACTACAAAACTGTTACAGTTTTGGCAAACTTGTAAAGAAAGGTCTTTCTACTACAATAACTACAGAACTCTGACAGATTTAGCATACTTGTATTACATACATTAGTTACGCCAAGTTCTAAGAATCACTAGAAATAATATTTGTTCATGTGATTTGAATTACTATAAACGAACACGAATGGCGTGGCGCTTATAAGCACGTAAGGAATTACACTTTATACAAAAACCTCTAGTGGACATGTTCACCTTATATGTTCTTTTTCTTTTTTTAATATGAAAAGCATTTATGTTTTCACATATTTTTCAACTCCACTGTATATAGAAAATTAGTCGGTTTTGATTTGCACATATGAAATATATTTGCTAAATCTTATGTGGATGAAATTATATGGTTTTCGAGTTTCTGAGAAATCCTCCAACAAATTGGGTTCAATAACTTTCTTTTGGCACAAAAAATAAATGTAGAGCACAACAAAGCACGTATGCAAAATGTTGCTATTTTTTTTAAAAAAATCAATGAAAATAGGAAAAACGAGTCCGCTGGGTTCGAACTCACGAACTTCAACGTGGAGCCAGGTGGCCTTACCACAACAACCTCCAGTGAACCGTGTGTTATTGAGGGTGTCAGATCTATTTATTTGTACGTCGAAACGGTATCACGTTTAAGCCTACCATAGGTATGTTGAGCGGTAGGAAAAATGGTTAGATAGGGTTAAAAATTTACAACCAGTTTATTTTTGGCTAAACTTTCATCCAAAGGTCATTTATGTCGTTTTAGCCCAAAACAAGTATATGTGATAGTTCAAACCAAGTTTGAGAGTCTTCAATTGAGTTGTGAAGATCTACAAAACAAGTTTGTAAAGGTTCTGTTGTCACGTTCAAGTGTATCACTTGGTGGATTTGATGCACTTATCTTTGTTGGAAGGACAGAAAAGAATATGGTGAGAATGTGTATCTACTGGTGAGCCTTGTGTCACCGCATCGCTCCCACGAAGATTAGCGCCCTATAAAGTGCGAACTTCGTATGAATCCTTGTCTCAGTGCGTAGTTATCTCTCAAACTCCTTACCTGCTAATAGTTTAAAACTATTCGAATGCCCATTAATTATTAATTGTTGGGGGGTATGGAACATACTTTAGGATAAGTCACACTATTTTGGTCCATGTCAAACTTGGTGGACACCTAAACATCACTAAAGAACTTGAGTGACTTGATAATTGTGAAAGCCTTGAATAACTTGTGGTTTGAGAAAGCCTTGGCATGGCTTGACTATTTGTATTCTTATCTTTAAACATATTTGACTTGCCAACACCCAGTCGAAGGGAAGTACGATAAACTTATCTAATCCAACCGGGCTTGGACATGCTTTTATCTTCATGTCATGCCATGCTCATAATTGTTTTATGTGTGTTTACTCATGCTTTCTACTTATGTTTGTAGTACATTCAAAGTAATCACATATTTTTTTTATTTTCCCAGATGCCGAAGTTTCCATGTATACCTTGGACCCCAAGTACGCAAACTATGATGTATCCTAGCCAGCACCCTATTGGTCATGATGCCCCGCTACCGCTGTGTTCCCGCATAAGTTGTCTTCCACTGCTATATTCGAGCCCTATCTTTGTTGTTGCTCCTTGTTCAGAAATAACATTGTACATCAGTTTTGATCAAAATATTTGTTCCAACTCTCCTCTTTTCCTTCCAAACCAAATTTTGCGAGCTCACAAGTCAGTGTGATGACAAAGACCACAGAGTAATTTAAATTCGTCCACATAATGGACCAAAACATTCAGGCCTACTGACTTGAACAAAACATGTTTTTTCTTCCGTGGAAAGCGTCTATTTTTTCGTCCAGTCTTGGGGGAATTAATTCCAATATTCTTTATGAACATTTGGAAGCACCATTCCGCGAATTTTCCAGGTCCGTTGGCATGCCGAGATTATTTTCGCCAAGGGGACTCAATATTCAAGATCACCTTTAAGGCTTTAAGTCGTCTCGTGTCACCTGAGGCAAGACTGAAACCTGGTCAAATTAATATGATTTTTTTAGAGGGCTAAATTAATACGCAGACCTGAGTAGCTCCACTACTTGCACTGGCTGCCGCGCCAGTAGAACCATCCGGCACACGGCACGAGGTTCACATGTTGAGCGAGCCGTTCTTTCGCGGGGCCACACATTACACACCTCACCGCGTCCAAGTCTGAAACCTAGCGGCGGACTGACTGAGCAGAGGACGGACGCGAGACCTCACGCCGCTCCGGCCGGCGGAGTCGAGACCATCACGCCGGCCGCCCAGCGAAACGGCTCTCGGGCTCCATCACAGACTCGCGCGCACGTCCCGTCACCCCACAGCCTCCACCCAAACAGAAACAGAAACAGCTCGTCCTTCACCGCGCCGTGTCGTACGAGATCTGCACAGACTCCTAGTAGTGGGGCTCGCGCGCAGCCGCCTCTGCCGTCTGCCGTGACGTCTCCGTCTTCTCCTACTACTTACCCGCCCCCCTTTCCCTCCCTCCGCGCTGGAAGGTACGCGCCTCCCGCACGCCGACCAGTAGTAGCATACTAGCAACAGCAGAGACTCGCGGAGGACGGCGAGGCAGGATTCCTCTCGAGCCTCGCGCTTGCTAGCTCCGAGGGGATCTCGTCGCCCGGCCGGCCGCTTTATATGGAGGGGGAGGAAGGGGGCGGCGGGGTGGACTGGGACAGCCTGGCGGAGGCGGCCTCGGGGGCCGTCGGCGCGCTCGTCAGCACCACCGTCCTCTACCCGCTCGACACCTGCAAGACCAAGTTCCAGGCCGACGTGCACACGGACCAGGGCGCCCACAAGTACAGGTCAGCCAGCGATCCCTTCCCTCTCCCCTCCTCTGCGGATTGCTTGCTAGTGTCTGCTATCCGTCAGAAAGTGATCGCCGGTTCGACAAATCTAGTTTCGGTCCTCGACTGAGAGGGGATTTGGATCCGGGGGGGTTCTGGATTTTGCAGAGACTACTTGGAATTCTCTGTGGATCGTTCTCTAGTATCTAGCTTAGATATGTGGATGCGTTGATCTTCACACGAGCCAGTCGATCGCCAGTTCTATTCATCCATCAATCAATATCTCCTTAGTTTTCTGGTGTAAGGGTCAGCCGGTGAAGGGCAAAGAGATTTACTCACTTGCGGTCTTTGAGAAGTTGCTACGACTGTACTTTAGGTAAATATCACCACATTTTTGTTATAAATAAAAGGTAAGACCAGCACACTAATGGACTGTTTTACTCCTTTGAAGTTCATTCACAAGAGTTCATCTCGTCCAGGTATCGTACAAAATTTCATACATTAATGACTGCAAGTCGTCAACTACTAAGGAGCTGGGTGTTCATTTCCCATCAAGAGGAGTTAGTTTTTTTTTAAATGATCTAAAAGTAGTGAAATATTCCAGTGATCAAGGAAAACCTGTCAAGGAAAGTAGTTAGCCGAAAAAAAGGATCATATTATTAAGGTATTTCTTTGCCAATCACCTAGACTTCGTCACTGAAAACATCCAGTGATACATTGTCATACACTAGTAAGAGAGATGCTATGGCCTTTTCGCATGTTCAGGATTTCCCATGTTCAAATGACTGCATTTGTGTGGTCCGAAAAATAAAAAGGTTTCGGAGCTTATGAAGATTGTGTTGTTCGTGTAGTATGTATTCCCTTGTGTTTTTTTAGTGAAGGAGATTTCTCTGCTTGCCGTTGCATCTCTGTCATATCATTGTTTCCGTAAAACTTCTCTAGACACTCCATTGTACAAACTAACTTTACCTCAAATTGCTTTTCAGGAACCTCTCAGATGTCTTTTGGGAGGCAATTAAGAAGAAGCAGTTTTTGTCCCTATATCAGGGCCTAAAGACGAAGAATATTCAGTCTTTCATTTCGCAGTTTGTTTACTTTTATGGCTATAGCTATTTCAAAAGACTCTACCTGGAGAAGAGTGGAGCTAAGTCTATTGGAACAAAAGCCAACTTGTTGATTGCAGCCGCCGCTGGTGCATGCACAGTTGTTGTGACACAGGTAACTATCTCTTAGATTCTTAGAAATTAATTTAAGCTGCATGATCTTATGCTTGTTCCTCTCATCGTTTCAGCCATTAGATACGGCATCTTCTAGAATGCAAACAAGTGCATTTGGAAAGTCCAAAGGGCTGCGAGCAACTCTTGCAGAAGGTACTTGGCTTGAGGCATTCGATGGGTTGGGCATTTCCCTCATGTTGACATGCAATCCTTCAATTCAGGTAACAATTATTGTACTACCGAACTTGTAGAACTTAATATTGGTCCTATGAGCTACATTGTCCAGCTATGCCCTTTTTTGTAACAATAGAATCGTGTATAATCAAGGTTTTTGTAAAGAGATATAATTATACATGTAGATGATTCAATCAGAGTGACATATTTTTGTTTGAACAAACATGGGAGGCGTCACAAACAAAATACTCAGCTAGGGAAAAAAATTCTTGAAATATTGTCTGCTTGTATACTATCTGTATTTGTAATGTTGCGGTTATCTGTAAATGAACTGTGAGTCTGCGACCCTCGTCCAGTTGTACTTTCATTAAGAAAACTTGAGAGAATATCTTGAAAAAAAAACAGTGAGTAAGAACTGCAGAACTCATCTGTGCGTGTCTGCTGTTGTTGGTGTCTTCCACTAGACCAAATGCATACAAACTTTTTATTTAGGTCTGCAAAATGGTTTAAAGCAACTTCACCATTTACGCATGGTTCTAAAAACTTCACCATTTACACCTTTATTCAACCAATAAAAACTTCATGTTCTGTAACTGTAAGCCCTTCTAAACCATATTTGGATTGAAAAGAACCAGCCTATCATGTATCTGATTACCACCTTAACGGTACCACTCCCTGGTGTAACCTGCAACTGTTTATAAGCTTTAATTTTGCTTTTTTTGTGCATGAAATGACAACTGTATAATGTGTGTTATCTTTCTGCAGTACACTGTATTTGATCAACTCAAGCAAAAGCTAGTTCTGAGGCAGAGGCGCAAGAATGCAGAATCAGCCAGTGATTCTTCCCCAGTTGCTCTTTCTGCCTTCTCTGCATTTCTCCTTGGCGCAATCTCAAAAAGTGTTGCTACAATCTTGACTTACCCATTAATCAGGTATTGGAACTTCTCTTTGGCAGCAGGTGCTATCTGGAACTTGGCACTTGCTTTTGCTCGTCAATGCTGTCTATAAATTCAACTGCCACTGAAGTTATATGACATCATTTTTCAAACAGGTGCAAGGTCATGATTCAGGCTGCGGACCCTGATGAGGATGATGACGATGAATCTGAAAGACCAGGCAATTCAAGACCTCCGAAAACAATGCTGGGTGCCATGTGTGCTATGTGGAAGAATGAAGGCATCCCGGGATTCTTCAAAGGAATAGAAGCTCAGATTCTCAAGACAGTTCTGAGCTCCGCATTACTCCTGATGATAAAAGAGAAGATCTCAAAGTTTACCTGGATCTCGCTGCTTGCCCTGCGGCGATATCTCTTTGTTTCTCAGAAGAGAATCAAGAGTGCATAACTCTATCATATATCTTCACCTCAAAAGACCAATCTAATCGTTCATGGGGGTGTTTCAAGATCTTATACCAAATAACAGAACTACAAAAGCAGGGCAACACGATGTATATGTGGGATCACCTTGATGGCGTCAGGGAATGTATTCTGAATAAATTTCTTTGTTCTTTCCGTAAGCTCCGAGTCTCTTGCTGAATGAAATAGGTGTTTGCCCAGAACTAGTTCTGGTGGTGTTGTCTGTACTACACGTGTAAAGGATATCACTTTTGTTATATTCCTTCTTTCTTTGCTGGAAATGAATTTATAGGATTAAATTTTCCATGTTGTAAATATCAGAAGGTGACAACGGTATTGCATATCACATCTGAAGAACATTAGTCTAAATGACAATAGCATTACCAATGTCGTGCAGATTCTAATGATCTTGTTTCTTGACTGGAATTCTACATAAGCGTCACTTTAGATTTTGTGATCTGCCCTGACAGGCTCAAGCCTGACGAGACTAATATCCCAACAATATTCACACAGAACTATAACCATATACAGTAGATTGTATAACTGAATAAAGAAGCTTTGCTTTGCGCATAATTTCATTCCCAACTATTTTGGTTTAGCAAATGCAAATTTTCCTTTGCCAATGGTATGCGGAGCGTCGGGACAAGCAAGAGGTCGGAGCGCCGCCGCGTGGTGAGCCCCAACAGCTCAGTCATGTCCAGCTCGCCGGGTTCCGTCCCATGAGGCAGCTCCCAGTCGAAGTGGTACAGCAGGCTGGCGAGCGCGAGCTCCATGTTGGCCAGGCCGAAGGCCATCCCGGGGCACATCCGCCGCCCGGCGCCGAACGGTATGTACTCGAAGTCCGTCCCCTTGAAGTCAACGGCGCCGCCCTCGAACCTCTCCGGCAAGAACTCCTCGGGCCGGTCCCAGTGCGCCGAGTCCCTGCCGATCGCCCACGCGTTGACGAGCACCATAACTCCCGCCGGCACGTCGAAGCCGAGGACCTGGCAGGAGGTCCGGCACTCCCGGGGGAGCAGCATCGTTACCGGAGGGTGCAGCCGGAGCACCTCCTTGATGACGAGGTCCAGGTAGCTCAGACCGCCCAGGTTCTCCTCCGTGACCAGGTTCTTCCCGTCGAGGACTCGCCGGACCTCCTCCTGTGCCTTGCGCATCACCCTCGGGTTCCTCATGAGCTCGGCCATGGCCCACTGCATCACCGTCGACGATGTCTCGCTGCTCGCTATGAAGATGTCCTGCCCAATTTTAAGCAGAAGAAATTATATCAGTCTCACTCACTGCGACGGCGTCTTGGTGTTGCAACGTACAAATGGATCTAGAGATGAGCAGCTTACGACAATGACGGCCTTGATGTCGTCGTCGGTGAGCGGAGGGTCGAGCTTCCCCTCTTTCTGGATCCCCAGGAGGAGGTGCAGAAAGTCCTCGTCGCCGCCGGTGGTGCCGGCCTTGCTGCTTTCCTGATGATCCTGGATGATGGCGTCGATGAACTCCATCATCTCCCGCCGCTCCCGCTTCATCTGCCGCGGCATCCGGCTGACGAGCAACGCCAGCCGCGATGACGGGAAGAGGTCCGGCAGGCACTGCGCCGGTGCGAGCTTTATCCTCCGCTCCAGCATCCGCAGGAACGCGCCGCGGTCCTTGAACCGGCTGCCGATGACGGCGCGCACCGACGAGTCCGCGACGTACGCGCTGATCAGCTCGCCCAGGTTCACCTGCGACGACGACTGCGCCAGCGACCGGAGCAGCCGCCCGACCTCCTCCTCGCGCACGGGTCCGAATGACCTGACGCGGCGGGAGGTGAAGAGCTCGAGGGTGCAGATCCTGCGGAGCTGCCGCCAGGCCTCGCCGTAGGGAGCGAAGACGAGGCCAGGGCTGTCGCCGAGGAGGACCTTCCCCGTCGGGGTTATGGGCCGCGACGCGAACGCGAGGTCCTGCGTCTTCATGATCTCCCGCGCGGCGTCGGCCGATGAGGCGACGACGATGCGGAGCTCGCAGAGCCGGAGCAGCATGAGCGGGCCGTGGCGGCGCGACAGGTCCCGCATCGCGCGGTGCGGGAGCGCGCCGGCGACGTGGTGGAGGTGGCCGATGACGGGGAGCGCCCATGGCGACGGCGGCGGCCGCAGGATGCTTCCCTCATGGCGACGCGACGGGCGGATGAAGTAGAGCAAGGGGACGATGACGAGCAGAGGAAGGAAGAGCAGGGAGAGAGGAACAAGCTCAGCCATTGCTCGATCTGGCGGCCTCTCAGCTGCGTGACGCAGCAAATCCTATCTTATTTTTGTGTTATAGTGTGTAGGAGTAGTACGCAACGACAGGAGTTGACAAAACACATGTTCATTCATATACACTACTATAACAAGGGAGGAAGGATTCTAATTCTCTCAATTTTTCGTCTCTTTTCAACCTATCACTAGGTGACACGTGTGAGCCTTGTTCCTACGTGCCTTCTTCCCATTGGTTGGGAACTCTTGAGAATTGGTGGTTGTCTTCTTCATTGTTTTTCCTTTTTGCTCTCCCGGTTTGGCTAGCCGGTTGTCTTTGTGTTCCAACAACTTCTACTCTCCTTCATTTGTTTTTTCTTTTCCTCTCTACCGGTTTCTCAAGTCTTTGGATCAGCATTGTTTTTTCTTTCGCAGCCGGTCATTGGGTGGCCTCCCGGTGGTCTTTTTTTGTTTTCTTAAAAAAAGATGTGCATGCACCTTGCCTTCAGATACCCTTGACTTATTTGACAAACTTGCCTCCCAAGTTTTATAGTTTTGGCTTATACGGCTTGGATGTTTGACTTTTTTTTCTGGTTCCTTGCGTTTCCTGTTTGCTTGGCCATTAAGTTTGCTTCTTTTTTTATTTTACACTTATACACTACTATAATAAGCGAGGAAGGATTCTAATTTTGTGAGGAAGGATTATAATTCTATGAGGAAGGATTATAATTTTGTCAGTTTTTTTGTATATTTACAACCTCTCGTTTGGCGACACATGCGAATGATGTAGCTAGGTGGCGTCGTCCTATTGGGTGGAGACCTTTAAAATTTGGTGTTTGAGTTCTTCCTTTTCCTTCTTTTTGCTGTGTCGGCTTGGCCAGCCGGTTCCCTTGATGTTGAACATTTTTCCTTCCTTCTATTTGTTTTTCTCCTCAATTAGGTACATGGTATTCGGTAGTGTGTTTCCTTTTAGCCGGTCATCTTTTTCCTTCCCGGTATTTGTTTCTATTTCCCTTTTTTCTATTCGCAGCGTATGTGCATGCACATATCCACTTTGACTTTTCTTGGCCAAACTTGGCCCCTAAGTTTGGCATTTTTGTTTGTATACCGCTGGTCTTTTTTGCTCCTGGTTACGTGCAACTTGCTCCATGTGTTATCTCTTCGTATACTGAAGAAATAGGTTTTCGCCCCGCTATATAAATATAGCAACCACACCGAACAACAACGAGTTTCCTGCTGGGGCAAACAGCACAACCAAGCCCAAAAGAGAAAAAGAAAACAATGCCAACAACGATGGATCAACGAAAACGAAAAAGACTCGCAACCGCTGCGTCCTCTCCGGAGAATTCCCACCACGATCCTAGCACTCTGAATCGCCGCGTCTCAAGCGGCACCTTCAAGAAGGGAAGCGACGACGACGCTGCTGCCCAGACTAGTCCTAGGGTTTCCCCCGGCACGCTACCGGTAGTGGGGAAGAGGTACATCCAACACCCTTCAGGAAGGAGAAGCGACACCCACAGGCATCACCGCGTCGGTGTCAAGAAGACAAGGATTTCTCCTGACCCCCAAAAAACCACAATGCCGGACAATCCATAGCGCTCCACCCATCTTGCCGCCCACCAACAGACGCCACCACGAAATTGAGGCCACCTCATCGTATCACCCTGGCAAGCACTGCACGACTGGCCGAACTGAGAAGCACACGCCATAGACAAGGAGCGGTAGTACCACATCCACGCGGGAGGGAACATCCTCCACCGCCCTAGGCGGTAGCCGACCGGACCCAGCAGACAAGAGCACACTAGGCCACCATGGAGCCGGAGGGTGGCAGCAGCACAACCACCTGGAGGACGTCCTCCACCACCATCGACGGGTGCCGACCGGACACGGCAGCAGAGACACACCAGACCGGGAAGATCTGGCCGGGCACTAGACAGGCCCGTGAAGTCTCCGCCGCCACGCTGCTGCACATAGGCTGCCGCCGCCGCTACCCCAGAACGGCACCAAAGGCCCAGCCGGACCCAGAAGGGTCCGCGAAGCTCCTACCACCACGCTGCAGCAGGCGCATCGTCGTCACTGCCACTCCCGTCACAGACCTGGCCGTCAGTCAAACCGGGTAGCAGGGCCTGGCCCGCCTGACCCAGATCGGGCCCAAAGGGCCCAGATCTGGGCCTGCAGGGCCCTAGCCGAAGCCACCCGTGCCACCAACGGTGACGCCGCCGTCGCGCTCACCACCCGTCGACGCTGAAGAACCCGCCGCCAGGAGCAGGACCGCCGACGCCTAAGAACCGGATCGCCGCCGCCGAAGAACACCGCCCGGCGCCGCGCCGCCCCGCGCGGGGAGGACGCCGAGGGGAAGAGTCAGGGGAGCCTCCGTCGCCGGCGACCGCGGAGGAGGAGAGGTGTGGAGGGGCTGGAACGAGAAGCGGCGGCACGGACGGTCGCCCGCGCGGGGGCGACCAGCCGCGAGAGGCGCGGGGAGGGGAGGGAAAGGAGGAGGGGAGGAGGCGGCGCGGCCGGCCGGCCGGCGGCGGCGCGGGCGTGGGGCTGAGGCGGCTAGGGTTGGGGTTGGGCTCTCGCGAGCGGTTCGGAGAACAAAGGAAGTTCTGAACCCCATCTCTTCATATACTTGGCCGCTACGTTTAGTTATTCGACTGCGTTATCTCTTCATATACTTGTCCGTTACGTTTTGTTACTTCTATTTATATGTTTGCTACCTACGGTTTTCATTTTTCCCGTTTTCGCCATGGCTAACCAGTTTACTCGTTGTGATCATCCTGATATGCGTGTTGATCGTCGTCGTTTGGAGATTCGTTCTTGCAAGGGCCGGTTATGGAGATATGTTCGTGTTTCTTTAATTCTCTTATTATTTTTGTATGGTATTTACGCCAGTGCGTGAAATTGATGCTTTTTTTTGGGGTGTAGGTTTTTGTCCTTCGATTTTGGTGGCAATTTGTTCGTCCGCACAATCTATGATTGTGGACGATTCTGAATATTGAATATTCTAGCTGTGTTGGGTTTACTGAAATTCTGTTTTGGCCTTATTTGTTTTTGTTCTTAGCATGTATGGTTTAGCTGATTTTATTTGTTGTTTGCTATGGTTTACCGTACCTTCATGTTTTATTTCTATTTTTCTTCTGTTTATTTCTGATCTGATCGGCTGGATAGACTACCGATATTGCAATTTCTCCATTTTGTGCAGCCGGTCAGAGTTTGGTCACCCGGTGGTGCATGCATCTTTTTTTCTATTTTATGTATTCATGGGTAGTCCCTTCGATGGTTTTTGTATATTTTATTATGGTGCATGTACCTGTTTTTCCTTCTTATCTTCTCATGGTAAGCTTGGCCCCTAAGCTTTCTTCTCTTGTCCATACTAGGGAATTTAGCGCGGCGACACGCCGCGCCCGTGTGGTGGTACTGAATGTTGTAATAGGTAACAATGTTTTCTCTTTTTATTTGATCAAAAAAAATTTAATAGATTGTGAACATAAGAGAACATGTTAGAGCAGAGATGTGATCACCTCATAGAGCTTAGAGTATAGATTGTGATCTGAACTTAATGTTCCTTCTCTTCGTTTGGACAGTTCAAAATGACCTAAACGTACATGCTTATAAATTGTAAAAATATATATAGAGCAGTAGCTCTCCTGCTGCAAGTTTTAAGTTTTTTTTCGAAATAGCCAAACACATGAGGAGATGAATAGCAGAATCATAGGTGATCCAAGGCATCGCACTTTCTCATCAAAACAACATAAGCTCAGGTAATATTATAGGATAAAGTGACCATTTTTTTTAATAAAATTGTATGAGTGCCTCAACTGAATAAGGGAAATTGGCTTCTAACTCAGCTTGCTACGACACTATAGAAGGTAATTTTTACCTAAGATCAACGGTACTAATTATGGTGCTGAGTAGAGAACACCGACCAATACGGCAATGTTGTGGCGGATGGCTACACGAACTTTGCGTGATCTGCGATAAAAATCAAATATCACTCCGACTCTGAAACAAATAATATGTAGGTTCACAAATGATCATAAAGATGACAAATCAGTAGTGCAAAGCACACCAAGCATCTGTTTGACGAACAGCTAATGCCCATTTCTGCATGAAATAGATTCTTAACATCTTAGTAGGTAATGCATTTATAAATAATGGCATGTACACACAATTATACGCAGCATCTTGGCCATGTCTACATGTACAACAACAATAGTATTACTCATCACATACACTTATTCATGCATATGTTCAGCAAAAAATACAAAAATTGTTTGGAAAACTAATCCAAAAAATCTGCAACGAAACGAACATTTCTTAGTTTAAGTGAAAAGTTTAAAAATTTCTTAATTTTAAGAATTTCTTAGTTTCACTTTTGTACACAATGGATATTTGGTGCAACCTTTATGTGTAAAGTTTGAAAATTTCTTGAATTTAAAATTTTCTTAGAGGTAGAGGAGACGACGGCGGAGCTCTTTGTGTGCTTCGATTTGTCGGGGGAGGAGTTCGGCGCCGGCGGCGTCTCCGTCCGAGCGGAGGAGGAAAGAGGAGAGGAGGAGGGCCAGGAGGACCGGTTCGCAAATTTCAAAACACGCAGGGGCCTTTGTGCAAAAATGCCACGCGTACCGTCGGATGGCGAAGCGACGGAGCTTCTACAGTGCCCGGACCACGTGGCCACCTCGAGTTTCAAAATTTTGAAATCTGTCAGAATTTGTCTTTTTTTCACAGCCAAAAATACAACGAATTTGAAGATTGGAGAGAAATATGTTTATGTCCGTCAAAACCAAAAGGTTAAAACATGAAAGTTGTTCGGAAGGTTGATATTCATCTACTCGTGAAAGGAAAATTTAAACGGATTACTGAGTGCGACAAATTTGACAAAATTCGTCAGATGTTTTTTGCGAGTTTGGATCCAAAATTAAGGTGTTAGAGTCGACCAAACTCGAAACCGATAACGGGAATGAAACTTGCTCGTTGGCGCGCATATATTTCATATACATATTATCACGAAAAGGCAAAAAAAAAACTGCTAAGCCGGTGCAGCGGTGACGTGGAGGCATACATCGGAGGGCTAAGCCGGTGGGCAAAAAAAAACTGCTACAGTACACCGGTGCACTGTAGATGCGCGGTACTGTAGCGATCTGCAGTGAAGCGGTGACGTGGAGGCATCCACCGGAGGGCTAAGCCGGTGGGCTTTTTTTTGCGCAGCCAAAAATACAACGAATTTGAAGATTAGAGAGAAATATGTTTATGTCCGTCAAAACCAAAAGGTTAAAACTTGAAAGTTGTTCGGAAGGTTGATATTCATCTACTCGTGAAAGTAAAATTTAAACGGATTACTGAGTGCGACAAATTTGACAAAATTCGTCAGATGTTTTTTGCGAGTTTGGATCCAAAATTAAGATGTTAGAGTCGACCAAACTCGAAACCGATAATGGGAATGGAACCTGCTCGTCGGCGCGCATATATTTCATGTACATATTATCACGAAAAGGCAAAAAAAACTGCTAAGCCGGTGCAGCGGTGACGTGGAGGCATACACCGGAGGGCTAAGCCGGTGGGCAAAAAAAAAACTGCTACAGTACACTGGTGCACTGTAGATGTGCGGTACTGTAGCGATCTGCAGTGCAGCGGTGACGTGGAGGCATCCGGCGGAGGGCTAAGCCGGTGGGCTTTTTTTTGCGCAGCCAAAAATACAACGAATTTGAAGATTGGAGAGAAATATGTTTATGTCCGTCAAAACCAAAAGGTTAAAACATGAAAGTTGTTCGGAAGGTTAATATTCATCTACTCGTGAAAGAAAAATTTAAACGGATTACTGAGTGCGACAAATTTGACAAAATTCGTCAGATGTTTTTTGCGAGTTTGGATCCAAAATTAAGGTGTTAGAGTCGACCAAACTCGAAACCGATAACGGGAATGGAACCTGCTCGTCGGCGCGCATATATTTCATGTACATATTATCACGAAAAGGCAAAAAAAAACTGCTAAGCCGGTGCAGCGGTGACGTGGAGGCATACACCGGAGGGCTAAGCCGGTGGGCAAAAAAAAAACTGCTACAGTACACCGGTGCACTGTAGATGTGCGGTACTGTAGCGATCTGCAGTGCAGCGGTGACGTGGAGGCATCCACCGGAGGGCTAAGCCGGTGGGCTTTTATATAGGTAGTATGTTCAGCAAAAAATACAAAAATTGTTTGGAAAACTAATCCAAAATATCTGCAACTAAACAAACATTTCTTAGTTTATGTGAAAAGTTTAAAAATTTCTTAATTTTAAGAATTTCTTAGTTTCACTTTTGTATACAATGGATATTTGGTGCAACCTTTATGTGTAAAGTTTGAAAATTTCTTGAATTTAAAATTTTCTTGGAAGTAGAGGAGACGACGGCGGAGCTCTTTGTGTGCTTCGATTTGTCGGGGGAGGAGTTCGGCGCCGACGACGTCTCCGTCCGAGCGGAGGAGGAAAGAGGAGAGGAGGAGGGCCAGGAGGACCGGTTCGCAAATTTCAAAACACGCAGGGGCCTTTGTGCAAAAATGCCACGCGTAACGTCGGATGGCGAAGCGACGGCGCTTCTACAGTGCCCGGACGACGTGTCCACCTCGAGTTACAAAATTTTGAAATCTGTCAGAATTTGTCTTTTTTTTCGCAACCAAAAATACAACGAATTTGAAGATTGGAGAGAAATATGTTTATGTCCGTCAAAACCAAAAGGTTAAAACATGAAAGTTGTTCGTAAGGTTGATATTCATCTACTCGTGAAATGAAAATTTAAACGGATTACTGAGTGCGACAAATTTGACAAAATTCGTCAGATGTTTTTTGCGAGTTTGGATCCAAAATTAAGGTGTTAGAGTCTACCAAACTCGAAACCGATAACGGGAATGAAATCTGCTCGTCGGCGCGTATATATTTCATGTACATATTATCACGAAATGGCAAAAAAAAAATGCTAAGCCGGTGCAGCGGTGAGGTGGAGGCATACATCGGAGGGCTAAGCCGGGGGCACAAAAAAAATCTGCTACAGTACACCGGTGCACTGTAGATGCGCGGTACTGTAGCGATCTGCAGTGCAACGGTGACGTGGAGGCATCCACCGGAGGGCTAAGCCGGTGGGCTTTTTTTGCGCAGCCAAAAATTCAATGAATTTGAAGATTGCAGAGAAATATGTTTATGTCCGTCAAAACCAAAAGGTTAAAACATGAAAGTTGTTTGGAAGGTTGATATTCATCTACTCGTGAAAGGAAAATTTAAACGGATTACTGAGTGCGACAAATTTGACAAAATTCGTCAGTTATTTTTTGCGAGTTTGGATCCAAAATTAAGGTGTTAGAGTCGACCAAACTCGAAACCGATAACGGGAATGGAACCTGCTCGTCGGCGCGCATATATTTCATGTACATATTATCACGAAAAGGCAAAAACAAAACTGCTAAGCCGGTGCAGCGGTGACGTGGAGGCATACACCGGAGGGCTAAGCCGGTGGGCAAAAAAAACTGCTACAGTACTCCGGTGCACTGTAGATGCGCGGTACTGTAGCGATCTGCAGTGCAGCGGTGACGTGGAGGCATCCACCGGAGGGCTAAGCCGGTGGGCTTTTTTTTGCGCAGCCAAAAATACAACGAATTTGAAGATTGGAGAGAAATATGTTTTTGTCCGTCAAAACCAAAAGGTTAAAACATGAAAGTTGTTCGGAAGGTTAATATTCATCTACTCGTGAAAGGAAAATTTAAATGGATTACTGAGTGCGACAAATTTGACAAAATTCGTCGGATGTTTTTTGCGAGTTTGGATCCAAAATTAAGGTGTTAGAGTCGACCAAACTCGAAACCGATAACGGGAATGGAACCTGCTCATCGGCGCGCATATATTTCATGTACATATTATCACGAAAAGGCAAAAAAAAACTGCTAAGCCGGTGCAGCGGTGACGTGGAGGCATACACCGGAGGGCTAAGCCGGTGGGCAAAGAAACCTGCTACAGTACACCGGTGCACTGTAGATGCGTGGTACAGCAGCAATCTGCAGTGCAGCGGTGACGTGGAGGCATCCACCGGAGGGCTAAGCCGGTGGGCTTTTATATAGGTAGGATACGGCTGGGCTCATTTTCTTTTTCTTCATGAAGTTTGGCCCCTATTTCCGAGAGACCCTATATGGCGCGGTACGCGAACGCTTATTCGTTCTGCGTACCCCCCGATCACTCCCGCGAGTGCAAATGGGCTTGGCCCATGTTTGGCACGTACGTTCTTGCTTTACAACGACGTTCCGTTGAATGTTTCATTCCTGCTTCGTCGTTCCTACTTATACGTTCTTGCTTCTTTGGTTTCTGACGTACGTTCCGTTGACTGTTTCGTTGGCACGTATGGTCTGTTTACACGGACGTTCCGTTGACTGTTTCTTCTCTTTACTTTGAATAAATATTTTAAATTATTGAATAAAAATCACAACCAATTTCGAAGAACCATTTTAAAATTTTGGAATTATTTTAAAATTTGGAACCATTTGTAATTGTGGAACCGTTTTTAAATTTGGAACCATTTTTAAATTTGGAACCATTTGAAAAATGGAACCATTTTTAATTGTGGAACCATTTTTAAATTTGGAATCACTTTTAAATTTGGCACAATTTTCAAAAAATGGAACCGTTTTTGAACTTGGAACCATTTTTAATTGTGGAACCGTTTTTAAATTTGGAACCATTTTTCAATTTGGAACCATTTTAAAAATGGAACCATTTTTGAATTTGGAACCATTTTTAAATTTTGGAACCATTTTTAAATTTCGAACCATTTTAAATTTTTGGACCATTTTCAAAATGGAACCATTTTTTATTTTGGAACCATTTTCAAAATGGAACCATTTTTAAGTATTAGAACCATTTTAAAAAATGAACCTTTTTAAATATTGGAACCATTTTAAATATTGGAACCATTTTTGAATTTGGAACCGTTTTAAAAATGGAACCATTTTTGAATTTGGAATCATTTTTAAGATGGAACCATTTTTGAACTTGGAACCATTTTTTAATTTGAACCATTTTTTAATTCGGAACCATTTTCAAAATACAAACCATTTTTAAATTTGGAAGCACTTTTAAATTTGGAACAATTTTAAAATTGGAACCATTTATAATTTCGGAACCATTTTTTAATTTGGAACCATTTTTAAATTTGGAACCATTTATAAATTCGGAAGTATTTTCAAAATAGAACCATTTTTTTTAATTTGGAATCACTTTCGAAATGGAACCATTTAAAAAATGAACAATTTTTAAATTTGGAACCATTTAAAAAATGAACAATTTTAAATTTGGAACCATTTTAAATTTGGAACCATTTTTAATTCGGAACCATTTTAAAAATGAACAAATTTTAAATATGAACCATTTTTAAAAAGAACCATTTTCAATATGGAATCATATCAAAGAATGAATTTTTTTCATATTTGGAACCATTTTTAAATTTGGAACCATTTTAAATTCGGAACCATTTTTAAATTTGTAACCATTTTAATGTTGGAACAATTTTTAAATTCGGGAAGCATTTATAAATATGGAATCATTTTAAATTCGGGAACCATTTTTAAAACTTGGAAACATTCTCAAAGTAGAACCATTTTAAAAAATGTACAATTTTAAAATTTGGAACCAGTTATAAAAATTTGGAACCATTTAATTTGGAACATTTTTTTAATTTGGAACCATATTAAATTCGGAACCATTTTTAAACGTGGAACCATTTTTAAATTTGGTTGTATTTTCAAAATAGAACCTTTTTTAAATTCAGAACCATTTTTAAATTTGGAACCATTTTTAATTTCAGAACCATTTTTAAACGTCTAACCATTTTTAAACGCGGAACCATTTTTTAATTAGAACCATTTATGAATTCGGATCCATTTTTATATTTTGAAACATTTTTTAATTTGGTACTATTTTCAAAATAGAACCATTTTTAAATTTGTAACCATTTTAAATTCGGAACCATTTTATTTTCAGAACCATTTTTAAATTTGGAACCATTTTTAATTTGGAACCATTTTTAATTTCGGAGCCATTTTCAAAAAATAGAACCAATTTCAAATTTGGAACCATTTATAAATTCGAAAGTATTTTCAAAATAGAACCATTTTTTAATTTGGAATAACTTTCAAGATGGAACCATTTAAAAAATGAACAATTTTTAAATTTGGAACCATTTTAAAAAATGAACAATTTTAAATTTGGAATCATTTTTAAATTTGGAACCATTTTTAATTCGGAACCATTTTCAAAATTGAACCATTTTAAAAATGAATAAATTTTAAATATGAACCATTTTTTAGAAAATGAACCATTTTCAATATGGAAACATTTCAACGAATGAATTTTTTTCAAATTTGGAACCATTTTTAAATTTGGAACCATTTTAAATTCGGAACCATTTTAAAGTTGGAACCATTTTAAACAAATTTAAAAAGTTTTTTCATCCTTTTTCTGATTTGTTTACAAGAATTCACTTTTATTGTTAATAAAAAATCTGCATTGTCCTTCCCCAAAGCATTATTGCTGACATATTTTTTTAAAGTAGTTCTAACTAAAACACCCTGACCTGGCACAAGAAAAAGAACATGAAATATCTAGTTTCCGAAACTAGTACTGGAGTTTTCAAGCAACAAAAATGAAGAAAAACTCTGGTTATCGAAGCTTGTTGCAAAAACATATTACATCATTTCAGGGGTGTGCATATTACAGAACAAAGTAAAAACGTTTCTGAAGATCAATGTATAGTAATTTCTGGCAGACAACTTTTTGACATGAAAAAGCATTGTGTTGAATCATCTTCTTCTTCCAGAAAATGGCAGGACATATAATGCTTCAGCTGCCAAACCTAGCGCTTCTTCATCCTCTCGAAATGCTCAGCATCGACCTTGTTCAATGTAGAGTAGAACATTGTGAAGCCTTTCATCATCCTGTAATTTGGAATTGAATCCTTCAGGGAAAAAATGGAGAACAAATAATATTAGAGACCAGATTGCAAAAAAGGAAGAAAATAATTATATCTTTGAACGGTAAAAAGGCTTGTAAACATCAGAAATAGTACTCACAATATAAAAAACTACATTACCTTATTGAAGTTCCCCACAACTTTCCCATTGAAATTTTCAGCATATAACATGACATAAAAGCCACAATCATGCCTATTAGGTTTTAAAGACAGAACACAAATTATTTCTTGTGAATTGAAAATTAGCATGAAACTATGAAAAAGAATGATAGAAAACACGGGTGGGTGGGAATTGAACTAACAGGAGAGCGTGTGTTGGATAACTTAGAGAGCTGCAATTCTTTGAACTTCTCAAAATCCTTGCAATGTATATTTAACTCTTTGCAAACAGAGTTCAAGTTGCATACCTGCCATTAAAAAAGCATCAGATTTGAGGTCCATTTGATGACTTTACATAAAAGCCATCTGCGGCATAGAAAAAACAGTAAGAAACATATGCGAGCAATTTCTAAAAAATACCAGATTGTGAAGAAGCTGATATTGCATTTTTTTTAGATATCATAGCAGCAGGATCAAAAAAGTTGGTTGTGCAGTAGAGTGGATTGACTGATATCATAGTCCAACAGTTCGACACAACTGAACGGAAGTGCATCTGTAGGAAATTTTAAAAGAAACCTTAATATTTTCAAAAGGAACAGGGAATAAAAAAGAACAAAAGGATAGTTAACGATGTGAAGGGCAATGTGTGGAATACAAGATCAATCTTTGGAATGTCTATTTCTTGACAGATCCTTGTAAACTCTGCGACAACAAACGACTTGTCGAACGCGTTTGGATCCATTGTTAGCTTAACCTGGTAAAAAATAAAGACGCGAAAAAACAAATCAGCTAGACAAAGGGAGAGGATGCCCAAGCAATAAAAAGATAGTGTCGTAAGCATAGGCTTACAACTATATATGGGCTGAACATGTACTTCTCGAGGCATGAATTTGATTCAGAATATTTTTTGCCTTCCACGTTAAACATTAGAGCATACAGACACATAGTATCATCAACCAGGTCACCACGGGCTTTAAATGATTTGTGGAAACTCTCATAAGTGATACTGTATCCTCCAAATAGCAACAAATATAGGACTGCGGGGGAAAGAGATCACACATGTAAGGAATGAATTAGATGAGAAGGTTGAAAAAACTTCAAAACTTCAGTTAGCAAAAAGGAAAAAAAAGGATGCTGGAGGTAGAAAATTTAGAAATAGCTCACGAGTTATTTGCTTTGAAATACTTGGCCCTCGAAATTTCGTGTAAAAGGATCTTTGGCATGCAAGAGTCAGGTGAAATAGTTTTTGCAGCACGTTTTTTCCTGTTCTTTTTCTCCAAAATGTTGTCGCTACTGATTGGATCGAGCATTGCTTTACTTGCAGCGTTCCCCGACACTAAAAAAGAGGTAAAAACAAAACAAGAGGAGATCATGAGGATTAGAGCACCAAAAGAAGCTGAAAAATCATATGACCACTAAAAGAAAAAGGAAAACAAATATGGTAATAAGTCGTAGCTGTAGTACGTTGGACTGAAGATGTAGGAGTAAATGATGCCTCAACACCTTCAACTACTCCTGTAGGAATGCTGACCAAAATATCACCATGATTAGAAGCATCTTGGTCTACAGCAGGTCCTTCAAATGCAAGTGGTAACGGCATGTCGTTATCCAGAATGTTCTCCCTGCTAATTGGTTTGAGCATTGCTTCGCTTGCGGCATTCCCAGACGCTAAAAAAAGATCAAACAAAAAAATGAGGAGAACGTGAGGATTACTAGACCACAAGAAAAACTGAATTCATATGACCAATAAGGAAAAAGGAAGATGGTACCTGTAGTAGGTTGGACAGAAGATAAAGGAGTGAAAGGTGATACAAAACCTTCAGCTATTCCTGTAGGAATGCTGACAGGGATATAACCATGATTAGAAGCATCTTCGTCTATAGCAGGTCCTTCAACCGTAAGTGGTAACGGCATATCATTATGCTGTAATCCAATATCCTGATTGTAGAGTTCAAACGCATTAGCAAAAAATAAACGATGTTTTGTGCAAAAAGAAAACGAAACATAGAAAGAGACTTACGTTATCAGGATGAGCATCTCCGTTATGGTCAAATGGTAGTCCTCCATCTTCAAAAGCATTCACTAACTCGAGGAATCTGTCCTCGATCTCAATCTCTTGGTTGACAATGTCTTCGTCATCCCTCTCTGGAACATCCTGGCTATCAACATCCTGGTTGGATAGTACAAAAACAAGTATATGTAATAAATGATTTGAGCTATAGAAAGCACAAAAAAGGAAATCAGTGAAAAAAGGATGGACAAAAAAAGGCATTACAATTTCATCGGGTTCAACAATATTATCATCTGCTTCACCCCCAGGTTGAACCTCATTATCATCTTTATAAACCATGAGTTGATCATCCTCATTTGGTACAGCGGGAGGGTATAGAGGAGGATAGTAAGTATCAATTGCAAATTAGATGATAATTAGAACTACAAAAAGTCCCCCAAAAATGCAATGTCTGACCAAAAATGCAATGAAGTTCTTCCTCATATGCCATGTCTGAACAAAAACATACGACAATAATAGAAAAATACCTGAAAACCCCAACTTAACTACAATTAAAAACAACGGTAACTAGATCTAAAAACCCTAGAAAAAATGAGATCGGGTAACACTATATCATGGCATATATATTAGATCACAACCGAACAAAAAAATACGGGGAACCCTAGCAGCAAAATCAAGCGGGATGCGGGGGAGAAATGACAAACCTTGAGCAGCCATTAGTGGCGGCGAAGAAGAAAAGACGGAAGCGTGAAGGTACCGGATGTAGCTCGTCGAGCGCCGCCCCCAGAGAACGAAATAGAGCGCCGCCCCTAGGTCAGGAATCAGTGCGCCGCCCAACGGAGAAGAAGCAGTGCGCCGCCGCGAAGAAGAAGCAGTGAGCCGCCGCGGAGAAGAAGCAGACTCTCCCCCTCCCCACCCCCGGGACGAAACACCGCACCACCGCGGAGAAGAAGCAGTGAGCCTCCGCGGAGAAGAAGCAGGCTCTCCCTCTCCCCACCCCCAGGACAAAACACCGCGCCGCCGTGGAGAAGAAGCAGTGAGCCACCACGGAGAAGAAGCAGGCTCTCCCCCTCCCCACCCTCGGCCAGATGCAACGATGAAAAGCTCAATCCTTTAGACAGAACGTAACTGGGCCAAGCCCATGAGTCAAAGGGGTACGCGGACGCTATAAACGTCCGCGGTACGCGTAATATAGGAATTGGCCTATTTCCCGTTCTTATCTTCATCCAAGCTTGGTTCCTGCGTTTTCTTCTCTTGTTATTATGTTCGCGCTTCTCATATTTTTCCTTCACGAAGCTTGGTCCAGGGTTTTCTACTCTGTTTATAAGTTTGCCCGTTCGTGGTTTTAGGCTTCTTGGTGTTTATGTGTTTCTTTTTTGGTTCCAATGGCTCGTAGTATGGCTGCTTCGTCTTACTAACCTACTCGTATGTAGGTATGTGCTCGGCAGGGCTCGCCCACGATATGGCAGGATTCTTCTTCCGTATCAGCGCCAGCAGCAGGTTTATCTGATGTGGCAGCGTCGGCAACATATTTTTCTGCCGAGGCAGTTTCGGACACACACATTTATTTGTTGCCGCTTCTACGTCTGCAGATTCATCCGCTGGTTACCGCGCGATGACGGCGTTCTGGCCTGCAACTTCTTCAGGTATGTGCTTCTACCTCTTAAATTGACTGTCGTTTTTATGTGTCTTTTTTTTGGATGATTGAGCTTTTGCTTTGCTCCATGTTTCTTAAATTGACTGTCGTATTTTATGTGTTTTTTTTATGATTGAGCTTTTGCTTTGCTCCATTTTTTGTAGTTGCTGATTTGCCAGCGGTTTATGTGTGTGCTACGAGCCTACAATCAGACGTAAATGACGGTCATAAAAGCCTATCCTATGTCCATGAAGAGAGGTTTGTGTTCTTTAATTTGGATTTGTTCTCTCTCGACATTGGTTATTTTGTTTCATTTTACGTGCAGATTTGCTTTCCCAATGGTTATTTGTAATTTTTGCAAGACGCAATGGTTGCTCATGTTGAGTCGCCACTTTCTGTACAATTTATTGATGTCCTTAAAGGTTGTTTCTTATTCTTGTACAACACATGTTAATGTGTTGAGCCTTGGTTTCCGTTGGTTTGGTTTTTATTTTTCTGTATGCAGCTGTCAAGCCGTTCTTATTACGGCCCTCCGCATCATGTGTATTTATTGTGATGCTTGTTTTTGGTTCCAATAAAGTTGCAAGCAACAAAGCACTAAGTATATGGTCTTTTATAATGGATTTTGTCGTCCATCCATGTCTGGTGAGTCGCGACTTTCTATACATTTTATTGATATCCTTAAAGGTTGTTTCTTATTCTTGTCCAACACTTGTTAATGTGTTGAGGCTTGGTTTCCGTTGGTTTGATTTTTATTTTTCTGTATGCAGTTGCCGGTCCGTTATTACGGCCGTCCGCATCATGTTTGTGTTTATAGTGATGCTTGTTTTTGGTTTCAATAGAGTTGCAACCAACAGAGCACTAAACATATGGTTTTTAGATATTGTCGTCCGTGTCGGGTGTTTTTTGCCCATTCATGTGGCATGGCCGTCGATGAGTTGTTGTGTTTTGATGGTGATTCAAATAAATTTAAGCGTTCAATTCTGAAGTATAATTACATGTTTGCTTTCACTTCTAGTGGAGTTCATGTTGATAGGTCTGTGAATATATATGGGCGATGTCCTTATGTTTTAAGGTCAACAGTATGGTGCACCATCGTATTGGTTCATGGATTCCTGTTAAGCTATATACTGGTAATGAATTGGATCATAGTGATTTTTTCTTGTAATTGAAGGAGAATGATGAGCCAGTGAGCCGGACCGGATGATCATGCAATCTTCAATGTGGATGCTTAGTTCATGCCATAATACTGGAATAGAGGGAGTAATTTAGTTGAGCGTTCTAGAATGTTCAGTGAAAGGATATTTTCTCCTGGCCTGACGTTGCTATAAGGTTGTTTGGTCAGGAAGGTACTCTTGACGACGTAGTTTGAGATTTTAACTGGTTATGAATGGAGTATATGTAGAAGTGAGGTTCAGTACCCTGTTCTTTTTTCATATGGTAATAGAGGGGTATTCATGTGGAAATTAAGTATATATATATATATATACACGTAAAGATGGTGTTCCTTGTGGTATAAGAGGTGAGATGTGCATGTTGGAGTGTAATTCCATACCATTTACTAATTTATATTAAGCGGCAAAACCCTCTAGAAAATGAAGGAGTAAATCCTTCAAAAAAAATGAAGGAGCACTGCTACTCAAGCAGCTAGCTGAAATTGGTAATACAAAAGCAAATGACAGTGAAGAGTTTCCTATTAAGTGGTATAAATGGTGAAAAGAGGAGGCGAGAAGCAGATCAAGGCGATGCAAGAAGTAAAGCGACCCTCCTGCAAGACGACCAACGAGAAAACAAAGAAGACACAAAATCGTTGATCGAACCTACTCCCTCTCGCGCGAAAGCTGACCTGCTCAATCCTGACCTTTCCCCTTTGTTCCCCCCACCGCCACGGGTCTCTTCTCCCCATCGCGCCACCTTAGAAAATGAGCGGCGACACCTACTGCATTGTCTCAGTTAGGTACGCCCAACATCTGCGGCACCGCGCACCGAAGTAACTGCCGCCACCGCCGCTACGACCAACGCTGCATGCATGTTCACCCTTCTCCTCCTTGTCTAAGCCGTGCTGGATGCCTGGATCCGGAGCCATCGCACGCCTTCCTCCATGTCGCTGCTGCTCATGCCGACTGTATCCAATGGTATGCCGTCTTATGAAGCGACCTCAGAAGAGGTGACCAAAATCGGATGGGGTGTCGAGGTTGTGGGGACGGTGGCGTGATGAACGAGGGAGACGGAGCGAGATGGAGAGGGTGGGGCGCGGACTCAGCTTGGGTGATTTCATGAGACCAAGTCTCACAGTAGTTAGCCCACTTATCAACCATCCATTCACGATCGAACGTACCAGGTTGATTAACTTTCTAAATTAAAAATTTAAAGTATTCAGATTTTTTTTAAATCTGATAATTCGTAAATGTTCCGTTTCATCTTCTATAAAAGTTTCAATTATTTTTGAATGTACAATTTGTGAGTAAACAATTTTTTAAGTATTTGAACTCAAAGGGCTATTTATTCCCAACCCATATATCTAAATGGCTTGAAACTTTACCATAATATCAAATGGAACACTTATTATTTATTAGAATGTTTTCATTTTTTCTGAACATTTTTAATTTGCCAGTTCAAATCTGACTTTATTTGGTACGATTGTATCTAAAATGGATGGTTGATAGGCCTTTTTCAGAGGAGAACATATACCCATATTTTTGGGGTAGGTTACTCTCAACGAAAAAGAAAAGGAAAACGACAGAGATGCGAGATCAATTGTTGGTACTAGAAGGATCCAGAGCAATTGCACGTCCTACTTTGAGAGAAACATAGGTGATTATTAGGTAAACAACGCAAATTCAGTTTATTGCTGATGTAGGGCGGGGTTGTTGATTTGGAATTACCAAAATACTCCTTGACAGAGGCTGGAATGTCAACAATATGTTTCCACCTATGTAGGGACCCATATTCCTGTATGTAAAATGCAGTAAAGGCACTAATTCTTTTTGCGTTTGTGTCAAGTTAGTCCTAATTAATTTTATAGAAATGCATACTTTTAGTCCCATATCCGATTTAAGTGGTTCATCGATGGTCCTTTTGAGCCAAGATTTCATTTGATCGGCTCGTGTGCAGGCCCATGCCCATTAATACGTTGATAGAAAGCCCTCTAGCCCTAACTGCATTCTCACGTGGGGCGTGTCACGGATGCACGGCGACAACGTGGTGCTATGGCTGCGCTAACCGAGATAGCGACAGAGAGCACAACGAGAGCAGCATGGAGAGTCTCGGGGCCAAGGATCTCACCTGGAACACGAAGACGACTCGAGGAGGAGCGAGAGTGCACTGAGACAACGACATGAACCATGGCGGTCAAGTCGGAGCACGTGGACGCGACGAGGATGCGCGAACACTCGGTAAGGGCTCAGTATGCTTCAGAACACCTTGAGATCGATGACGTGGTGGCTCTGTAACGGAGGAGGAGGCGAAGATGACGGCGGCGAGGACGATAGATGAGGCAGAGGCTTTTGGAGAACTTCCGAAGGGACATGTTTTGAAGGCTCCGAGAAGATGTGCAAGACAAGATGAAGCCTTATCTTCGATTGTGCAAGCAACCATCTTCCCCGATGGCGCTCCAAGCAATTCGTGAGATGGTACAAGTTAATGGTTAGTGGCTGCATTCTTATGGCTAGGCGCAAGCTCTCCCTTTGTCGGGTGAGTGATCTCCGGGTGGTGTTGCTTGGTGTTGCCGATTACAAGGTGTCTCCGATGGACTTGGGCCTAGGAGTCTTGTTTCCGGCTCCGATGATGTGCCTTAATTCCTTTTATAGTGTTTTGAGTGGTTTTCGCCGGTTCCCGTAATTAACCGTGCATTGTATGGGTTTGGATCCAGTTTCCCTTCTAAACTGGATCAATTCTTTCTTCTAATAATGCAATGGCAGAGCTCTGCCGGTTACAGTAAAAAAAAAAAAAGATGACCTGAGCACTTGATTCCTTCGACATGAGAGGTCAACACGACGAGGCAAAGCTATCAGGTTGGTCCTAAAAGTTCAGCTATGCTAAGAAAATGGGAAGGACGACGATGCCGATGGTGGCACGCTCTGGACGCCGCGAGCGTTCTCTATGCAAAAAAGCCTGAAAGCGAGTGATATTTAGGGGAGGGATACATACAGTAGAGTCCATCTCCAAGAAGGTCATGGAGGAGAGGAGGTAGAGGTGCTAGCGTTCTGGCGGCCGGTCGAAAGCGGCATCCGGCGTTTTTTATGTGCAGAACGGAGTAGAACACATGCTGTTATCTGCTGCTCAAAGGGAAGGCTTAATTATACACGAAATACAGTCCGCACAGAAACTAGAAGGGACATACATAGCATGGATAACCATGGATATACCAAGCTGAGAAAATCAGACACCCAACCCACCAATACGTCGCGTCCACGTCGTGTTTTCCGAGGGCATGTGATGGGTGCCCAGTTAGGAGCCGAAGAGAGTGCAGCAACAGCAGCACTCAATTTTCTCTATTCTCTCTATGGTTTTACAGTTAACCACTGCAATTACAGGCAAGCATACTCTCTGAAAATTCACATTTCTTCTATAATTTTGCAAATAATAATTGTACTCGCAGGCAAGCACACTATCTAATGATGAGAGATCCAGAACATGCACAAAGAAGGTTAAACACCGCACGAGCTCAACGACGCACCTACCAGATCCAACATGCTACTACACTGTACTCAAGGAGTGCATGTGCTCAAGCTTCAACCGTGCTCCCTATCCAAGTGCAAAACCCACATACCATGTATCCAAGGCCTGAAGACACTACCTACACAGGATCTGACCCACCACAAACCAGAGCTGAAAAGCTAGCTTATGAAGTGGGAAACATCATTACTGATGCTGTTCAGCCAAACAATGCAGAAGAATAAGTAGGGGAAATGTTTCCCAGTAGTATGCAATAGCCTACAGCTTATATAATGCTACTTTAGTTTGTAATTATCCAAATAATTTAGCAGTAGCATGTCATAGTTCGTGTAATATAAGTTCTATTTAGTATGACCAAAGTAAGTTAGTAGTACGTGTAGTTTAAGTTTTTCCAAATAAGTTAGCAGTAGCATGTCATAGTTCGTGTAATATAAGTTCTATTTAGTATGACCAAAGTAAGTTAGTAGTACGTGTAGTTTAAGTTTTTCCAAATAAGTTAGCAGTAGCATGTCATAGTTCGTGTAATATAAGTTCTATTTAGTATTACCAAAGTAAGTTAGTAGTACGTGTAGTTTTAAGTTTTCTTCAATATGTATGTCAAAAAAATAATAATCCAGATGTAGCATAAGTTCTCTTTGGTATGTGTAAGCAATATATGATGATGCATCTCTGATGTAAATTTCGTTTAGTACCTACGTAAGAACCATGTAATATACCAACCTCAGTATATATGTGCCCTTCTTAGCATGACTATGCTACAAATAACCTATATGTCAAAAAATGCTACTATTTACAGCACTAACTTTAAAATATCCGCATTGTAGTCAGAATTATCATGACAATAATGTTAATTCTCACCTACCGTTATATCAATCAGATTAATACTCCTACATCTTAATGACCCCAAAATCGCAGACTAAAGTAAACAAGACCGATATATGCATATGCATAGCTAAAAAAATACACCCTAATTAGAACATAATCAAGAAATTTTAATTACAACCAATTAATCATGATAACAAAGATTCCACCAGCAATATAATTTCCATTTACGTACCGCTGGGCTGCAATACGCAGAACACAAGTGCAAATACTTCTGCCACCAATCATCTTCAACCACCAGCTATTCTTCATCGGCCATTCACATGATGCAATCACTCCCATCCCACCGGAAACAACGATATCGCCGCCACCTGAATCCCACAGCCAGCAACTCTCCTGCTGCCAACAACTCTCACGCCGTCACTCCCATGTTGTTCCCATCGACCTCCACATAGCTCGCACCACTCACGCCCCTACTCGCCTCCCCTCGCCCAAACGTCCCTCATGCAGTTGCTCATCTCTTTTAGCCAGCAATCCTTCCATCCCATTTCGTTCGCAGCCAAATCAAATAGATCAGATCCAATGTGTAAGAACAGCAAAACCTAATACAAATAAAAATGAAGGGAATCTTACAAGCCACTGTAAATTCAAAGGGGATCTGCTAAATTTTGCGACATAACATCTTCATCGAGTAAATTTCATCAAGACAACTACGAATCACAACAAACAAGCACTGCTTATCCTCATCGCGTTCAGGAAGAGAGTGGCCAAAGAGATAGAGCCAGTAAAGCCAAAGAGATAATATAACCGACAAAAACACATAGCCTAAATGGTTTACCAATAGAAACACATGGGCTGGATTGGTTTCACCGTTATCATTACGTTCAGAACAAGCTTAAGATCATTTATGATCCATTCGAATGATGCTCACGCAAGACCAAATTATAGAAGCAATTTAAACGCTTAATCCTACGGGCGCGGCGTGCGCCGCGCCAAGGCCTACTAGTAAACCATAAACCAGAAGGGTATGACGCCCCCGAGGTTATTATTGCGGATTTCAATACATGACATGCTGATCTAAGTAAATATTAGTTGCTCATACACGATCAGTTACAAATTCATAATTTTCTCACACAAATATTGTAGGTATTGGTCTATTATCTGCAGTATAAACCATATATAATATAAAAGTAACAACTTCGATTTTGTTAATCTCCGAAAGATGCAAGCCCCGCAGCTGGTGCATGGTGGCGGAGGAGCCGTGTGAGGCGGGGGCTAGTCGAGGTGTAGCCAGAGGGGCAGATCTTGCATGCGTCGTGCTTGTAGGAAAGGAGGAGGCACAGTGAGGAAGGGGATGAGAGGAAGGCCGCTCGGGTGGCTTGCCGGCGGGAGCTACGCAAGCTGGGAAGCGATGGTGGCGCCGCGCGGGAGGAGAGCGATGACAACCCTCAAGGTCGAATCCTTACTGTGCCCTTCCGCAGTGGTGGTGAATTCGCGTCCGAATCGGTAAGATTTGTGGCGGAGCTGCCAGGTTCGAGTCCAATCGATGGGAGGAGAGGCAGGAGGACGACATGAGACTTACAATTGACAGTTGGTGTGCCCACGTTGCCCTTTTTTTATATAGGAGCAATCCAATTGTTTTAATTTGCAGCACTTGGCGTTATTTTTTAGATTGCATAAAATAAATTTGGACAAAATTTACATCAATGATAACTATTGGAGTAAGATTTTTTTGGCCTCAAATATCCTAAAAAAATAGTTAGACCCTAAAATATGGCAGCTATTAGAGATGCTCTAAGAGAGGGGCGGCACGTAAATTTGTGTGCGGAAGTTAGAAAAATCATCTCTAAATTTTGTGTCAAGCTGAATGGACGGATAATATTACTTTGAACTCAATCTTGTGAACACGAATGTGCAGATTAAGGACCAATGAGATGTTGCCACGTGGTTCAACCTAGCTAGGAGCTCTAATCCTAGTGAGCTTGGATATTTCATATAAATGTTGTTCTTCTTATTTATCAGATAAGCTCTTCTAAATTTTTATTTTGAGGGCAAGTTGCCCAAGTTCTGCCAAATGTTCCCATATAATATCATTGTGCAGACTAGTTGAATCGAGTCCCGTTGCAACGATCCCCTAAAGGTATTTCATCGACACACGCAAATGTAAAATATTTAAGCTCACCTTCTCCTGCCAAATTAAAAAATTCAAAAATAATAATAAAACATTTGTAAAAATTCTGATTTTTTGGTGATTAACATATAAATATTCTACAAACAAGCCGAGTTTCGGGGTGAAATGACACTCGTGATGCCCTGTGCATAAAAAATCAATGCTCTGAAAAACTATATTTGTAAATGACACAGAACTATAACATTACAGAGTATAACTGAATACTCCGAAAGCAAATAAAACAAAATCAAATCAAAATTGTGGGCTGAACAGTGCGTGATTTTTCTGGGGAACATTCGGAAGCTATGCGCATCATTTCATTCCCTAAGATTTTTCGTCTAGCAAATGCAAATTTTCCTTTGCCAACGGTACGCGGAGCGTTGGGACAAGAAAGAGGTCGGAGCGCCGCCGCGTGGTGATCCCCAACAGCTCAGTCATGTCCTGATGCTCCTGGACGGCTGGACGATGGTGTCGATGAACTCCATTATCTCCCGCCGCTCCCACTTCAGCTGGCGTGGCATCCGGCTGACGAGCAACGCCAGTCGCGACGACGGGAAGAGGTCCGGGAGGCACTGGGCCAGCGCGATCTTTATCCTCCGCTCCAGTATCCGCAGGAACGCGCCGCGGTTCTTGAACCGGTTGCCGATGACGGTGCGCACCGACGAGTCCGCGACGTACGCGCTGATCAGCTCGCCCAGGTTCACCTGCGACGACGACGACTGCGCCAGCGACCGGAGCAGCCGCCCAACCTCCTCCTCGCGCACGGGCCCGAATGACCTGACGCGGCGGGAGGTGAAGAGCTCGATGGTGCAGATCCTGCGGAGCTTCCGCCAGGCCTCGCCGTAGGGCGCGAAGACGAGGCCCGAGCTGTCGCCGAGGAGGACCTTCCCCGATGGGTTCACGGGCCGCGACGCGAACGCGAGGTCCTGGGTCTTCATGATCTCCCGCGCGGCGTCGGCCGAGGAGGCGACGACGACGCGGAGCTCGCAGAGGCGAAGCAGCATCAGCGGGCCGTAGTGGCGCGACAGGTCCCGCATTGTGCGGTGCGGGAGCGCGCCGGCGACGTGGTGTAGGTGGCCGATGACGGGGAGCGCCCAAGGCGACGGCGGCGGATGCAGGATACTTCCCTCGTGCCGCCGCGACGGGCGGATGAAGTAGAGCAAGGGGACGATGACGAGCAGAGGAAGGAAGAGCAGGGAGAGATGAACTAGCTCAGTCATTGCTCGATCTGGCGGCCTCTCAGCTAACGCAACAAATCCTATCTTGTTTTTGTGCGTAGTGTTAGTGTGTACGTACGCAACAACAGAGTTGACAAAACACATGTTCATTTGTGTAAACAATGTTCTACTTACTCTGTTAATCAGATAAGCTCTGCTAAATTATTATTTTGGGGACAAGTTGCCCAAGTTCTGCTAAATGTTCCATATAATATCATTGTGCAGATTAAAAGACATTAAACGCTCTGCGCACAGCCCACCCAGTGCTTAGTTTAGCCCAGGCATTAGAGCAACTCCAACAGAAGATGTATAATACATCACCCTGTTTTCGTTTTTACGTTTTATATCAACTCGATTTCGTCCATTCCACATGGTGTACAAGAGATCACCACTGGAATTACAGATGATATAAAGTAGGTCACCACACTTGTGACCGATATTCACACAATTGCAAACATAAATGAGAGACAAATATGAATCTAAATGTTTGCCAAAACATCACACACATATACAAATTTTAGTCCATTACTGCACACAAACCAAGTTCACAAGCATAGCATAGTTCAACAAACACACAATAGTTCAACAAACACACAATCAAACTCAAAGTTCAACAACAAAATAGATAAAAATGCATAGGCCAGTTGGTCGTTCATTCCTCTCCATCATTGCCTTCAACACCATCTTCCTTTGTTGCATCTCCATTGTTGATATCATCAACAATGGTGGTGTTGGAGACATGGGTTGTGTTGTGGACATGGGTGGTGCTGGGGACATTGTAGGCACCATGAAAGGCATGGCACCTCCCATGGAAGTTCCAATGCCACCATAGTTGTAGCCTCCACCCATTCCACCATTGTTGTAGCCACCATAGTTGTAGCCTCCTCCCATGTCGCCACCTCCCATGCCTCCTCCCATTTCTCCTCCTCCCATGGCACCACCCATGCGACCTCACATGTCTCCTCCCATGCCTCCTCCCATGTACATATACCCTCCCATCATTCTCTACTTCGCCAACAATTGGTCACGGAAAAGCTCAATGTATTGTTTTGCTTCTCATCCATGCCACTTGTGTCCATAAACATGAGCTTTGCCTCCCTTTCTTCATCTCAACGAGCTTCCTCCAATGCCAACTTCTTCTCCTCCATTGCCAACGTCCTCTCCTCGGCTTGGGCCTTGAGATCCTCGGCTGCGGCCAAGCTCTCCTCGGCTGTGGCCCTTCGCTCCTCCGCCAAAACCCTTCTCTCCTCGACCGTGTCCTCTCCTCCATTTTTGCTTCTTCATCAACTTCCTATCTTTGGCCATCTCATTCCTCGCATTCATGAGAGCATCCAAAGAGATCTTGATATCGTCATCTCGGCTTTCTTGCCCTTCTCTTTGGCATACTTCCTTCCATCGGGCCTTTTGGTTTTGGCAACCGAGTTGGGAGTGGGGCTTCCCTTCCCTTCACCACTTGTTGCGTCATCTTCATCGTCATGAATAGTTGCATTTCCTACCGAGCCCTTAGAAATTCTTTGGCACTTCATACATATCACGGTTCTTCCACTTATCATTCTCAAGCTCCACCCAACAATGATGCAAAGTTAATGCTTTTCCCGACTTGCCTATCTTCCCATTCTTGGGTTTTCCCTTGAACAAGTTTTGAGCAATGTTCCACATGTTAGGAATTGAACAAAAACAAAGGTAGCCAAATGTTAGAAATTGAACAAAGACAAGAATCACCTTGTCTTCATCATTGGTACCACTTGGATTCAAACGGCTAACATGTGCCAATGTCGCCACCGACTTTTGGCAATCGAACAAATGGCCCTCCAATGGTGACGAATAGAGAATGTCGACCTTTCAAAGCCACTTGTGTTGTGCGTGTCGAAGTAGTCCTTCATCTGATACCAATAGGCATCCTTCAGTTGCTCGGTACCAACCGTCGCATCAAGCCCCACTTTCTTCCATGCGGTGCAAATCAACTTATCTTCGGCGGTTACCTCCCTTCAGTTCCACAAAGCCCTATTCATCCATGTCAAACTCTTCTCCAACCCCATCCTCGACCCCCTCATCTTGCGTCGCATACTCTTGCGATGGTTGAGAGATGAAATCGGCGTTGCCAACGTTCAAAGCTTGCAAGAATTCATCATTTTCGTCTTGCGTCACACTACAAGTTCCAACAATTGCAAACATCACTCCTAATTTGCATTTGAACTTATTGCATTGTTGTTTGAAATTGAAAACAAGAAAATATTTTTTTTACCTTGAAGGCATTCCATCGAACATGTTGCCGTTGGTGAACAACGCGGTTGTCGTTCCATGTGAACCGTCGACCATGACCGGCTCGGCAGGACGACGAAGGTACCGGAGTCGTCCACGACCGGGACGGATGCTTCCCGCGGCCGCTGACGGTCCAGACGTCGTCGGCCTCTTCGAGGCTCCTCCTTTGGCCTTGGGGGCGCCGACCTCCCTTGGTCGTCACCGAGCTGGGACGATGGTGTTCGACCCGGTGACGGGCCGCGGCGGGGCGAACATGGCACGAAAGACATGAGTGGTGCTAGGGTTTGCTACGGCGAGCTCGATTGAGGGTGGGATCCAGCGGCGACGGCGCCCTCCATGGCCGGAATTTGGCCGGCGGCGGCGGGGCTCGAAGGGGACGGGTCACGCGTGGGAGGAGTCTGAAAGGCCGAAAAATGGCGGTTGGGCTGCGCGCGTGCTAAAATTTTACGTTTGCAACACCTCTTTGGTAATGTATATTTGCATCACCAAAGCTAGAAACATACATCACGTGGTAAAAGTTTGCATCACCAAATACGTTTACATCACCTGTTGGAGCTTGTTTTTTGGTGTTTGGTGATGTAAAGTTAGTTATATTTGTTTTACATCATCTGTTGGAGTTGCTCTTAGGGTCGGATCAAATTCCTCGCCATTATGGCCGAATCATGATCGATCCGAAGATCTTTACTTGCGTCGACACGAAAGTTGCGTCGGCTAAGCGTTGTTTTCCGGACAAGCACACTAGCTTAAGGCGCTACTGAAGCCAATAGGGCAGCTCACGAACTAGCTAAGTTTTATGATGAGAAATTGAGACCCATGTCATTTGGCATGATGATCCCCCTATTTGTATTCGGGCTATAATTGCAAACGATGTATCTATGATCCCTAATTAATAAAGCTTGATATGATGGTTTTCCCTAAAAAAGGCTATAGGAGAAAAATAATTTGAGACTCGAAAGACTTTTTCCTAAACTTTTTAACATAATTTAGCTTAATACTGGGGAGATTTTCTAACTAATATAATAAACAAATCCGTCGAAAAAAATCATGACGCACACACACAAAGTGGTACATGTAAAAAACATTAGGTTGTTACAAATTCATGAAACATGTCTAAAAATCACAAATAAATAATCTAATGCTCACACAGAGAAACACCAAATACCAACTAAGAAGGATAAAACCAGAAATAGAAATATTTGACCTCTCTATAAAAGAAGAACCAACAAAATCTCCACACCAAAAACGCGACACGTTTTTCATACAAAATCCATGTTTGATGAACTTGAGTTTGTTGTGAAGATAACAACAGGATCCAAAACCTCACACCTGAAAAAAATACCAACCAAGAAAAATGATGGCAAAAATGTAAAAGTTTGATCTCTCTATGAACGATGTGATCAATCTACTCAACCGTGAGCCCCTTGATACTACGACTATCAATGCTATTACCCGATCTCCCTACGACCACCATGAGACCGGTGAAATAGAAAATGTATTAAGTTCATACATTTGCCTTCCGCATTCCACTTGAGTTAGATGATGAGGATTATGTCCGTGTCAAGTTGGAACATCCTTATTGATTGCGCTTGCTTGGTGAAGATTGGTAAATTGCTCCCCCATACTCCACTACTCCACTATGGGGAAACCTCACATAGGCACATCTTCACATGTCCATTACTATCAAATGGACGGTAAGATTCAAGCATATGGTCTCTTCGATATGCTTATCTTGAACTTGCACTTGTCAATCTTGATGACGATCACAACTTGAGATGCCATCGTCTCATGAGCTATATGAAATCTTTATTTTGATGAATGCCCCTGAAAAGATATTTAACTCCATATAGAACCACCAAATACATAGATCATGGGTTATTCACAAATCACAATTGATAAATGCTTACTGAAAGTGCATGGAGCCCCATGTATGGTTTTGGTAATTAATGACAATACTATGAACTAATGATTTCATTGAGTTATATTTGAAGGGCTTTTTCCATGGGTAGTGCTTGAAGTCCATGTGTTGGATTCAAGGTTGGATGCCATGAATAGAAAGATATAGTTTAACTATTGACATCAAGATCATCGATGTGAAGAGATGAATATGATATGATCAAGAAAAAGAAATGATGCCAAAGTTCTTGTGTGGAAGGCATGCTCTAGCTTATGTGTTAAGCCATGAAGGATCAAGATCCCGAGTGTTTGATTTCAAGAGAAGAATTCAACATACGGATCTAAGCCGAGGTCATGATGGACTCATGTGTTGAGCCCAAGTTGCCCAAGGCTTGGATCATACAAGCAAAAGCAAGTGAAGAATTCATTGTGTATCTCAAGATATGGTGATAGAGAATGAAAAAGATTAAGTGATGGCCAAAGTGGTATCAAGGTGTGATCCAAAGAATGGTCACGTGAGAGTTGAGTCTTTGGCAAGTGTATCTTGGAGAAATGAAGATTGTGCGAACATTCATTCTTACTTGCAAGACATCATCATAATGAAGTTGGATGAAAATATACGAGATTGATCAAGACAAAGTATTCAAGTTGACCAACTCACAAAGCATATGAGGTGTACCTAGTGGGATCAAGTGATCTTGCAGTATGGTAAGCAATTGTAAATTGTGGTTTGTTAACTAACCATGATATATGTGTTTGATGTTTCTATATGTGGTTAGGTATCTTTCCATGGGCTTACATCAAAAGGAAGATTCCATGTAGCCCATGAGAGGATAACATCAAGTGTTGATCGTCATCAAGGTTGAGAAGTGCAAGTTCAAGATGAGCATCTCAAAGATCACATGCTTGAATCTCGGCTATTTTGGTGTTATGAAATGTGAATATATTCTTAAATGAGGCTTTCCCATAGTGGAGTATGGGGGAGAAATTTGCAAGTCTTCAACCAAGCCAATGAAATCAAGAAAAGTGTTCCATCTTGAGGCGGGCATGATCGTCATCATCTAGCTGGAATGCACAAGACAAAGTTATAACCTTGATAGGTTTTCTGTTTTAGCGGTCTCAAGGTGAAAGTTGGGAGATCATGTCACAGGGTTGATAGCCGTACTATCAAGGGGGATCTCGGGGGAGTAACTTGTTCGCATCGTTCGTAGCGATGTCAAACCTTTGCATTCTTTGCATCATCTTTCTTGGTTGATATTTTACTTTTCTTTAGATGAGGTTTTAGAACTTGTGGCCATCTTCATGAAAAACTCAAGCTCATCAAAAACGGATTTCGTATGAAAAAGTTAAACATGCTACCGTAAGCTTGTAAATCCATTCTCCTTTAAACAAACATTGTACCCCTTATCGAAACAACCGTCAAAATAAGCTAAAAGTGGGGCCGGTTGTCATCTTCCCAGGTTCCTTGCGGTGCGGCTTCCTTGTGTTCCTGGCCGTTTGGATGGCGAGGAGAGGGCGATGGGGGTGCCTGGTGTTGGTGGCGCCTTGGCAGAGACTGCCTAGATCATATACTGGAGGCCAGACTCGGGGATAGTGGACGGTCCAACATATCAAATGTGGCACGAAGGTATTTCCGAGCGAAAGGTCTGCGCTCCGACCCCAATTGCGGCGATGCTTGCGAGTATCGTAACCCTCTTGGGGGCGTCGTTCTGGGCACCTTTTTCGCATTGGGGCCCCGGGTAAAAACCCTTACCGGCTCGGTCTCGAAGACGGCGACGCGTTGCCCTCTTAGGGGCGTCGTTCTAGAGCTCCAATACACATTACCCTATTGGGGGCGTCGTTCTAGACATTCGGTATCCCTCAGTCTCGTTCTGGTGCCTTCAGTCTCGTTCTCTCCTTCTTTTCTATCTTTGATCTGCTTTGTAAGAGATTCTCCTTATCACTTTTTATCGGTTCGGCCATGTGGATTTATTTATAAAGCAGCGCGAACCCTGTTTCAAGAGTGGCGCGGTTGTTTTACGCTACGAAAACAAAAGGTGGTGAATTTTTGTGATTTCGGCCACAAATGTGGCGGTTTTATGTTATTCATCACAATCAGATGTATTGAGAATCAACATACCATGAAGCCATGAAAGACGAATCATGGAAAAGCCAGATTGATCTGCCCACGGATTACTTGTCACTTAGCCAGCATGGCCGAATAATGTTCAGACTGTTGTTTCCAACTCGCTAGCGAACATTTAAACTAATCTGGAGACGTTTGAGCTAGACTCTTCAGAGCTACCATAGGTATTTCTGGTGCAAAAGATGTTACATGCTTTACAGATGCAGAAGCAGTAGCTCCCAAACGTCTCTATATTCACTTTCTGCCTGAAGTCAAGAATAAACTTGATTGTGCTGATTCCTCCCATTTTAGCATAGAATGCTTGTTTGCATTGTTGAAAAACCTGCAAGACATGTGCTGAGAATGTTACTGGGAAACCCGTTCTAATGTTTTTCTTTGTTCTTTCAGAAACAAAACCAACATATATAAATGCTTATTTGTCCTATCCAAAGGATTGGGGAAAATATTCAGGTACAAAGGGATGAAAATGCTCATTTGTGGAAATCAAATATCTATGCTTAGTAGTAAGTTCAACACCAAGACAGTATATTTCGATATAACCTAGGGAGATGGGAAGCAGATTTATTGACCTCCTTTAAGTTGAGTTTATGTATCTTTTGTCACCACTCTTAGTGACCAAACAAAAACACGTTCTATAGAAGACATAGGACCAATGAAAATCTTACTATGCTAAACATATTTCCAAAAAAAGCAGCTATAACCTGGGATGTACACTGACTTTAGCTATTTTGCATTGCCTCCTAGGAGGATTGTAATCAAACTATCTATTCAATGAAAAGAAACGCAAAGGTCCCTTGCGTTTTCTCGAAGAAAAAAAGCAGCTATACAAAGAATATCACTGAATAGCAGCTGCAGGGGTACCTACGCACCATCTGTGAATTGGTAGTAACCACCACACTTGCAATTAACAAGCGATGGCCATTCAAGGACGTCATGTGTAGTAGTGGCTGCTGTAGGCATCTCTCCATGTAGACAAGTGCCAACACAAAGCGATATGGGCTGCACTCTGCATACCTGGAAATGTGTTTTGCACAGAGCTTACACAAAGATCCGGTATCCTCTGACCATGATACTAGTGGTAGACTCCTTGATTTTTTTATTATCACTGGCACGGGTTGTAAATGGCTCCACAGACAGACATAAGTACTGTAAAAGATAAAGCATATGTTAACCAAAAAATTTAGATAGTATATACTTCTTATAATTTTTTCCCTCAATGATACGCAAGGCTTTTGCATATTCGCATAAAAAGTTTATACACTTTCGAGGGGGGCAAGGATAATTGATCCTACTTCGTATACTACCCAACAGAAATTTAAAGAATGATATCAGACAACTAAATGAAGGCTGAAGCTATTTTTTTAGGCTTACAGAATTGCAGAAGATGTCTATTTAACCAAGATTCCATGCCGCAGTGGCATGCTATCACCAAATGTTGCTTTAAGTTGGCTCTTTTATGCCCAATATCTCATAATACAGTTTTTGGGCAAGTATAAACGGAACCGACATGATACAATGATACCCAGATCCAGACATCAACCAATCATAGAAAAAATATGCCGTAATTTTTTCCTTTTTTTCTTCTCGAACACGCATCTAAATGAGCGTCATTTGTATTAGAAGGGAGCAACGAGATGGCGCAACGTTACAGCCGGCTCAAAAACACAAGAGATAACCCTTCCAATTCAATGAAACGTAGAGGCTTTTTGCGTTTTCTCGAAAAAGAGAAACTAAACAAGAGGATCAAGATTTTTTTTCCCATACGCCTCCCTCTTGCTGGGAGCCGAGTTACATTATCAGAGGATAACTGGACAGATCACAAAAGGTCCTAGCAACCACGTGCTAAAGTGATTTCTTTTGTCAACAGAATTATAAAACTAATGGAATGCTACAGCACAATAATTGACATATATAATTACATGAAGAAACCCCACGTTTAAGAGCATACCTTGTAAGTAGTTAATCAAAATGATACCGGTGTTACATTAAGTCAACTCAGGGGAGATCTGGTTGTAAGTAAAAACCATGTTTGACTCAGTTGGTGGATAGTGTATCTTTAAGAACATGCCTTTTAGTTGTTCATGTGAAGCCATCTCCTCTAGAACCTTATCATGGGCAATTAACTTAGAACATTGATCCATTTCAGCTTTTGATAGCATGTTCCTGACATTATCGAACTCGTCTTCTGCAGAGAAGACCAACTTGGACAAGTGATCCTTCTCTGCTTGCCTGTCATATTTGTCACCTTCCCCTGTTCCATAAGTTATTAAATTGTATGTATAGACGAATTTCTTCTGCCCTATCCTAAACGCCCTGCTGATAGCTTGCCTTCCAACCGCAGGATTCCAGACAACGTCTAGAAGCACAACTCTTGAAGCTCCTGTTAGGCTAATTCCTTCACAACAAGCTCTTGTAGATGCAAGTAACACCCTCGCATCACTATCTGGATTATTGAAAACTTCGATTGAATTCTGGCGGTATCTTGGAAGGATCTTCCCATCCATTTGGAGAATTTCTTTCCCTTCTCTCCATTTGAAAAACTTGCGAAGATGTTCTTTGATCAGTTCTAATGGCTGAATAAATTGACTAAAGATCAATACCTTTTCTTTCAGTGCTTCACACAACCGAACAACTTCAATCACAAATCTTGTTTTCACCCCTTCGTAGGGATTTGACCTTAACCTCTCAAGCATAGGTTTATCAATAAGTGAAGTTTCCTCGTCAGACATGTTGATGGCAGTTACAAGGGAAGGATGTGTGGAGGCTAAAGAAACAACATACTCATGCTCAAAATTATTACCAGAACCAATGTTTTCAACTTTTCTTATGATGCTCTTCTGAAGAGGAGGAGGTTTCAGTACAATAACACTCTCTCTGAGCCCTGGAAGAGTTCGAAGGATGGTGCCATTATGGATATGAACGAATGGCTTCAATATTGATCTTACTTTCTCTGCATTATCATCATGTACATTACTAGTTAATGAAGCCCAAACTCCTTTTTCATACTTATCAGAAAATTTATCCCGCTGCTTCTTTGAGACATTGTGCCTTTTGCCCAGTTTTGTTTTAGTCAAAAACATCTCACCAAACCTGGGTCTTACCAAACAGAGTATATTGTAGAGCTCAAGAAAATTGTTTTGGAATGGAGTTCCAGATAGAATTATGCGCTTCTCAGTTTTAACTTTTCCCAATGTCTTCCACATCACACTGCGTTCGTTCCTAGGTGTGTGCCCTTCATCTAGGACAAGCAAACCAGGATTCTCAAGAAGAATGCTTCTTACTTTGTTTTCTCCAGTGCCGCCAGCCTTTTCAGATGTTAATTTCATATATAGACCATAACTTATTCCAAGAATACCATGACCCTTGTTCCATGAAAGCAGTTTTACAAGCCTTGTCAACTTCTCTGAACGATGCTTCTTCTTTATTAACTTACATATGTCTCTGTCTTCTTTCCCTGAGTACTCTGTAGTGTTCATTATATGGAAAGGAACATTGACATCCCATTTCTTGAACTCCTCTTCCCAAGCAAACAACATCCCACGAGGTGCAATGATCACCGGCCGACAGTCTGGAAATACCTTCATATATGTCTGGATAAACACAATAGCTAACCGTGTCTTTCCTGTCCCTGGGGCATGACAGATCACACATCCTCCAACAACATCAGGTTTAGCTCCATGCTTCAGCTCATCAAGCCTAATATCACCGACTAGATTTGTCCACATAAATTCAATTGCTTCACGTTGATGCTGATACATAGTAGAAATGGCACCAGGAATGAGATCCCACACTGTTCCATAGAGATGGAAATCTTGGGATTGCCCGTCAACACTTCCTGCTTGTTCACAAAGATCATGATGCATCAATGCATCCTTCAAAAAGGATCCAATTCGCCATGCAGATTTCTCTGCATAATTTGAGACCTAAAATGAAAGAACGAGTTGAATGATGACACATAGCTTGTGGAAAGCAAGATGAAATTTCGAGGAAATACAAAGCTTACCATTGATGGTAAAACAAATCTGATTTCCAGATTCACCAACGAGCAGAATTTGCATCTGATTCCTATCTGATCGTCAATAATAAATTCATGCTTCCCTCGAGAACAAGGTGTTGTAGAAGCATTTCCAAGATCAAGCACAATTCTCTCTCCTTGATGCTACAAGATTATACAAGCTAATCATTTCAATCTGTTGCCTCAGCAAGATGATGCAACAAATAAAAGCATATGCACAACAGAAAGTCTTGGGAGGAGCATGATGAATTATACAGTTAAACATGATCAGAATGACGTTCAAACGCTGTTCTAGTGTAATAATAGCATCAAGAATGTTTAGTTTATATATAAGAAAAAAGGGAAGAAATGTTCATAGTACATCTCTCTCATAGCACCAGGTAATAATAGCGTCAAGGAATGTTTAGTTTCTATATAAGAAAAAAGGAAGAAATGCTCATAGTACATCTCTCTCATAGCACCAGTTATGCACACATGCATGCTTTGTATGTCTGTGTTAACATGCTTTGTATGTCTGTGTTAACACCACATTAGGCGATCATAATAGGTTGGGTCAATCATTCCCAGTTCCCACATTACAAAAATACGTTCCATTAAATACTAGAAACATTTAACTTGGAAAATTATACAGCACTGCTTTTTTTATCTGAGAATACAGGGGACAGCCCTCCTTTATTTCTTGAATAACTATATTTGCTGGAGTGTTTAGGCACATGCACTAATACACATTTTAAATAATTATATTCATAATTCTTAAGTCCCATCAATAATTTTAGTCAGTTTGTGACTCCTTTTCCTATATCTAAGTGTCTGTCAGGAAACTACATTCTTCCTTTCATTTCAAAAGATTTCTGAAACTGAAAGGCACTTTTTTGGACAAAAGATCCGAACAGGCGCTGGTTAAGCAAGAAAAGTTATTACCTATCAGCTTATAGACAAATATTGTTTAAGCAGCTAAAGAAATTATTGGCTTCATTCAAGAGATTTGTACACCTAAAAGGCACTTTTTATATGAAAAAAAAGCCTCAAAGGCACCTAATCAAATCAATACCACTAGAGAAAACAGAAGAAAGGCAACCATACACCTTCAATGTCAGAGGCAAATTGTCATACTGCAATACAAATCGTACCTCGTCATCATAATAAGTTCCAATATTCTCGGACTCTAAAGCAAAGTCAAAGTCAGCCCATAGCATATCAAGTTCAGCATTCTGCTCAGGCCTGTCAGCTGGAACAGAATCTTCATCCCCAAATGAGAATACCAATGGATGGGGATCCTTGAAATTACAATCGAACTGAGGATGCTGGTCAAAAGGAGAGAATAATCCTTCTTTATCGTCATTCATCTTATCCATCAGAAGCTTCATAAGAGACTGCCGCTTTAGCATGACTGAACCGCTGGATTTCTTGCCAGATTTTCCAGATTTTGACGACAAATGCTTCTTTTTCCTCCCAATATTGCTATCACCACCATGCTTTTGATTCTCAGCGGAACCCGATGAGTTGGAATCCGAGTCCAAGTGCCGCTCATACAATTTACGGTTCTCAAGCTTCAGCCTTTTCCTCCTCTCAAGATCCCAAGTAAATTGTGACTGCTTCTGTTGATACGTAGGTATGTCATTCCACACTGGACCCGCACTGCCATCTTTATAAGAGTTTAGTGGTCCAATACCTGGATGTTCATCAACCTCCCACTTGAAACCATGTGCTAGAGTATCATCAATTATTTCATCATCAGACGAGTCAATTCTGTGGTTGGTTTCCGGCTGCCTCCGCGCCTTTGAGTTGCTGCACCCATTCGGGGTTGCCTTTCGAATTCCCTTCCCGCTACTCATATAAAGGGGCATAACTCCTGCCCTTGATCCATGAAAAGATGAGCCAATTTCTTTCCTGAGTTTTCTCTTTTCAGCCTCTTCCTCCTCTTTCTCTTCCTCTTCTTCCTCTTCATCACAACTGGCACTATTATCACCATCATCATCGCCATCCTCCTCGTCATCCAGCTCTACTTCTGAATCATCATCATCCTCTTTCGGCTCATCAGACAGTTCCTCAAAGTATGCATTGTACGACATCCTGTCCCCCCAAGATGACCGGGTCCTCCATGCAACACATGGCACGACCGGTACCTTCGCTTGCGGCAAGGGCTTCCTCTTAAAGGAATTACCGGCATCATCGAGCACTTTCACTTCCTCGTCGGAATCAAGAATTTCTATGTGCAGTTTCCCTTGGTCAAAGCTAGTACCTACTTCTCTGTTTGTGCCCGCCACATTTTCTACAGCGTCTTCCTCCTCAGGGAACCTAGGTGGTTCAACAAGAACCTTCTGATCCACCAAATTATGCATTCCCACCTTAGCGTCGCCGTGCATTGGCTCAGACTCCTCCGCATCATGCGCAGAAGAGTCATCATCACCATCATCGGTGAATCCCATCTCATCCTCAGCTTCCCAGTCCACTCCATTCGCATCCAAATTGTTACCAGCATTACTGTAAGCCTGAACTAGATCTGCAACCAGTCTTTCCTCCAACAACTCTTCGTCATATTCATCCTCAGATGCCGCAGTCGGTACTAGGAACCCCCTGTTCTCAGGGTCCACTGTATCCTCCTCATCCACATCGAAACGAACACCTAGCCTGCCTCCCTCGCTCCCAGAGGGCATCACTGCCTCTGCATCGCCTGATACCGCCCCATTCATCACATGGCTCGAGTTCGAAACACTGAGCACCCGGTTCCCAGGATGCTCGTTGACTCGACTCCCTCCGGCACAACTTTTTTTTTCGAAATGGGGAAAAACCCTGGACTCTGCATTCTCACCAGCAGCAGAAGTGTGATGCTCATATTTGCCCTGGCCAGTGTCACATGCCTCCACGGCGTGAGACTCGCCATTGGCATCACCTGAAGCACCATCTTCATGCGCGATGTTCTCACGGCCATCGACCCGAGGCACCTCCACCCAGTCTCCGCACGCGGGAACATCCGCCTCTGCCTCCTTGCTCTTCCGCGCTGGCTCCGAAGCCCGCCGCGGGCGCCCACGACGGTTCCCACTCGACGCCGACTTCGAGGCCGAGGCGCCCTCGCTCCCTCCGCCGCCGCCGTCGGCCTCCGCGCTCGTCCCCTTCCTCCTCCTCTTCGCCATCGGCGCCGCCTCCTCCGGCGCCTGCATCGCCAGGCTCCTCGATCGCGTCCGCGTCGCCACCGCGCCCACGAACGGCGCTGCCGCTCCCGCCGAGGAGGAGGAGGAGGCGCCCCTGCTCGCGGCAGCAGCAGCCGGCGGCGCGACTCCGTTCCGGTCGTCGTCGAGGTCGATGACGATCGCCCCGGCACCGCCACGGCGGCGCTCGCGCGTGGACGGCGCCTCCGCCGCTAGGGTTTCTCCGCCGCTGCCGCGGGCGCGGCGGCGAGCGGAGCGATCCATGCGGGCGGGGAGGAGGGAGAGTCGGTCAGTCAGGTGGGGGGCAGGCAGGAGCAGAGGTACCTGATGCTCTCTCGCGTGGTTAACGGGGGTGGACGGGGGTTTATGGCGTCGGAGCGTGTATGACGACCGGGCCCGGGCGGGGGTTTGGTGGGAGCGCGGCCGCGGGGCCCGCGCGGACGACCAAGGAGAGAGAAAAGCCCGCGAAACGGCGGCCGGGGCCGGGGCCGGGGCCGGAGTCCGAGGAGGAGGCCGAGGCCGGATCGGGTGCGGCAGCCGTCCTCGCTAGCCTGTGGCCGGATGCTGATGCCACCGCGCGTGTGCGTGTGCGTGTCCCTGTCGTCGTCGCAAATTTTCAGGTGGAGCGAATCCTGTCAGTGGCTTTCTGTGCCACCGTCACTCGGCCGGTCCTCGTCTGTTTTGGGAAGCGATGGATGGATGCCTGAAAGCCGTTATCACTGACACATTTTGAGCTACAGTACTTTTTAGCTTTGTATTTACTGCGTTTTGAGCTGGCTATATTCAAGGCGCTCGGGAGGACCGGCCATCGTTAACAGGCGGGCATTCAATTCAGCGATAATTACTGAGCAAAGCGCGGATTTCGCCGTGTATTTTGCGTCGTGATTCGTGAACTGCACATGGTTTGCAACTCTGTTCAACTCACTGAGTTTTAGTTAATTTTAGTTGACTCTTTAGCCGTTAAATTTTGCGTGTTGAATTTAAACTCTCATCAAGAAAAATAGTATACTTTATCTTACCCTTTTGGCATGTTATTCTTTTTTCTGAAACACAGTACAAACGCAGACGCTCACATACACGTGCACACACTCACCACTATGAACGCACACCCTATTCATATCGTGAGTTTTGTATACCAAAGCAATTTTAATGGTACTATCTATCTCTGATTTTGAATATAAGATCATTATCAAAGTATAATTTGCATCTATATGAGATCACCATCTTTTCTCGAGAAGAGATTATTAGATTTTTTTTTGACTCGTATCATGGTGATTATTAATTAATTGCAAACGTATCACATGCAACATGCAAACCCGGAACACGAGAGGTTTTCCACACAATTGGTTGTGATATTTATTAGTTGACTTCATTTTCTTGTTATTTGATAAATAAGATAGTGGCCTTGTATAATAAAAGGAGTATTCATTTTGCATCAAACAATCAACATACAGTCAGACTAATCATTGATCAAAGAAATTAAATAAATGTTTCAACTTTATATTTCTTGACAATGCGAGTACATGAGTTTGCAATCGTTGATGCTATTTTTGGTCTCTCGCGCCAAAATATATGATTTATCTTTGTTTTCACTCGTCAAACATTTGTAAGTTTGGCCACCTACAAACAAGCTTTACAATATAACATCAAATCGATACTGTCAAAAATGTAATATATTTTGGGAAAAAACAAGAATGTATATTATAATTGATACTGTCAAATCTATCATAAACGTATATTATAATGGATAAACATGTTTACTGTATAGAAAAATGTAATATATTTTAACTAAATATATTGTAATCAAAATTAATGGTCAAAGTTATACTTAAAGGAATGAGGAGCATGCCAATACGCAACACAATAACTTTTATAGAGTTGGTTACTCTTAACGACGGACCACATAAAGTCACTCTCAAATAGGAGGTGTGTGGTTGGGTTGGTGGGATGAGGTGTGACTAGATTAAAAAACTAGATCTAGATGTCCTCACCAATCACTACCTCAATGTTACTATTATCCATATAAAAGTACAATAGTAGTAATTGATACATGATAATTTAAACTTCAAATGCGTGAAAATTTGCGAGCCTACTTTATTGAAAGCCAAACTTCTCGCTAATGGGACACACTTTTGTCAGGAAAGTGTTTGGCTCATAGCACAATCTAAATATACTAATCTATTTTTTTCTTGGACCTATGGCCCATAGTTATATTGATTTGTGTGGATGTCGGCTGATTTGTGGCTCCATTTAGCACAAATTAAACAAGAATATTAGTCAGGCAAGGCATTCTCTAACTTACCTTGCAAAAAATAGGCATTCTCAAACATGAACAAATAGCACATTTATTGTTTTAGAGAAGTGTAATCACCTGTAAAGTTAGCAAAGGTATCTTTTCTCTTACATAAAAGACAACATACACAAGCAAAAATACAACATGGAGTGGCCTTCAGAGTGTCTTTTCTTTTGCACAGACATTTAGAGTGTACCTTGATTCGCGAGTAAAAGTATGTATGTCATCATTCAAAATTAAATTATACAATCAGTCTAATAGAATATTTTTACTATAGGATGCAAGAGAACGTGCATGCATGCATTATTCTACATACTTACTCCATCTTTCTCTTGTCTTAAGTATATCTGATCAAATTTGCAGAAAAATATCAATATTAGGATGTGATAGAAACGTGCATGCATTATTCTATATACTTGCTCCATCTTTCTCTTGTCTTAAGTAGATTTGATCAAAGTTTTCAAAATATATCATATTTTAAGTACCCAATAGATATATTATAAAAACATATTCATGAGAAATACAATGACCTTGTTTTGGTATGTTAGATACTGATATTTTCATATAAGCATGGTCAAAATCTAAAAACGATAATTTACGACGAGAAAAGGTAACATTCTAGATATAGGAGGGAGTACAGTATTGATCTTTCTATTTTATCCACATAATCACATAGACATTATTTTATCTTTTATCACATCATCATATAGACATATTTTATATAGTACACATTGTAGACGACAATATCATAACTGTTGGAGATGCTTTTAGGTCCATCATAAGTTCACATGAACCCAATGCAGACATGGGCTGTAAAGTTAGCAAAAGTATCTTTCCCACATGGAGTTTGGCCTCTAGCCGATGTATTTTCATATGACATGCCTCGAGATCAACCCGCTTCTCCTACAGACCGCTGGATCTCCTAGCTCTAGGCACTGCACCCGTTTGTGGTCCTCGCAACAACATCCGAGTTAGCCATTGCCCATCACAGATGATCGAACGAGAGCTTCACTAATGAAACGTTTCTTTCAGTCTTGAGGCATAATTACTAGTACCTTCGTCCCAAAATATAAAACGCCTTATATATATTTTAGGGCAGAGCAAGTAACAATCACTTAGGCCCCGATTGGTTCATCGTATTTTAGGGGAATCAGGGCGGAAACATTACGGAGGTGCCGACCTGCCGCAGAAATTCCAGCGTGGCCACGGAAAAAATTACGGTCCTGTATTCTGGCCCGCCAATCCAAGCGGGGCCTTAATCTGTGCTCAATAACGACAGGGGAACCTGCCAATTCCCCGTGGCCGGCCAAACTTACAAAACAATATTGCCTCATTTCGAAACAAAATATATCCAGTGAAGTCAAATTTCTTCCGTAGTAGTTATTTGCAGGAAAATATTTAAGTTGGTCAGCTGAAAATGATTATTTGCATGTTGAAAACAGAGTATGTATAAAACACATGTTTACTACTCCCTCCGGTCCAGAAAAACTGCCAGCAAGTGTAGCTATGGAATTGTACTAGCAAAGTTCATTTCCTCCGACACTTTTAGTGGATCGAAGGGAGTACAATAATCTTCCTACACGCTGCCATCATAAAACAGTTCATCTGGAATCAACACATCCCTTATCCTTCTTTTTTCTTTCTGGCCACCAATGCACTGTTACATAGTCTTACAAGAATTAACATATAACCTGCTCTTGGTTACAGGAATTACTGCACCTAAGATGCCTGGCTAAACAACACTCAAAGCTCAATGTCCACACAAGAGCAAAATGGAAACACATTATCGCTGCAGCAAACTCACGTATCCAATAAAGATTACAGACTGAGGTCCTCACCGGGGCAAACTCGTGTACCCAATAAAGATTACAGATCGAGGAGCCCTTCCGCATGGATGTTCGCTAATCATGCCAATGAGCTGTGCGCGTCTCTCAGTATAAATTAGCAACACATATCTTCGCTTTTCCTGTTCACGAGCTGGCTGGGCAGTTATACGATAACAGCACGGTTGACGGTGTCAGCTGCCTTCAGTGAAGTTTTTATGGCTTTGGACACATTCTCTTGTTGGTATAATTTGTGGAATCGTCTCCCCAAAGAATATGTAGAAAAAATTAACACGCCGGTGAAGGAAAAAAAATGTGCATGCACTTCTTTTACTCTGCGTATCCAAACTCAGGATCCATGTCTAGTTTCCTTTTTAAACGTGACTTGTCGGCACTGCAAAGGAGGTTAATATGCTCAATATTTCACATCAAGAGAGCTGAATAAACATAATATTAAATGCATTAGCTATACGCGCACTGGTCATTTTGAAAACTTAGATAAGTTCCTGTCAGCACGCCAGTGCTGTTTACCTGTTCAATGTTGGTCTAGGAGCTGGTCGTGTGCCAAACACAACTCCGACATCAACTGACATTGGTATTCTAGAGCTCTGACTGGACATGTTGCCTTCAGAACGCCTCATGCCTGTAGGAGGAGGAATGTCTTCTCTTTCTCTGCTCGATGAATATTGCTTTCCATCCCATCAGGGGCAGACACCCTGCGCAACTTCCTCGGCGGGGACAGAACAACAGGGCACCCTGCAGGTTTAAATCGGGTATTTTGTCATTCCCTGTGTCCCCCTTCAGCTTTGGCCTTGGAAGTAAAGCCGGTTTTGTTGGCGCTGGTACTGATGAAAAGTACCTTCACAAGAAACATAAGCATAGTTTTGTTATGCATGCTGGTAACAGGCTAGGCTTGTGTTTATGATCGGTCACATCGGCATACCTGTGTTCCAGAGCCTGCTGAGCGGTAATCCTTGCTTTTGGGTCGTATGTGAACATCTTTGACAGAAGATCCAGAGCATCATCACTAGCCATTGGAAACAAGGAACGAAGTGGAGGAGCAGAGACAAACTGATACTCAACATAATCAGGAAGATAAACCATGTCAGGCCATTGCGAAGACTTTGGTGTTCCAAACGCTGCAAAGATCTTCCCAAGTTGATCGATGTCACTAGAACCCTGCATCATTTACTTTTTGTTAGTAATAACTTGGAAGTGTCCCTGAAGGCTCGTTGAATGCCAAAATAGTAGCTGCTAATCAGTGACTTAAACTAGAGTTTCACAGTTTTAAAACTTAGGTACACCATTAACAAATGCCACCTCAAACAAATGTTTGTTACCCTATCTAAGGATTTACCTAGGAAAGGCCATTTGTTAGAAATAGCATCCTAAAGGATTTAAGAAAGTGATGCTTACAAAAGCCACATGTGAAAGTGACTCAAGAAACTTTATAGGACTACAAATTTACAGGACTAGTAAAGCTACAGAGAAAAATCTTATCCTGAAAAACTTCCCAATGAAATTTACTCTCTTATATCAAGGCAATAGAGAGAAACCTAACAAATATTCTAGGCCAACTGCAGCCAGACTCGGAAAACAGCGGAAAGTTGAAATGACAATGCTCAGCATAAACAATTTTATGAGACACTAAAATTCAAAACAAACAACCTTGATACCAATGAATCTAGTAAGAACTTGACTTCTAACTTCTAGTAAAAATGAGAACCATAATGGTGAGCATGTAGTATTGTTGCTCTAAGCATGTGTGTACCTATGTACATAAGCAGGTTGGTATTTGTAATGTGTCACAGAAATCAGAGAAAAAAATCGTAAATAGTATTAACCCAAAATTTAATCACCAGATGTGGTACCATGTGGGAGAAGAAACAAAGAAACGAGAAGATACTTCTAGTTACTTGTAATGGAAGGTTGTTATATTTCCGATGTCCACACACTGCCAGTTCATGTGGCACTGTTACCATAATGAACTACTCCACAATTTTTTGACATTTCGTCATGCATTTCAAATGACACCAAAATCACATCACCCATGGATAATAGATTCGAACAAATTAATCAGTCAGAGGGTGCACAGAAAGATAAGAAAACAAACTGCTACAACTAGCCTTAACAGAAATGCTTGACTGATCACAACATAGTTATGCACAATCACCAGCATTTGATATTCATCTAGCCTCACATAATCCTTTCTATACTTTTACCTCAGATGAAGTCAATAAAGTTTTATAATACAAGCAGAATGATAACCAGTAGTACAAGCTTAATTTTAAGTGGTACAAGCACCCTACTGAGCCAGAAGTGCTCAGAACAGTGTAGACTGAAAATCTTTCTGCGGCCAATATATGTATGACCAAAACAAGCATATACCCTGCTCTCAGCAATATGTAGCCAAAAATACTATGCACATGCACATGCCTACAACCAAACAAAAAATAAGACTATTATATCAGGATGGTAAGAGGAAAAAGCAAGGAGCCATTTGCACAAGAGGGTTTCCAAAGAAGAAGAGAAATGACGCGAACTTCTCGCGAACCTCTGAGAAAGCAAAATCAACATGGTATTCCTTAAGGTTTAGCTTTTGCCATTTTCGGACAGAAAAGAACGCACAATTTAATGAAATAACTAAATATGGTATAGCCAGTACCAACCACAGCCATGTCTCTGGAATCTAGAACACTGAACCAGCGAAAAGAATGATCTATAGGTTAACCAGTCCCACTGGTTACCGAAATACTAACATCATTGTGAAGGTGAATTACATATTGACAAGTACCAAAATTTGAACCAAGCTTAATTCATTTGAACCTTTCTTTATCACACTCCTATATTTTGTTTCTTTTCAGTTTTGATACATCTGGCACAAATGATGCTTGGATTCTGTGGCAAGGAGAAATAGCTTTCTGTTTACACAATCTACAGTCAAATGTTCGACTCCTCCAGAAAAATATTAAGTCATACACACTAAGGCAGTTTTCCCAGTTTAATCCATCAGCTGGTCCAAATCAGTCTACTTGCGGGGAATCACCCCACAGGAGCAGACCAAACTCCATTTTCCCCCAGTTGTACTATACTCCAGAAAATGATGTTTTGAGTTGTGACATAAATACATTTTACCATGCAGTTCTCACATCATCAATGAACAGTGTACACAGCCATACACATGTTACAATTAATAAGCACAGATAATATATCTTAAACAGGAATAGATTGGAACGAATAAATGTATTGACCATATTGAGAAAACTGGGAGGCTGTTGAACCTGGAGAAAGGGTCGTCTAAGCAGCAATTCAGCAAAAATACAACCAGCAGCCCAGACATCGACAGCAGATCCATATTGCTTCGTACCAAACAATAGTTCTGGCGCTCGGTACCATCGTGCAAAGACCTAAATGTAGCAAAAAAAAGAGTCAAATTTCAAGTGTCCATCAGAACAGTATAATTAAAAGTCTAAAATCAAAGATAAAGTATAAGCTAATCACATTGTAGTAAACCACACTATAAATAAGCTCAGAGATGATACTTGCCTACATAATGTTTAATTTTACTGAATAAAAGCGATGGACAAAGAGATCTTCCAGATATGATGTACAAAAATTGTGGGAGGGTATAATGTAACATGTTACGTGCAGGAATATAGAAAATATAATTACATGATATTCAGATAAATATGAGATATTATCCAGATAGGCAGGAGAATAATTTAAATAGGAAAGAGATCAGATCCCATATCCTATGAATTACTATTACTTAGGGGTCAAGTACTTACTCCCATATAACGGACATCACACGTATCAAATATCAGGCAAACAAATAAGAGAATACTCCCAAATAACGGACATCACACATAGGTATATTGGTTGTAGTAACATCTTATATTATGGGACTGATGGTGTAGTTATCAATCTATTGTCTCCCTATTCCACCTTCCTTAATCTATGTTCTACTCCCCAATCACCTACGTCGTACCGTCCGGCCATCTTCATGGCGGCAGTTACCCAGTTTGTTCCAATTTGGTATCAGAGCCAACTGCTGCTTTGCCACCAAAGGCTAGCAGCAGGGCATTCGATCCTGTTGCAATGGCGCACCATCCTTATCAATTGCCATCGGTGATGGCTTCGGCTTGAAAGGATGAAAATCACTAACAGCGCCAAATCAAATACAATAGTTAGCACCTTCTCTAATCATCATTGGTGAATTTTGAAGGAAGCATCCTTGCTAAATCAATGATTTTTAGCATTGTTATGCAATAAAGAGCGATCCAAAAGCTCATAAAGGAAGCAAATAGCATTCAAATTTCCTCGGCACATCATAACATATCGTATACATTTGATCTATCCAGAAAGCCTTTTGACATCCTAGAAAAGTGAGCGCCCTAAAAAATACTTCACTTAGGCCTTAGCTGGTTTAAGATATTGCATCTTTTAAACTTTAGCAGGCAATTGCTACTGCGAAGGGCTAGAACAGTGTCCAAAATTACATTAGGAAAAGAAGCTATAAACAAATTTATCTACCTGCCAAGGTACTCGAAATTAATATTGATTGAGAAAAAATTGCACGATCAACAAATATTTCCAAACATGTGTCGTGTTCTTAATGGAAAAGAAAAAAAATTAAAATCATCAACCAGCAATATACAGACGGCGTCCTTTCAAAAACACAAGGCATAAGAATTAATAGTACTACTTGAGAAAGTTATCAGTAAATATTTTTGTTTCTATAAGGACTTTCTGGGAATTCTTGGAGTCCGTGACATAGCTCACTGATTGCATACACAAATTTATTAACAAGAACCTGGTGAGTGAAGTTGCGTTCTGGGCTCCCAAATATGCGGGCCAGACCAAAATCCCCAAGCTTGAGCTGTCCTTCAGCGCCGATAAGTAAATTATTTGGTTTCATATCCCTGTAATACAGCTTGTGTTAAAGACTCAAATGTTTTTTTATCAGAAAGAAATTTAGCCAGATAGTCGGTACCTGTGTAGCACCCATTTCTTATGGCAGAAGGCAAGACCTTTCAACATCATCTGGATATAAGACTTTATGTCCGCTGGAGATAATACAATGTTCCTATCGCGTATGACAGCTTCCAGGTCTGTTTCCATGAACTCGAACACAAGGTGCAAGTTTCCCTTGTAAGGGAAAGCATCAATCAGCTCTATAATGTTAGGATCTTTCAGCTCCTTAAGCAATTTAATTTCCCTCAAAGCTGTGAAGTTGATGCCTTCCTTGTACTTCCCTAGCCGGATTCTCTTGATGGCAACTGTCACCCCAGTCTGAAAATAAATAGCATGGTGCAATCATGATCATTAGTTCAAATGAACTGAAGTATCACAATAAAATCTGGGCAAGCATCATCAAAAGCAGAAAGCAACCTTTCATGACACCAAGGTTAAGAGAGCTGAAAGAGCTAGCTTGGGTAATACTGAACACCTCTCGGATGAAAATTTACCAACACCAAGGTTAAGGGTACTCAACACACAGGTCCACGACAGAATAGCACTGCTATCCCACAGATGCAAGAGTACTAAATATCATATGGCATAATATGTTATTCCACTACAACAGTTTTGCCAAAACCAGCACTACAGCTAGAACTCACCACAGTGTCACTCGACACTACGAGCTCAATCAACTGTGCTACTGAACGAAAAAAAGGTGGATTTCATCCTCCATAGAGCTAATCAAGCATGGGTGGGAGGCTAGCCTGCTCTGCCTCTTCTGAAAAACAGCCGTAGCCAAATTCATACCGAGCCCATACATCCAGCGACGCCAATTCTTCAGAAAGTTGCTGCTGCAGCGGCGGAAAGCCCTAGCCCCTAAGCTCAGACACCTATATCGCAGAGAGCAGATGGACGGACCATGGGGACGGGACTGACTAACGCCTAATTCTGGATTAGCGGCCGCAGATCAGCCCGGCGCGAGGGTTTAGAAGTGGAGAGGGGAAGGGAAGGACCGACCTTGGTGTCGATGGCCTTGAAGACGACCCCGTACGTGCCCTCTCCGAGGACCTCGCGCTTCAGGTAGCGGTCCGCGACGCGCTTCGCGCCCGCGTCGTCGTCGCCGCCGCTTGCCATGGGGCCACCAGCTGCGTCCCCTCCTGAGGCGGCGAGAGGAGAGGGTGGGGCGGGTCCTCCGGCCGGAGCGCGCGTGTTCCCGGCTGCTGAGAGAGAGAAGCGGGAGGCGCGCGGGGAGGTGGACGCGGTTTGTGCTGCCGCTGCCGTTCGGCGCCGGGGAAGGGGAAGAATTTCTCTGTCTCGGCTCCCTAGGGTATTTGCTTGTGAACTAATGGTTTATCGGGCTGGCCGTCCTGTCGACCGCTCCACCCGTTTGGATCGGGATTAATCTGGACCAGCTCGCTGCCTGGTACTAGTCAAAGTGGGGAGTAACTTCAACTAGTAACATACACATATTACTAGACTATGTTACTATCCTCATAGTGCAAAGTAACAAAGAGGTGGTGTCATATATGGTCTCATTTATTACTCTATAGACTCATTTTTTTCTTGAAAAGTGTGATGTTACTAGTGTTACAAGTAACTAGCTAAGTTAGACTACCCATAGTGGGAGTAACTTCACTAGTAACATAGATGTCACTTAAGCAAAAAATCCTATGTGGCATGTAATTAATGAAGAGAGATAGAAATAGAGTAACTTAGCTAGTTACTTGTAACACTAGTAACATCACACTTTTCAAGAGAAAATGTGTCTATAGAGTAATAAATGAGACTATATATGACACCACCTCTATGTTACTTTGCACTATGAGGGTAGTAACATAGTCTAGTAATATGTGTATGTTACTAGTTGAAGTTACTCCCCACTATGGCTAGTCTTACTCTATTTGCATCTCTCCTCATTAATCACATGCCACATAGGATTTTTTGCTTAGGTGGCATCTATGTTACTAGTGAAGTTACTCCCACTATGGGTAGTCTGAGGGTTCAGTTGTTGCGGACCGTTGGAAACGCGAGCCAGGCCCGTGGGAGTTGGGACGGGTTGGGTCCAGCAAAGCCAAAAAAAATTAAATAATACAAATTTTTTAGTTATTTTAAGAAATAATACGTGTTTTTTTTTTCAAAAATATTATCCAGTCTGCTTGGCCGAAGACGATTAGTACTAATCGTCCTGGCCAAAGACGATTAGTACTAGTCGTCGAAGTGCTTTGCACTTTGTCTTTTCCTGCATGCACTTCGTGTTTTTCTGCGTGTATTACTACTAGTCGTCTTGGCTAGGACGACAAGTATTAATCGTTTTTGGTTAGGACGATTAGTACTAATCATTTTCGATGAGGACGACTGGGTAATTTTTTAAAAAAAAATAGCTCCAGCAAAGGAGAGTTTTTTTACTAAAACGCACAGCTCGATATCCGTATGAGCACTACCGACAAACTGAACGACGGGTTGGGTCTTAAAATTGGTAGTCACCACATATTGATGAAGTCACCACATACATGAACGTTGCCTCCAAATATTCTAAGTAAATAAGAAATATCAGTGTCAAATTTGAAGTTTAAACTGATTGTACCCTCCTAACTGCCCAACCACATATTGGTTCTACACAGAAGAGAGCTCAAACACGTGTGAGGTGCAAAGAAGCACGGTTATAAAAGGTGAAATTCCGCAAACAAGTTTTCGCACCGCTTTATTTATAAAGGTGACACACGACGAGAGAATTGTATTCATCATCATGTGCGGGATTACAATTTGCTAATACTAGGCATGAAATATTTTCCAGAGCACGATGCAAAACAATGCGGTGTTCGCATCGGATCCGCCGTGGTTAGGTCTGCAATGCGCAACCATGTTTTGTCTAGACCTTTTCCAGGAAAACTTCGTTGTTACGTAAAAATGTTTATTAACTTAATACTCCTTGGAATCTGATATTTTACAAGTTTTTAAATAAAAATAAAAGTTGAAAAATAAATCTAAAATATGAGCATTGGAGAAGTAATGGTTGCCCTTGGATTTTTTTTTCACGCCAATGGAACAGTAAAAAAATTGGGAAAACAAAACTAAATATCCTTCAATAGGGAGTGACTCAAAAATAAAATAAAAAAGGAAGTAGCTCTTGTTTATTGAAAAAGAATGGTGCAACAACATCTACACAAGACATGGTAAAAAAACATAGATTCAAGATAATCAAATTGGAGATAGTCGAGATAGAAGGGGATGCGGGAGCATCCCCAAGATTATGGTTTTGCTAGTTGTTGTTCTCTTCTTCTTCTCATCATCTCCATGTTTTTCTTCAAGCCTAGGAAGACTTTACAAGTTTACCTCCATGAAACTTTAGTTTCCTACAAAATAGTTATACTATATACTACTACTACTATATATAAAGGCTGGCGGAATCCGCTCCTTTTCATTGGTCCACCTCGCTTACAATTGCAGCCCGTCCGATCTGCCGATCCAACGTCCAGGAAACGCCCACGTTTGCCTCCCACCACAAAACACTGTTCACGGCGCAATTTTAGCCAATCAAGAAGCGACACGTCGCCCGGTAGCAATCCGGTCATCTCCCGGTTACCCCTCTCCGCGCCGCCAATCGTGGATCTGACGGCCCACGTGGCCCCGCGTGGCACTTTTGCAGAAAACCGCCCGCAAAGGACGTTTCCGCAATTACCGAAAAATATGAGGACTTTTTGTAAAAGCGTCCACGCACGCTCCACGCTCTCTTCTCTCCTTTCTCTGGCGCGCGCCGGCGAGGTCGCCGCGGCCGCCGACACGCTTCCCCGCCGTTTCCGAACTTCCCGCTCCAATCGCCGGTCACGCCGACGTGCTCCATCGCGTGCTCTCCATCCTCGCCAAACGGAGCTTGCCGGGACGACCGCGTCGCGCCGCAATCGTCGTCGCCGTCCAGGCCCAAATACAGCGGCGCCGCCGGAGTCCAGTCTCGGCTTCCCGTGGCCTTCCGAGAGCAGTGAGTTTTTCTTTTCCCTTCTCGATCGTTTCTTCATCTTTTGCATGCCATGGATGTGGAGTAACCTGGGGCGATCTGTTCTGCTTCCGTATGGCATTTGGAGGCCTCGATGCTGGGCTTCGACGTCAACCAGGCGCCGTTGTCCGGTGCGTCGGCGTGGGGCGCTCACGCGACGGCGACGGACGATGAGCAGGAGGATGCCGCCTCGGCGGGGCGGCCGTGTCATCCTCACTCGGCGACGAAGACGACGACGAAGCTGCGTACTCCCTGGAGTAGCATTCAGGTGCGTACGCTGGTTACATTACTTCAGTCATTCTACTGCAGTATTGTTAGCAATACTGCATTTCTCGGAGTAGGTTGCTGATTGCAAGTGCTTGAGTAGCATTATTTTTTTTCAAATCAATTGATTACAGTACGACAGTAGCTTCTTTGTTTAGAAAATTGTACTCCGGTTTACGAAATTGTGTATGAAATGTGCTGCTTGCTTCAGTTAATAGCTTTTCCTGAAACTTTACTTAATTTTCTTGCACTAACTTGATGGATTTTACACAAGTTTGAGTTACTCCCGAATAAAATGAATTTGATGCGTATCAGTAGCAAGAAACTTAATACTCCTGTCCACTGTTTCATGCATTGCAGTAGCTAAATACTCTTGGAGCAATTAACTACCAGTAGCATGGTGGCAGCAATGTTAGCTTGTGTTAGCAATAGTAGCATAGCAGCAGTAGGATTAATCTTCTCTACTCCTGGTGTTAATCTTGTGCTAGCATTATCAGTAGCAGAGTACTGGAGGTGTTGTCTTCAACTGAAATACTGCTGGTGTTGTGTGTGCGAGTTCATGTAAGAGTAACTGAATAATAAGTTGCTTTCTTGCTTTTGTCTTGCAGGAAAACTGAACATGCTTTCGGCCTTTTTTGGCTTCTTCTCTTTTATTTGGCGGAAGGAAATAATTCGTTTCAATTTTCCCATGCATCTACTTAAAAGGCAGAAGTTTATCTAATGGTTACAATTTTCCCCTCTTCTGTATAACTATATGAATAGTACTGAACCAATTCGTGGTCAAATAACAACTATATACATGGTAGCTATTTTTTATCAATGATGAGTGACGCGTGTGCGCTGCTAACTACCGTGAAAACGGCTCCAGCTGTATATGTAATGTACTCACTAACGATGCACAAGGTACTAGGCTACTAGCATGATGTATAGGCGTATAGCCATTCTTTGCAGATCATGACTTGAAGTATATTTTCCATTTAGTAAATAGTGTTAATGTCTCTTTAGCATGCTATGCATCGTTATACTGCTACATATAACATTTCACATCCAGGTTCTTAGCTGGTTAATAGTTGGATCCCCTATCTTACTTTCTTGCATTTGAGTAGGTGGTGTAGATATACAAGAAAAAAATCATGGTGATGCTCTTCTTATGCTGATTCATATCCATAGCCATTCTACTATTTGGGTGACCCTGCAGCATGCTTCCTTTCTGATTGATTTTGGCCATCATTCCCCAGAGGCAGCCAGATATTGTTCTAAAGAAGAAAAAAAATCCTCATGTTCTACTCTTACATCAGGAGAATGGTTGTTCCGCTAATTATTTTTATGAAACTTACTAGCAATGTTCAAGACAAGGATCTCATTTCTGCTGTTTCACATATGGACTATTTTCTTGGCAGTTTTTATTTATCTCTGCAGTACGATTTTGCTAAGTCACTTATTGGCTCTCAAGGCACGCTTGACAGTCACAAAAGCTATTATTCGAAGTCCAGATGATTGCTTTAGTTTTAGGCATTCTCACATATAGAAGACAACATTTCAAGCTCTGTTTCCCTAAGTAGCCTTTTTGTTTTGTCAGATTTCTTTACCCTTAGTGCGGTGACCTGCGTGTTGACCGTTTCCTCTTCTGTCTTTATTATAGCGGATCTAAGACTGTCAACATGCTACGGTCCCAAGTCTGGGCACAAATATTTGAGAGATTGCTTTTTGCGAGGTGTGCCATCTTGCGAGTCATGTGTATGGCTTTACCTGTTAATCTAGAGATGATGTGGTGTATAGGTGATAGGCGCAAGTACAAAATTCAGACAACATAAGTGTAAAGATTCAGAAACTTTAGTATCTGACTTTCAACTTAGATACTTTCAGAGCGATGGTTCACCTTGATCTAGGGTGCACGGGAAGTGAAAGTCACGTCAACCGTAACATGACGGCTAGAGTTTATCGCAAAACATGAATGATGATTACAGGCTCGAATCCGAGCTGAATAGTCATGGAAAAAATGAAAAACAAGGAAGCAGGTGAGCATAAAGGTAGGTGACGATAAAAGTGGTTTCTCGGTTTTGAAATACTAATTGTTAGCTTTTCCTTGAACGTTCCAGCTCAGATCATCGACTTGTGGCCCGAAGTGGTACTAAGCGCTGAGGAGTGTCCGATCGATGGATGGTCCGAAAGCAGCAACGTGAAGGAGCAACCATCAGAATCTTCAGTATACAGTTCGTCAGGTAACCAGTTCTGAAAAATAGGCCGTAGGGATATTTGTATGCTATTGAGATTATTGGTGAGAAAATGATGCCAATTTGAATCCATGAGGATTAGATGACCGCTGTAGCACAGCTGTCTGTTATGAATATTGCTATGGCCTTGATTATTTGTTGTTTACTCGACGGCATGCCTTCAAATAGCATATTATAACGTGTTTCACATGGTAAACTGTTAAGATGGAAAATGGTAAACTGTTAAGATGGAAAAAAAGGAACATGGTAAAACATTGAAACATAGGGAATTCCATAATTCGGGCGCGTCCGACGCGCGCACGCGCGCGTGCCAAATCACGGCGTCGCGCCGACGGCATGCTCGGCGCCGCCGCGGGCGCCTCTGGCCAGATTTCCCCATTGTGACGTCAGCACGACGTCACAGTGGGACCATGCTGTCAGTTTTTTTTTCGCCCTCTTTTGCAATTCATAAAACTTTCAAAGAAAAAAACTAAATAATTTAAATCAACAAAAAAAAATCCCCCCCCCCCCCCTTTTGCAATTCATACAACTTTGAAAAAAAAACTAAATAATTTAAATCAACAATTTTAATATGCCCACAACAAAAAATGACAAAAATGTCAAAGTGTTCACAAAAATAATAAATATGCATGACCAAAATTAGAAATTCAAATTTCCCTGTACCTTCAAAATATGTAGTTTCCATATAAATCAAAATGATTTCAAATGCGTTAAATTATTCAAAATATTAGAAATGTATAAACATACGCATGTCGCCAGAACTGCCCCTGGCGTCAGCATGACGCCATGTCGGGCCTACATGTCAGCTCCGTTTTTCTTTTAATTTTTCCCCAGAAAAAACCCTTATTTTAAAAAAATGAAATAATTCGCAAACGGTACAAAACCAGGAAAATTTAATCTACCTACATATTAATAAATAGAACACAGACAAAAAATGATCTCTAACTATGACATGTTTTTTTTACCCTCCAAAAAGAAACCCTTATTTAAAAAAAAATCCAAACGATATATAACCAGGAAAATTTAATCTACCTACATATTAATAAAGATGTATAAGAGAACACACAAAAAAAAGACATCTAATTATGACATGCAAGCAAAGTTCAAAATTAAAAATTTGGAGTGCTTTCCAAATTTATCCACTTTCTTAAAATCTACAACAATTCAAATATGGATAACTTCTCATTTTGCAGGACTTCCCGAAGTATGACTAATCTTTAGCTAGCATTTCAAGAAAGTTAAGAAGGAAGGAAAAACTATGCCAAAGCTTTCTAATCTAAATTTCAAATTCAGTCTTCCGAAAAAAACTAAATTTTTTTCAAATCCACGGGCGCGGCAGAGCCACGCTTTAGTCCCCTAGTTCTCAGAACAGATGATAATTTGTTGGGCTTAGAGAGGGGTGAACCACCTACAGTCGGTAAGACAAATCCATAGATGTAAGTAACATTGCTGAAGGGGAAAAAAAATATTCGCAAGGCTGACTCATTGTAACGTCACGGTTCCCTCGGGGCCATCTATGTACGGTTAAGATTATTCGTGCCACGCGTTTCCCACCAATCTGGATGGAACACCGAAATCTTGCCTCCGATCTCCATGGCGCAACCGGGATCGTACCTGACTACCACCTGCTGTGTACATTGACAGCTACTCGGCCGGCGTGTCCAACAACCGAACGAACAAGATCACGATGGCCCGTGCCGCCGCGTCGCTGCTCTGGCTTCTGCTCGTCGGATCCCTAAACCTTACGGCGTCGCTTCTTGAGTTCGAACCGCGCCGCCCAGCGGACAGCGACGTGATCGGCATCGATCTCGGCACCACCTATTCGCGCGTCGCCGTCTACCGGAAGGGCCGTGCCGAGATCGTCCCCGACGAACACGGTAACCGGTTCATCCCGTCGCAGGTCGCCTTCACCGTCGACGGCAGGAGGCTCGTCGGTGAGGCCGCCGAGGACCAGCACGCTGCCAGCACCATCTATGGCGCCGCTAAGCGCCTCCTCGGACGGCGGTTCAGCGACGCGGCCGTGCAGAGGGAGATAGAGCTCCTGCCGTACGCCGTCGTGGATAATGACGGGGCACCGTACGTCCGGGTGCAGCTGGGGGACGGCGGTCTCGTGCTCAGCCCCGAGGAGATCGTCGCCGAAGTGCTCGCGAAGTTGAAGGGCACGGCGGAGGCCTTCCTAGGCAGGAAGGTCACTAAGGCGATTATCACCGTCCCGGCCTACTACAGTGATGCGCAGCGGCAGGCTACGAAGGACGCCGGCGTCCTCGCCGGGCTCCAGGTCCTACGCGTGATGAACGAGCCCACCTTTGCCGCCATCGCCTATGGCCTCGACAAGCCCTACGACAAGAAGACACTGGTATTTGATCTGGGCGGCAGCACGTTTGACGTCACCGTGATGAACTCCGAGGAACACTTCTTTGACGTCCTCTCCACCAGCGGCGACTCCCACCTCGGCGGCGAGGACTTCGACCAGCGCGTCAAGGACCACTTCGTTGAACTGATCAAGCAGAAGCACGGCCGGGACATCACCGGCGACAGCCGGGCCCTGCGGAGGCTGCGCCGGGAGTGCGAGCGGGCCAAGCGTGCCCTGAGCGACGAACACGAGGCGCGCCTTGAGATCGAGGCGCTGTTCGACGACGGAGTGAACTTGTCGGAGCCGCTTACGAGGGCACAGTTCGAGGAACTCAACGAAGACCTCTTCTTGAAGACCATGCCGCAGCTGGAGAAGGCCATGGCGGACGCCGAGCTGGACAAGCGCGAGATCGACCATATCATCCTCGTCGGAGGCAGCGCCAAGATCCCCAAGGTGCAGCAGCTCGTCAGGGATTACTTCGACGGCAAGGAGCCCCTCAGCGGGGTCGACCCCGACGAGGCCATGGCCTATGGCGCCGCCGTCCTGGGAAGCTACTTGGCGGCAGCCGCGGCACGCGATGATGAGGAGCGGCATATGATGATGCGCTGTAAGTGCTTGTTTCATTTCGTTATGACGATGATGCGATCTGGGGCAAGAATTGAACGACTTGGTTGTCGGTGGTCGCAGACGCACCGAACGAGCCTGCCATTGGCATCGAAGCCGACGATGGCACGATGACGCCGGTGATCCCGAGGAACCCCACCTTGCCGACGAAGAAGACGCACGTCCTCACCACGTTCTGGGACAACCGGTCCACCGTCACGATCAAGGTGTTTCAGGGCAACCGCAGGGAGACCAAGGACTGCAGATTCCTCGGCCAGCTCGATCTCTCCGGCATCCCAGCCGCAAGGTTAGGTTCCCGATCACATATGCCTGAATCATTGATGCGGGAGTATGTTTCGATCAATTTTCCTGATGCGATGTGATGCGGAGCAGCATATGGAACTGGGGCAGGCGGGACATCGAGGTGACCATGGAGGTGGACGAGCACGGCGAGCTTCACGTGGAGGCGGCGGACAAGCGCTCCGGCAAGTCGGAGAGCGCCATCTGCAACAAGAACAGACACCGGCTGAGTCCGGAGGAGATGGACCGGATGGTCCGCGAGGCGGATGCGTGGGCAGCCAGAGACGAGCTGGTGGCGTACATGCGTAACGTCGATGGAGACCTGGAGCGCGAGGAGGATGAGAAGGTCGAGAAGGCGGTGAGCAAAGCGTGGGAATGGTTTGACCTCAACCCAGACGCCGAGAAGGCGGTGAGCAAAGCGTGGGAATGGTTTGACCTCAACCCAGACGCCGAGAAGGAGGACTACGAGGAGAAGCTCAGGGAGCTGGTGGAGGTGTGCGACCCTGTCGTCTTGGCCGTGCACCAGAGATTCCCAGATGGCCATGATGATGATGAACTTTAGGAGCTTCAAATGCATGGCTTTGTGCCTCTGTCATTTACAGATTTAGAAATTTTTGTTCAGGAATCAGGATGTTTTGTTTATTTATCAAGTAAACAGGAAGCTCTGCATAGGGACAACATGAGAATGCTTTAATCCAGGTGGAACAATTGCTCCTGCTTATGGTTCTACAAGAGAACTGGATATAGCATGGTTCTAGTTGAAGGGCGTCCCTTTGGACTAGATAACAGGAATCCCTCTGGATAATAGAAATGCCCACCTGCTTACTTTGCAGGCAGCCATGTTGGCAGAACTTTGGAGATGGAAAAATTTAGCTTGAAAATGTTAAATTGCCTGATGTTAATATTGGTGGGACTTTTATGATATTGAGTTTCATAGAGGGATCCCTGCAACAAATCGGGCGCATGTACTGGTTCAGGCTAAGCCTCAAAATACAACCGCTGGCAACCTGATGTGTCTTGGACAAACACCCAAAAGGCACAGGGCCAATTATGCTAGAAATATCAATGTTAGTGGCATTGGTGGCTATCATTCTACACCTGGTGGTTTCATGAGATGTCAGGAAGGGATCTGTGAGGTTGATGTAAGTGGTGATCATGTGGACACTGCTGCAAGTGGTAAAAGGAAAGCACCAGAACCTGAAGAACTTGATGTGGAATCCTTTGGCACTTCATGAGAATGTTGGGCTACTTGGCCCCTCCTCCTCCTCCTCCTCCTCCTTGCTTTGGTTCTTCTTCAACAGGAGCATCATCTGCAGGCGCCGTCATGAATCCATGTACTGATTATTACGATATATATACCTTCAGTCTTTGACAAGACCAAGGATCACCAACCCTGTTGTGGTGGAAAATCTTGATGAGCACATGAAACTTAACTACCAACTGATTTCTGTAGCAAAGCTTTGTTTTTCGCAAAAACATCAAAGCTTTATTTAACATATACAAAAAAATGTATTTTACTATGTACAAGGTGTACACCATTAGCCCCAAAGACTGACTGAAATGAACAGGAGAATGGAAGAGCATGAAATAGGCCAACATGCGAGTCTAGATAAAAAATTCAGGAGATGGTCCAAGATTGAGTTAGGGAGTGTCCAAAGCAAGAACATACTACTTTCCTTGTTTTATAACATGATGCATGCCGACTGAAAGTCAATGTAAACATAATAACCAGAGCATGCACATAAATGGAGTTTACTCACTCCAAGCGAACTGAATAACTAGGAAGCATTACTTCTAATCATCCGAACTGTTTCTTAAATCTTCTAATTTCCAGAACAGGCATGCACTGATTACTCTCACTCATGCCCAGAATGGCACGAAAAAGTGCATTTTCATAACCAGCGTTAACAGTCTTTACCATGCAAACTTAGAACGAGAAACAAATTATTCTGACGCCGTGGTTTCCTCTTGACCAGCAGCTATGGAATTACTTTCACTCGCTATATCTGACTTGTAACTAACATAAATGAAATTCGACTCTGGATCCCTAAAAACATAGTCAGGTGGTAGCTGCCCATCCACTGTCAGTGCAACTTTCTCCATGGCAGCGTGCGAAGAACCATTGCTCCATTTCAACTGGTATTCAGGTGTAGCTGCTAGCAGAAAGAACAGATACAATATCAATGTCTATAGAACAAACTAAACTGGGAAAATATTGTACATGTCACTCTGAGTTTGCAGAATGTTGGACCTGCCAAGTTTAGTCTGCATGTTGTTGCATATATCACCAGTGTTCAATGGTAATTCAACAAGGTAGAAAATGACCAAAATACCATTGTTTAATGATGCAGCATGGTCGAGAGCGCGAAGCAAAGACCAGGCAGGCTCCATTGCCGCCATCATTACATCAAATCAAGGTCACCACTGAGGCAGTAACCATCAAACAAAGGTATTTTGGTCTTTGACCATTGAAAGTGGTACAAAGCATTAGTGACATGTGTTTCTGAATGACAAATACAACCATATGCAAACCTCGATGGCAGATCCAAACATTCTGCTAACAGACAGGGGCATATACGATATATTTCCAATAAAAATGGTGTTAATTTATTCCTAACTTATCCCCTTCCCAGATTTTATAATAACGATGTGTGTCACAATCAGTCTATAGCAATCTTTAGTCATAGATCTGTTGAAGTTTTGAGCATCTTATGAGAATTGGGAAGTAATGCAAGCAGACTTCGCAGTTTTGAATCGATAGTTCCCCCCAGGATGAACCAAATCCTCATACACGTAAACATGTTATAACAGAGTTACAACTAACAAGGTAGAAACAAAACCAGGGTGCCTCTTCAGAGTGAAGAGAGGTTATTTCAAACTTACGCGTAATGTATAGCTCAACTTCCCAACGGCGTCGGACTTGATTCAAAAGTGTGAGACGTTCCTTAGGAGCACCATATGTTATCTGTCAGAGAAAGTTATCTCTTCATAAAATCATCAAATATACATTCTTTCGGAGTATCTTTTAGGATTAGAGGACATACCAACATATAAATCCCACCAGGCCTCATAATCCTGAAAAGGCAGAGCAATTATATTAAAGACAACTAGGTGTGTTTCTCAAAGAAAAAAAACTAGGTGCATCAATAGGGGATCAAATCAAATGCTAAGAGTGAATAAACTTTTTACCTTGCCACTTCTTCTAGCATTCTGGAAGCACCATGAGGGGCATCATCGCTACACTATAATATGTAAAAGGAAAATCAGTGCCATGTCAATTCACACCTAATCAGAAGTTGGAATGTAGTTTGCTCAATGGCAGTATTTACCATCATAGCATCCAAGGTCCCTACAAAAAATGTTTGGTAGAATGGTAAATAGGTGGCAAAGGAAAAAAAACACTGATTTGGATGAACTTCATGAAAGGAGCTTTCAAGAGTACCAACTTAAGAAACATATCAAGTGGTTTGGATAACCTATGAACCTTAAGGCTTATACCTTTGTCGATGATACAATCAAACGATCCATCTACAAAAAGACTCATATCCCTGACATCCAACTGCATATCTTGAACCATAACATAAAGAGTAAATAGACAACATATAGAATCATAACTCATAAATATAAAAATGCAATTAACAGAAAATCAGTACATGTAAGCTGTGGAATATCCATGTGTTTCTTCCTCATCTGCTCGATTACAACTGATGAGATGTCTATGTTTACTACGTCCTCGTAACCGTCCTTTACCATGTCCTCCGACAGAACTGCCCAAAACAACATCGAACTGTGTGTTACATTCTCGAAACGCTAAACTCCAACAACAGAACTAATTAGAGTAGCACAAAGGTGATCCAAGTAACAGCAGATGTTATCCGGGGAGCAATGAACCATCCAAGTTCCAGATCAAAATGCACAGGGAGCACTGAACATGCAGTTTTCAGTTTTCAAAACATAATGCAGCATGATTAATGAACTAGAACCGGCTGCCTCAGAGCAGCGCGAGGGTTTCACACTGGCAGCTAAATCGCGAGTACATATGTAATTGGAGCGAAACGTACGGGAGTTGCCGCAGCCGAGCATGAGGATGCGGGAGGAGGTGGGAACGCAGGCGCGGAGGAGCGGCCGGAGCGCCGGGTACCTCTGGTACCAGTCGAAGAACCCGCCGCGGCCCTTGTCGCCGGTGGAGGGGGAGGAGTACCGGGCGTCCCAGTAGGCGGCGGCGCCGAAATCCTTGCTGTTGCAGGCGGCGCCGCCCATCTCTGTGGTGTCGCTCGTGGGGGCTGGCGAGAAGAGAGGATGTGAATTTGTTGCAGAGATCGTTCAGAGGATCAGCACGCAAGGGTCGCCGATCCAGCGGCGGCGGCGGGAGAGAAGAGCCAGATTAGGGAACGAAAAGGATTTGCTACTAAAAGATCGGTCGATCTATAGATACTACTGTTTTTTTTTAATTTTCCACATATATTAAACTAGCAAAGAGTACACGATTACATCGATTATAAAAACAAAACTAAAAGAGACTAGCAAATATATGACATCTTCAACCCCTTTCTGCATCCATGATACAATCTTGTACTTTTCTGAAGGCAGCCGTAAAACAACGCCAACACCACCAAACCACATACGCACGCAGCCATTAAATTAATTAAACAATATCGACAAGAGCACCACCACTGATATTCCAGGGACAAATAACCGAACCACTTTATCGACGTCGTTGGGAGCCGAAAGAACGAATCACCATTGCCGAAGACGCAGTAGCCGGGATAGATATTGCGAGAACAAACCTCCTCGCGGCAACCATGAGAAACAATCCAAGATTGATCTGGCGAAGCAAGATCTGAAGAACCATACATAGACAGATTTAATCTTCCAAAGCCACCATTGACGTCGGGAAGGATATCTCGCCGTCGAACGAAGCGTGGAAGATCACTTATTGCAGACGATATCATCTCCATTAACGAAGAAGATGACGACCAAAACCAAACTCTACCATTAAGGACCTTCGAAAAGCGCCGTGCACAGGTCCGAGGTCCCCACCCCTCCTAGTGCCAGAACGGCACCTAGAGGAGGCGAGGGCCCGTCGAATCTTTGCCGGCATCGACGATGAAGCTGCAGATATCACCGGCGGCGGGTAGGGTTGAAACCCTAGGCCGCCGCCACGATCGCCCAACTCGCGCTCCCTTCCTTCGTACCGGTTCGCTACTGGTTTTACACTATAGATACTACTGTTAAAAAAGCAAACTTGAGTTGATACATTAAATCTGAACCCTTCAATATTTGATCAACGGTCCAAATTGTTCTAATGTTTGACAACTCAACACATCGTTTCGTGATAATTACGGGATTTAGCGCCTAAAAAAGAAAGGAACGGTTCCTACGTAACGTCCGCCGCCACCACCCGTCCTCCACGCCGCCGCCCTGCTCGCGGCACCGGTCGGCGTCGACGGAGTCGCAGATCGTGGGCATGTCACGGGTGTTCGGCGGCAAGGAGCCAAGGTGAGGACCGTCAAGGGGCTGCGCGACCGGCGCGTCCGCCTCTCCGTTCCCACGACGATCCAGCTCTACGACCTCCAGGACCGCCTCGGACTCAGCCAGCCCAGCAAGGTCGCCGACTGGCTGCTCAACGCCGCCTGCCGCCGCTCCACTTCCCGCCACAGGACGATAACCTGTTCTCCGGCCACCACCTGCAGCTGCCATCCTCGATGGCCATGGCCATGGCGCCGCCGTTCTCCCACGTGACGGCGTCCATGATGGTAGACAAGGCGGCGGGGCGGACAACGACGACGGCGGCGGCCACCTCAAGGGCTTCATCTTCATGAGCATGAGCAACTCGCTTGGTCTGGTCAACGGCGTCGCCATGCCGTCGTTGGCTGCCCATGTTGGGCCCTACCACCACCACTTCGCCGCTCTTGACGCTTGGAGCAATGGCGGCGATGTCCATGAGTCGGCCGGTGACCGGGCTTCGCATCATCAGGTGGCGCCGGCTCACCAACAGACATCGTTCTCGTCGCTTCCGTCGCTGGCACCGGTGTCCCAGTCTTTCTTATCGGAGGGCGGCTTCGCCATGAAAGATTGTTCCGATGATCAGTTACCCGTAGATAACATCGACGACTCTCAAAGCCAGCTCTCGCTGAGCTCGGCGAGAAGCTTCCTCCACTCAGGAAGGCAGGGCTGATTGATTACGTACATCATGGATTTGATCTCTAGCTGCTAAAAAAAGGTACATACGTGTAAATTAATAATCGATAATGCTCCTCGAGCAGTAGTTTTACTGTTTTTTTCTAGGTAAGTTATGGTTTGATTTAAGATTTCAGAGGGAGTTGTTTTTGGATGTATTGGGGTATGACGTAGTTCAGTTTTTTTGCACCCTCTCGCCTGTCCAATGCAATTCGTTGCTTCTTTTTTATCTAGCATTGGGATGGGGATTGAGATATAGGAATCTGATGTTGTGTCCTTGTTTGTTGGTCTTGACTGGAAAGTTGGGAAGTCGCATAATACAGTACTAGCGTAGCAGTGCTCGCAGACAAGAATCGGATTAGAAAGAATAAGAGAGAAGTGACACTGCTAATTCAGAAATAAATAAATAAAGTTCAGAAATAAATAAATAAAAGATTCACATGGTTTGCATATGCATAGAGGTGCTGATCAGACATCTCAATAGGCGGAACAGCAGCTGGGTACCATTAATTGATGAGTATGCCAGTGATGTTCGCTTCGCGCCCCTCTGGGTAAAGACATGAAATTGCACGTGACATGAAATTGGTTCAAAATGCTTCTGCAAATGACATGAAATTGGTTCAAGACAGCAATGCTCACACACTTATATGTTGTTGCATTTTGTGGAGACGTGCATTGCACGTGCCCTCTAAACTAGTTTCACAAATTACAGTTGATTTTAACCATACGAATTCTTTCTAATTTGTGCTTCAAGATTAACGGTCACCATAATCTCTCGCTATCAACGAGAAACACTATCCATCACATACAAAAATTCTGCCTTAAGTGAGACACACGGAACATCAAATCGTGTCATCTCCCAGAAAAAAATAATATTCCGCTTCACATGAGACACAAAGGGTATCAAAAACTGAGATTTGATTTCTAGCTTAGTTCTGACTATTTTTTTTCTTCGCATGAGAAAATTGCTCACGATGTTAAATTCTCAAATACTATAATTAAGAAATCTGATTGTATAATGTTTAGTAGACTTGGATTTAACTAAATCTGTCAGTTCACAAAATTGCATCTCACATGCAACTCCCAGTCAGTTTAGTACGAATCAAGACGCAAACCAAACAGTTATGGAGTCAACTAACAATTAGCTAAATTTTATTAAGTTACATAGAGATTTACTCCCTCCATATCTCTTCTCTTCTCTTCTCTCCTATCTAAAAAGAACGAAAGGTTCTGCATTCTGCCCGCTCGGTTTCGTCAAGCCCCGCATTGATTTTCGTTTGTCCTTATTTTCCGCGTATCATGACTCATTTTCTTCCCGTAATCGCAGCTACCCGTCGCGTTTCTTTGCAGCTCCATCTCTACCCTCCACAACCGCGCGGCGTCGTCTCTCTACTCACGCCTCAAAAATCCAAGTCGCCCCCCTTCCTCCCCGAGTTCACCTCCAGTCTCCTTCTCCCTCATCGCCCTTCGTCTCCGGGTCGGGATTGTCCAGTTTAGTCGAGGAAATTACAAAAACTACCACAATTGGGGTAGGATTAACGGGTCAGTATCGATCTTGGTAATTTTTTCAAAAATGTACCAACATTGGGGTAATGAAAACAAATCGCACTGATTCCTATCTAGACACAAATTGACCACAGTCCTGACCAGTAGGGCCCATTCGACAGGGCTGAGATGGCTGTACACGTGGAGGAGGAGCTGATGTGGCCATGGGGCCCATCTATCAGCCACCCAATCTTTTTTTCACCTCTTTCTTCTTCCTTTTTCCTCTCAGTCGCCGCGATTCTCTCTCTTCCTATCTCTCTCGCCGCCCAGTACTCCCTGCTCCTTCTACCCCCATCCCACGCCGGTTCGTCCGCCGCCCGCGCTCGGACCGGGGAGCCCACCTCCGCCGCACGCCAGCACCATCTCATCGTCGCGGGGTCGGCCGTGAGCAGGAACGTCGACGCGGGGAGGCGGCGGCGGCCCACATCTCGGGGAAGCAGAGCAAGGGCGGCGGCGGCCCATGCCGCGACACCGCCGAGAGGCCGCGCCCCTCCTGCACCCACGCCGCGCCGCCGCTGGGAGTACGCGGCCCCTGCTCGCGCCCGCGACAGCCGGGCCTCCTTGCTCGCCGGGATGCCCCTGATTGCTCGCCCAGATCGGGCCGCGGCCGGCCGAGGCGCCTGCTCCCAGGGCTCCCCATCCCCGAGCAGCAGCGGACGGCCACGACGAAGCCCACGCCGGCGCGCCCCTCCTGCTCCCACGCAGCGGGCCGTCGCTCCTCACGGCGCCATCTGCGGCGGCGGCGGGGCTACGGCGGAGGACACCGACTTCGGCGGCCGGCCTGCTCCAGGTGCCCCTTCTCCAGCGCGCCAGCCAGCCCCAGGTGCGCCGCGGCGCCGACGGCCACAGGGATGAGCGGCGGCGGCGGGGCTGGGTGGCGGCGGCAGGCCTGCTCGACGACGGGCGCGTGGCCGGGCTGGGCGGCGGCGGCCGGCATGCTCAACGGCGGGCGCATGGCCGGGCGGCACGGGGTGGAGGAGGGTGAGGCGACAGCGGCGCCGGCGTGACGCTGGAGCGAGAGAAGGAGGCCGGCCATTGTCGCGAGCGCATAGGTGTAGATGACGAGAGGAAGAAAGGGAAAGAGAAAGGGAAAAGGTGGGGGCTGATAGGTGGGCCCCACATCCACCTCAGCTCCAAGCCCACGAGTGCTGCCTAGTCAGCTCTGGCAGGTGGGCCCAATCGGTCAGCTACAGTCAAAGTATTGTTAGATATGAATCAGTTCGATCTGTTGTCGTTAGCCCCAATGTTGGTACATTTTAAAAAAAAATTACCAAGATCGGTACTGACTCGTTAATCCTGCCCCAATTGTGGTATTTTTTGTAATTTTCTCAGTTTAGTTGGCGGCGGAAGGTTATGATGTAGACAGCAGAAGTTTTCCCTTGAGAAATCTACCCAAGGTTATCAATCCAGTAGGACTTGATGATCTATCCGAAGGTTGTTGATGTTGACTCCCCCTGGCGCTAGGGAGCTTGCACCAACGTGGAATCTGCACAGACACAAACCAGAACTTTGCCCAACACGAAACAGAGAGGTTGTCAATCTCTCCGGTCTTGCAGAAACAAAGAGTTAAACGTATGGTGTGGAAAACAGCAGGGAAAACAGCAAGTAACAGGAAACAGATGATTGCAGCAGGTTGTGTAAACAGTATGAGGAAATTGGACCAGGGTCCACAGTTCACTAGTGGTGTCTCTCTCAGAACAGATAACTAGCATGTTGGGTAAACAAATTACAGCTGGGCAATTGACAAATAGAGAGGGCATAACAATGCAATACATGCCAAGATGTCTACTATGAAATCTAGTTGGGCATTACAACAAAGTACATAGACCGTTATTCCAACAGCATCTATGCCTAAATAATCCACCTTCAAGGCAGCATCCGCATCCCATTCAGTATTAAGTTGCTAACAACAGATTATTGCATGAAGTAAAGTGTGTAATGTAATCAATACAAGTGCCCTTGGACACTGCACCAATGTTTTATCCCTAGTAGCAACAGCACATCTACCATCTTAGACCTTTCTGTCACTGATCCAGATATCTAGAGACTGAACCCACTATCGAGCATAAATACCCCCTCTTGGAGTCACAAGCATCTACTTGGCCAAAGCATCTACTAGCAACGGAGAGCATGCAAGATCAAGAGCACATAGATAAACAACTTGAATAAACATGGTATCAATATTCATCGGATCCCAGCAAACACAACATCTAGCATTACAATAAGATGATCTTGATCATGTTAGGCAGCTCACAAGATCTAAACATGGAGGCACAAGGTAGAGAGACAACCATCTAGCTACTGCTATGGACCCGTAGTCCAGGGGTGGACTACTCACGCATCACTCCGGAGGCAGGCATGGTGATGTAGAGCCCTCCGGTGATGATCTCCCCTCCGGCAGGGTGCCGGGAAGAGCTTCAGAACTCCTCCGATCTGAGATTGACGATGACGGCCGCGACGGAACTTTTCGTGGAATATGATCGACCGTAATAGGGTTTTCGCGTCGCGGAGAATATATAGGCGAAGAGGCGGCGTCGGTGGCCGAGGGGGGCCACCACGCCATAGGGGGCGCGGGCCCACCCTGGGCCGCGCCCTAGTGTGGCGTGGCCCCCTGGTGGGTCTGCTCCGACTCCCCTTTGGACTCCGTGATCTCCTCGTGATATTATTGACGATGTCTTTTGTTTCGTCCAATTCCGAGAATATTTCCTTAATAGATTTTCTGAAACCAAAAACAGCAGAAAACAGGGAACTGGCACTGTGGCATCTTGTTAATAGGTTAGTCCCAGAAAATGCATAAAAATGATATAAAGTGTAACCAAAACATGTAGCAATTGATATAATAATAGCATGGAACATCAAAAATTATAGATACGTTTGAGACGTATCAAGCATCCCCAAGCTTAGTTCCTGCTCGTCCTCGAGTAGGTAAACGATAAAAACAGATAATTTTTGAAGTGACATGCTACCAACACAATCTTTGATCAAATAACAATGTAATGCACATGATCTGAATGAAGTGATCCAAGCCAATGGTCTATAGTTTGCAAGCAAGTAAATAAAGAGTAAACATAAGTGATCACACAAGTGCAAACTTTCATGAATAACACTATAAAACATTTAGAGATATAATAGTCTAACATAATAGTTAGTTCACAGCAGCAATAATTCTCAACATGAAAGTGTTTGTATCAACACAAAGGAAGATAATAGCTTCAGCTTTTGCTTCAACTTTCAACATGTATATCATATAGATAATGTCAATGCAAAGAATATGATCAACCAAACACAAAGTTATGTAAAAACTGTTATACTGGAGTTGACAATGATGTTTGCTTAAGTAGACAGAAAGAAGTGGGAAAACTGACTCAACATAAAAGTAAAAGAATGGCCCTTCGCAGAGGGAAGCAGGGATTAACATCATGTGCTAGAGCTGTAGTTCCCGAAGGCATATAGAGAGCATAAAATATTGTTTTGTAAGGTAATGGTGTATACAGGTGTCAACAAATCAAATAGCAGGTACTTGTCATCTTCCATGGCTAACTAACTTTTAGAGCGGTTCCGAGAGTTTTTAGGACTGCACTTGTAACAAGCACTTATTGGTGACACTCCTCCCAACCATTTACTTTCCACAAACCATGGCTAACCGAATCCTCGGGTGCCCACCAACATTCACCATGGAGGAGTGTCTATTTATTTATTTATAGGGTGGACTAACCAGCTCTTTAATGCAAAATAAAAGGTGGAGAAGCAGATGAAGCTGCCAATCCTTGTAAATTAATTAGCATGGAAGATGACAAATCTCACTACTACGTCCTTATGAGCTTTTCAAGTAGTGACACAAAAAGGATAATTGTTTTGAGTAGTTAGTAGATAGCACATGAAGAAATTTACTTGGAATGGTGAAAACACCACATAATAGGTAGGTATGGTGGACACAGGTGGCATGGATTTGGCTCAAGGTTTTGGATGTACAAGAAGCATTCCCTCTTAGTACAGAGTTTAGGCTAGCAAGGTTATTATAAGCAAACATCATTATCAACTGGAATAGCAAGAATGTACATAAAACACAAGGTTTGACGAACCATAGACTCCCACTGTCTTCCTTGTTAACACATAGCCTTCATCCAAAAATTATCTAGACTACTATGGACTTCCAATCATGCAACAGATTATTATAGCAGAAAATCCTTATAGTAGTTATTCATTAATAGCCATTACTCACATGATGCACAAGCTTAAACATTAATTACTTGACAACTCAAAACAATTGGCAAGCATCAAATTACTCAAGACAACGATCTAAAAAGATTCATGTAAGCATTTTATACCACTACCACATGCATAGCATTTTTCTGGTCCAACCAAACACCAATCAACTTATTTGACAACTCTCCAAACAGATATAAGTGAAGCAAGAGAGTACTTTCTTCAAAAGAAACTGAAAGCTCTAACAAGAGATGTATGAAAAACTAAGAGCTAACAGCAATAACAGCAACTAGACAGGAATACTCAACAAGTATAAGTGAAGCACAAGAGTATTCTAATGAAAAAGTGGAGCGTGTCTCTCTCCCAAACATGAATGCTAGGATCCAACAAGTATAGGACAGCAAACAAAACAAAACAAACTGAAAACAAAAACACACTGACGCTCCAAGGAAGAGTACACTAGCATGAAGCAATAAAAATATAGCACCATTAGAGATGACCTGATAATTTGTAGATGAAGAAGGGGATGCCTTGGGCATCCCCAAGCTTAGATGCTTGAGTCTTCTTGAAATATGCTGGGGAGGTAAGCCTCCCCAAGCTTAAGCTCTTCACTCTTCTTGATCATGTAATATCATTCTCCTCTATCAACACTTGAAAACTTCCTTCACACCAAAACTTAAAAGCTTTTCTCATTAGCAGGTTAGTGCACTAAAAGATAATACTTCAAAGTTCTAGCAAAGACAAAACTCATAAGCCAACTATTTTAAACATTAGCCACTGTTACTAGGCTCAAGTGGGCACTTTTACATGAAAAGAAACCACTTAAAAACTTGTAAAAGAGAGAATGCAAAATAAAAGACAGAATCTGTCAAACCAGAACAGTCTGTATTGACGAATTTTTTCGAGGCACTTACGATGCTCAGATGAAAAACTTTTGAAATAATGAAAGTTGCGTAACATCATCAGGAACATGCACAAAAAAATTCAGCATTTTTTGATTTTTTCTGATTTTCTACTGAATTAAACGGTGACGAACAGCAATCTGTCCCAATGCAGTCCCGAAAATAAAAACCAACTTTGCATTAGTAACACTCCTTGGCACAACAAAACAGCAAATAAAAGATACAAAGGAGTTGCTACAGAGGTAAACAAGCATCCTTGACTCAAGAAAACAAAAATAAAACAGCAAATAAAAACATGGGTTATCTCCCAGAAGTGATTTTCTTTAATGCCTTTGAGCTAGGCATGAAGAGATGCATCAAGTATTGTCAAGACCAGAAAATCCAAAACCATAATTTGTCTTGACACTAGTATCATGTGAGTATTTCATCTTCTTCCTAGGGAAGTGTTCCATACCTTTCTTGAGTGGGAATTGAAATTTTATATTCCCCTCTCTCATATCAATAACAGCACCAACAGTTCTCAGAAAAGGTCTTCCCAAAACAATAGGACAAGAAGGATTGCATTCAAACTCACTCAGTTTCATTTTAATAACAGGTTCCCAATTATCATCTAACTTCCTAGGGATAGAAGCTTCAAGTTTTAATTTTTCTTCCCTAGCATGCATGAGAGTTTTGATAATATGTTCAGTAAAAGCCATATTTATTTTACTAGCATTAGGACTCTTAGCTAGCTTTGGCAAGAACATGATGACTTCAGTTATGTTACAATTTTCGAAATTGAAGTTGTTGTCATAAAAAACAATAGAGCAATTATCACCAACACCTCTAAAAATTTCAGCACTTTTACTAAGAACAAAAGTAGTGCTATCAGGAAATTTAAAACTTTTTGTAGAGGTAGTAGAGACATTTCCAACACTTATTATCTTTTCACTAACAGTAGGGGGCGCATTAGCATGTGAGGCATCATTTGTTTCATTAGTAAAAATAGTGCAAACTCTAACAACACTATTTTGTTCAGCAATTTCAGCTTCTCTTTCTTCTCTCTCCCATCTTTCATGAAGTTCAGCAAGCATCCTAATGTTATTTTCAATTTTAATTTTGATAGCATTGAGTGTTTTACTCTCTCTAATATCACTAGGAATAGCTTTTATTTTCAGCATTTCAATATCATGAGCAAGACTATCAACTTTAGCAGCAAGAGTATCAATTTTTCCTAGTTTTCCTCAACAGTTTTATTAAACGCAGTTTGTGTGCTAATAAAATCTTAAGCATGACTTCAAGATCAGAGGGCACACTTCTATTGTTACTGTAGGAATTACCATAGGAATTACCATAAAAGTTGCTACCATTAGCAGGAAATGGCCTATAATTGTTGCTACCAAAATTATTCCTATAGGCATTGTTGTCGAAGTTGTTATTTTTAATGAAGTTTACATCAACATTTTTCTCATCATGAGCAACCAAAGAAGCAAGAGGAATATTATTTGGATCCACAACACCATGTCCATTCCAAAGCATAGTCATAATAGCATCAACTTTATCACTCAAGGAGGAAATTTCGTCAGCAGAATTTACCTTCTTACCAGTTGGAGCCCTTTCAGTGTGCCATTCAGAATAATTTACCATCATATCATCAAGAAGCTTTGTAGCAGCACCCAAAGTGATGGACATAAAGGTCCCTCCAGCAGCCGAGTCCAATAAGTTCCTTGAGGAAAAATTTAGTCCTGCATAAAAGGTTTGGATGATCATCCAAGTAGTCAGTCCATGAGTGGGGCAATTTTTAACCAAAGACTTCATTCTTTCCCAAGCTTGGGCAACATGCTCATTATCAAGTTGCCTAAAGTTTATAATACCACTTCTTAAAGAGATAATTTTAGCAGGAGGATAATATTTTCCAATGAAAGCATATTTGCATTTAGTCCAGTAATCAATACTATTTCTAGGCAAAGATAGCAACCAATCTTTAGCTCTTCCTCTTAAGGAGAAAGGAAACAATTTCAGCTTAATAATATCACTCTCTACCTCCTTATACTTTTGCATATCACAAAGTTCAACAAAATTGTTTAAGTGGGTAGCAGCATCATCAGTACTAACACCAGAAAATTGCTCTTTCATAACCAGATTTAACAGTGCATGCTTAATCTCATAAAATTCTGCTTTAGAAGCAGGTGGAGCAATGGGTGTATAGATAAAATCATTGTTGTTTGTGCTAGTAAAGTCACACAACTTAGTATTTTCAGGATTACTCATTTTAGCAAGCCTAAAACAAGCAACAGGGTAACTCGAAATTAAAAACTAGATGCAGGAATTTATTTTTTTTGGATTTTTTATTTTTAACAGCAAGCAAAACAAAAATAAAACAAGACAAAAAACAAAGTAAAGAGATTGGAACTGAGAGACTCCCCTTTCCAATAGCCTCCAAGTCCCCGGCAACGGCGCCAGAAAATAGCTTGATGGCTATGTGTTGGTGAACCCCAAGAGAAAGGTTATGATGTAGACAGCAGAAGTTTTCCCTTGAGAAATCTACCCAAGGTTATCAATCCAGTAGGACTTGATGATCTATCGGAAGGTTAGTGATGTTGACTCCCACTGGCGCTAGGGAGCTTGCACCAACGTGAAATCTGCACAGACACAAACCAGAACTTTGCCCAACACGAAACAGAGAGGTTGCCAATCTCTCCGGTCTTGCAGAAACAAAGAGTTAAACGTATGGTGTGGAAAACAGCAGGAAAACAGCAAGTAACAGGAAACAGATGATTGCAGCAGGTTGTGTAAACAGTATGAGGAAATTGGACCAGGGTCCACAGTTCACTAGTGGTGTCTCTCTCAGAACAGATAACTAGCATGTTGGGTAAACAAATTACAGCTGGACAATTGACAAATAGAGAGGGCATAACAATGCAATACATGCCAAGATGTCTACTATGAAATCTAGTTGGGCATTACAACAAAGTACATAGACCGTTATTCCAACAGCATCTATGCCTAAATAATCCACCTTCAAGGCAGCATCCGCATCCCATTCAGTATTAAGTTGCTAACAACAGATTATTGCATGAAGTAAAGTGTGTAATGTAATCAATACAAGTGCCCTTGGACACTGCATCAATGTTTTATCCCTAGTAGCAACAGCACATCTACCATCTTAGACCTTTCTGTCACTGATCCAGATATCTAGAGACTGAACCCACTATCGAGCATAAATACCCCCTCTTGGAGTCACAAGCATCTACTTGGCCAAAGCATCTACTAGCAACGGAGAGCATGCAAGATCAAGAGCACATAGATAAACAACTTGAATAAACATGGTATCAATATTCATCGGATCCCAGCAAACACAACATCTAGCATTACAATAAGATGATCTTGATCATGTTAGGCAGCTCACAAGATCTAAACATGAAGGCACAAGGTAGAGAGACAACCATTGTTGGAGAATGACTCCCACAAAACAGGGATAGTAAAGCTCATGAAGAGAGTTCGTGTAAGGGGCTGAACGCGTTGGTCAAACAACCCTCAACCTGCACGGCGACGGTGCTCGTCGAGCAAGTGGAGGGACATCACTACAGAGATGAACACCAGCCCGTACCCAGGTTCGCGGCCCTCATGTGGAGGTAACACCACTACTCCTGCTTGTCTGTATTGCACTGCTTGTAGAGGTTACAGTACAATGAGCTTGCCGAGGGCTCTCTTATGGCAATGGTGTACACAAGGAAGGGAAGCTATGGTCTTCTTCCTCCTTGCGCGTAAGTGGCTATGCTGGAATGAGAATGCGATCCCTTGCTACGGTGCTGCTCGTCCTCCTTTTATAGGCGCCCCGTGCTCCCTCCCTGCGCTTGCACTATGGTAGGGCTGTCACGTGGCGCAGAAGGAGCGCGGTGCACCGCAGCCCGGTTGTCCATGGACGCGGTCCATGGGCGAAAAGCTGACTCCTGTAGTAGAGTAACCACCGTCCATGCAGGACGGCCAGCTGGGGCCGCAGAGGAACGTGGGGGTGCCCACGATGACGTTGGCCATGGAGTGTAGCGCCGGCCGGTCCCCTTATCACCAAAGAGGAAACCCTTGTAGTCCGGTGCGGATGGCACAGCTTTGTTGACCCCTTTAATCACCAAAATGGCAACTGCGGCGTCGTCGTCACCGCGCGCAGGGGCGCGCGTCACTCTGCGGCCGCTGCAGAGCCCATGTGCGCTCTGCAGGGTTGCTTTGCAGCGAAGCGATCTCCACGAGGGCCTGGGCGCCCTGTAGAGAATTCGGCGTTGACCTCTCCCCAGGGGAGATTTCCTTGAAGAAGGGGCAGTAGTGGATATGGCCTCCGCAGGCCTCTGCTGCCTCAAAAGCCCTCGCGAGGCAATCGCCTCGCGAGGCTCTCCAAGCCGTAGGCTTGGTCCTTAGCGAAAATTCGCCATCAAGTGTCGAGGGCCGTAGAGGACAGGCCCAGCACACCCTGGATTTCACTGGGCCGACAGTAGCCCCCGGGCCCATGATGGGCACGATGTAGTCCAATGGACGCAGGCGAATCGTCATGGGCCCAAAGTGTCCGGCCGGCCTGAGACACGTGTAGGGCAGTTACGCCGCGACGACACGTTCTCCTCGGAGATGATGGGCGTAGTGGGGGGTCCCACCACGTCTCGGTAACTGCTCTGAGGGGAATAAAGCCTGCAGCGCCGGTTCAGGCAGCAGTTACTGCATCATTTGCGCGCCCGTCTCCTCGCTCTTGACGTCTGCGCTCCTGTTCCGGCGCTCTTCCCCTTTGCAATCCTGCGGCAATGGCGCCCAAGAAAGCCTCCGCGGCCTCGAAAGGCAAGGCCGTGGTGCAGGGCGGCGAACCTGCCGCGCGCAGCAGGTCGGCGACTTCGAGCCGGCTCTGACCGGCTTCCGCTTCAAGAAGAAAGCGCAGCTGGAGAAGGTGCGTCACATGGCGGCTTCAGCGACCAACGAGCACGGCGCTACGGTGCTTAAGACGGCGGACAACTCCTTCGGCGGCTTCTACCCCATCTTCATGCACCCTATTCGCCGGGCTCGTGCCTCCTTTCTCCGACTTCTTCCTGGCGGTTCTGGAGCGCTACCAGATCCAGGTCCTTCATCTCCATCCTAACTCCATCCTGTCCTCGCCATCTTCGCCTACCTCTGCGAGGCATACATCGGCATTCCACCCTCGGTGGACCTCTTCCGCAGCTTCTATGCGCTCCGGTTCACGGCGAACAAGGAGCGGTCAGGGTGCGTGTCCTTCCGCATCACCGAGGGCATGAAGGGCATACATCCCCATCGCGCGGAACGGCGAGAACATTGTGACCAATGTGACGAAGAAGGTGGAGGACTTCCGCAAGCGCTGGTTCCTCATGAAGTTCGGCAGCCGGAGCGCCTTCTTCGACCTGCCCGAGCGCCTCCGACGAAGAGGGCGAGCTGGTCTTCTAAGGCTCAAGGGAGCCGCGCTCGGCCCCGTGATGAGGCGCTTGAAGGACCTCCGCGAGGCAGGCCTCACCGGGCAGATGGTGGCCAAGGACTTCGTGAAGCGCCGCATTGCTCCGCTCCAGAGGCACGCGGACGCAATGTGGCTATACTCCAACCAGAGGGACAAAATGCGCCTGAGCGCAACCCTCTTCACGCAGCAGGAGGTGCGCACCATCATGGAGACACTCTTCACGGCTCCAGATATCCCCAAGCCCGGCGATAAGGCGGTCCCGCTCCACAGGATCGATCTTGGGCGCCGCGTCTCGCTCGTGCAGACGATGCCGAAGTTCGACCGGTGGGGCCTGGTGCCCAAGGGACATGCGGGGCCTCGCGAGGATCCTGAGTCTGCGGCGCAGGGGGCGCCAGCTGAGGGCGACGAGGAGACGACGGTAACGCCTGTGGAATCCGACGCAGGCGCAACCGGCGCCTCGGGAGGCTCTGCCTCTTCAGCGGAGAACTCGAGCACCTCGAAGAGCGCGGCGCCTGAAGTTGAGACCCACGAGGCCTCCTCAGGCAGCAGCGGCCAGTTCGTGGTCGCTCCCTCGCAGCGTGCTGAGGGGCAAGAGGAGAGCGACGATGACGGAGCTTCATCAGGCCACTGCGAGCCCCGCTCCAAGGCCATTCATGACCGAGCCGCCGGGAGCCCAGCGGGCATTTCCTCAAGAGGAAAGCCGAGGCTCTCGAGGGGTCCGGCGCCGGAGCCGCGCCACCGAGGCCGTGGCGGTCGTCAAACACGGTGTGGGTCGATTCCCGCGCCAAGACATCTGGGTAAGAACCGACTCCCTTTTCTGTTTGAGCTTGTTCTTGCGTAGGCTTCTTGAGGAGTTTTTGAGCTTTTGCCTCTCCAGGGGCCCCGAGGTGCCGAAAAGGCGGAGACTTCGGAGGCTTGGAGAGATCCCCAGCGCTGCAGCGGCGTCTGCAGCGTGTACAGTCGACGAGGTGCCTCCCGAGGGCACTGCTTCATCTCCTGAGGCTGCGGCACCGCCTCCTGAGGCAGAGGAGCACTGCGAGGAGAAGGAGGGGGAGGCAGAGGTGACGACGCCTCCACCTATGCGGCCTGACGTCTCCCCCATGCGGCCGGAGGGGACGCCGAGGTGGATGCGGCGAGGTTCACGCCGCCGGCGAAGGAGCGTGCCGCGGTGACAGGGGCGTCCGCGGGAGCGTGCACTGACGTCGAAATGGAGGAGGCCGCCGCGTCATCGCCCCCACCGAGCACGAAACTTGGAGAGGCCACAGCGGACTCTGAGGCCGCTGGGGAGGCGGCCTCAGCTGAGAAGGCCAACCCTGTCCCTGGAGAGGAGAGCGCTCCCCAGGGGCAGAAGTGACGGGTTGATGGGGAATGCCCCGAACCCCCAGGAGGCCTCCAGCGCGGGAGGCGAGGGGGGTTCTCATCAAAGCCCCCTGAAGGCCCCTTGTGTGGACGAAGAGGGGGCTCGCACCAGAGCCCCCAGGCGCGCCTTGAGGCCACTCGGAGCCCAAGGTTGGACGCTCCGGAATCCTCGGCAGGCGCCGGCGTTTCCAGGCCCTCCGGCGAGCCATGGGCCTTAGTTCTGCGGGGGCGGCGCCCCGTTGCAGCTCGCCGTGGGGCTGTCCTCCGCTCGGCGAGGGAAATTCTCGACGGGCTTGAGGCCCAGCTTGCGAGGAGGATCGCTCCAGGGCGGAGGAGGACGCCGAGCTTGCGCGGGGCTGGGCTTGTCTTCATGAGACCGTGGAGAACTGCCGCCGGAAGAACGAAGCTGCCCAGGCGCACGCGAGGCAGCGCTGCGCTCTGCTGAGGAGATCCGCATCAGCGTGGTCCGCGAGGTCGAGGAGACCCTTGCGGACCTGGGTGCTAGGCGCGAGGCTCTCGAGGCAGAGACCGAGGCCAAACACCAGGAGCTGGCGGCGCGCGAGGCGGCGGTCTCCGCCAAGCACAAAGAGCTTCTAGATCGCGAGGCGGGGATCGTTGCCGAGTCGGAAAATGTGCGGCAGAGTTTGGAGAAATTCCGTGAGAGCTTGAGCATTCGCGAAGACTTGATCGTGCAGCGCGGAGTTGAGCTCGACGCCCGCGAGACCGAGGCGCGCAAACGCGAGAACAGGTTGAGCAGATCGAGAAGGATCAATCCGCGCAGCGGGAGCACCTGGAAGCCCGCGAGAACAAGGTCACTCAAGACGAGGAGTTCTACCAGAAGCGCCTTGTGCAGACCAACGAGAACCTTCGCAAAAAGGAGGAGAAGATGGCGGAGGAGTCTGCGACGAAGGAGAAGCTCTTTCGCGACAGCTGTAGAAAAGACTTCGCGGATAAGGCCAAGAAGCAAGAGGATCGCTTCACGAAGAGACGCAAAGAGCTTGAGGCTCGCGTCAAGGACCTTGAGGCCCAGAAGAAGCGATTCGACTCTCGCCTCCAGGCTGCCGCGGAGGCTCGGGCGCGCGCGGAGCAGAACTTTGCCTCTTTGATGGCTGACATGAAGGAGTTGACCGCTCAGGTGGGCCCTGTCGTGGAGCGCGCTGAAGAGGCTGAGCATCGCGTGCAGGCGGCACAGGTCTTGACGCAGCAGCGGGAGCGCATGTTCCAATCCTTGGTGACCCGGGGGAACATCTCGCGGGGCAGCTAGGAGTGGATGCCCTGTGTTCCCGTCATGGGAACGCTGACGCCGCCACATACCTCGCCTACTTCGATCAGCTCTTCACTGTGCTCGAGGGCCCTGTGGCGGAACTTGGCGACGTTGTTGATGAGGAGTGCCGCAAGCTCTTGACCGTGGCGATCGATCGCGTCTTCGCCAACCTCCAGCGCCTTCACCCCGGCTTCGACTACGAGTCAGTGACCGAGCCCATCGAGGGGACCAGCCTGGGAGCTCTCCAACTTGGTTCGAGAAGAAGTCAACGATTACGTCGACCGCTTCAAGAGGGTTGAGGCGGAGCAGGCCGCTGAGGAGGATGAAGGCGCCGAAGAAGAGAAGGCTGAAGAGGACGGCGATGGTGAACCCTCTGCCTAGGCCACTCCTGCAACAAGATGCGCTTGGCGCAATTATCTTTGTTTTAAGACTTGTTTTAATTCATGCTGGCTTGTAAGATACTTTGATCGTATGCAAACATGTGTGTGTGTGCCCCTCGAAGGGTCCTTTTATCCCTGTTCCATGTCTTTCTTCGCTCTACGTCGTCAGGACCCATCTCTTTGCGCTATGACACCGCCGCTGCGGTATGCCGGAGCGTGACTCGGCAAGGCCGGGGGGTGTTTAAGGCTTGGAGAGGTAAGGGCTCTCGAGTCGCGGTGCTCGAGGGCCCCCTTTGACGCACAAGCAGTCCATGGAGTGTGAGAGAGAAAAAACCGCTCGAGGGACGACAGGTGCCGTGAGAGAGAAAAACTCTGAGGGGCGCGAGCGCTAGACTTAGCTTGGCGAGACTTTGGCCTCGTAGAGGGCGTTGGCTTCCCTGATGGTGCGCCCCTCTAGGGGTCGGAGCGTGACTTCTCGACCTTGGGGAGGACTCTTGTTCCCTGTATTGGTTAGAGAGGCAAACCCAAAGCAGGCACATGGTAGTAAACACTCATGCGCGCTTATAGGCTTCCTCATGGTATCTCGCGAGGAGAGTAAGTACCAAGGTCCTTTGGTGAGGTGGCGTGTTTTGGGAGCAAGCCCATGGGCCAGAGCTCTTTGGGGAGGTAACAGGCGTGAGAGCGTGCTCACGTGCTAGAGCTCGGATCCTTTGGATTTTGCGGTGCTGTTGGGGTGCTCTTGAGGCACAGTCACCGTACTCAGCCCCCGCTCGCGAGGTGCGCATGGGGAAGAATATGAGCGCGAAATGAACTAAGATGATGAAAAGTAAAAACTCACCACCAAAATATTACATAGCGGCGCCTCAGCGCAATGTTTCATTGAGAAACGAATTGGTTCATTACACTTGGTGTGACCAAGATAAAGTTTTCCATGTCGAGGCATGGGGACCACATTCAGTGGCTGAGACTCTTCACGGCCTGCGGCGGCACGTAATCAGGAGAGCTCAGAGGGGCTGGCCCTCGGGAGGAGAAGCTTTTGTGAAGCTTGGAGGTGAAGTTGTGTGCTTCCCTCTAGAGACAAAAAATGTCTGGCGTGACTATGATCACGGGTAGAACTTGCGTAGATGCGCGATGTTCCATGGATTCTTGACCGGAATGCCGTCCTCCGTTTCGAGGCGTACCGCGCCAGGCCTGGCGATGTGTGAGACCCTGTAGGGGCCTTCCCACATTGGCGAGAGCTTGTGGAGACCTTCCCTGGAGAGGATTCTCCTGAGGACGAGGTCGCCTGTCTCGAGAGTGCGCGGACGTATGTGGCGGCTGTGGTAGCGTCGCAGGTCTTGCTGGTACTTGGCTGCCCTGAGGGCGGCACGGCGGCGCAACCCGTCAAGGAGCAGCAGGTCGTCGCTGTGGAGGTCTGCTTGATCGTCCTCGTTGAAGGCAAGGACCCGTGCGGATCCATGCTTGATCTCTGTGGGGAGGACTGCTTCAGCTCCATACACGAGGCAAATGGCGTCTCACCAGTGGGCTTCGTGGGGTTCGTGCGGATGGACCAGAGCACGGACGGGAGTTCGTCTATCCAGCCCTTGCCGTAGCCCTTCAGGCGATTGAAGCTTCTTGTCTTGAGGCCCTTGAGGACCTCAGCATTTGCTCGCTCGGCTTGGCCGTTGCTCTGTGGGTGAGCCACCGAGGCGAAGCAGAGCTTGGTGCCGAGGCTCTCGCAGTAGGCCCTGAAGATGCCGCTGGTGAATTGTGAGCCATTGTCGGTGATGATGCGATTAGGCACACCAAAGCGGCAGACCAGGCCTCTGATGAATTTTACTGCTGCCCTGGCCGGTATGCTGCGCACTGCTTCAACCTCTGCCCACTTGGTGAACTTGTCGACTGCCACGAAGAGGAAGCGGTAGCCCCCTTGTGATCTCGGGAAGGGTCCCAAGATGTCTAGCCCCAGACCGCGAAAGGCCACGAGAGCGGGATGGTTTGGAGTCCCAGTGCAGGCTGATGGACTTGCTTGGCGTGGAACTGGCACGCATCGCAAGACTGGACGATGGTGGTGGCATCTTGAAGCACTTGGGGCCAGTAGAAACCGCTCCTGAAGACCTTGCCTGCCAGGGTGCGTGCAGAGGAATGGTGGCCACACTCTCCACTGTGAATGTCTCTGATCAGCATGCGGCCTTCCTCGGGGGGGACGCACTTGAGTGCAATTCCATTTGGGCGCTTGCGGTACAGGTCTCCCTCGAGGATGTAGTATGACTTGGCTTGTCGAGCCACTCGTTCTGCCTCCGCGTCTTCTTCAGGAAGGACTCCCTTCAGCAGGTAGTCTTTGAGTTCGTCAACCCAGCCTGTCTCTTGATGCACCATAGCCAGCAGCAGACGCTCCCCTGAGGATGGACCGCAGTTGGGTGCCCCACCTACAGGAGGTGGTGGGAGTACTTCGTCTGTGCTTGCGGCTGCTGCTTCTTGTGGCTGCTTTATGGACGCCTTGGAGAGTCTCTCTTCAAAGACGCCGGCCGGCTGGGCCTGCCTTCGTGATGCTCGCTTGGCGATGTCATCTGCCTCTGGTTCTCCTTTCGCGGGATGTGCATGAGCTCCATGCCCCTGAAGTGCTTCTCGAGCTTGCGGACCTCTTCAAGGTAGGCGGCCATGTGGTCGTCTTTAGGCGTGTAGCTCTTGTTGGAGAAGTTAACCAGGAGCTGGGAATCACCCTTTATGAGTAAGTGCTTGACGCCAAGGGCGATTGCGGCTCTGAGCCCGGCGAGGAGGCCCTCGTACTCGGCGATGTTGTTGGAGATCTTGTCTATTGTGAAGCACAGCTGGATGGCGTAGTAGAGCTTGTCACCTTTTGGTGAGGTTAAGACAACGCCAGCCCCACCATTGCGGCAGGCGAAAGCTCCATCGAAGTGCATGGTCCAGTGGCTTGGCATTGTATCTCCCGATGACGCGGTTTCTTCTTCGCGAGGCTCTTCAGGAGTTGGGTCTGTCCACTCGGCGACGAAATCCGCCAGCGCTCTCCCTTTTATGACTCTTGTGGTGTCGAAGCGCAAGTTGAATGGCTGCAGCTCAATGTTCCATCCTGCGACGCGGTCAGTAGCGTTGGGGTTGCGCAGGATCTGCTCCAGGGGGAAGGACGTGACCACCGTGATGGGGTGGCCCTGGAAGTAGTGGCGCAGCTTCCTGGAGGCGATGAGTAGCGCGAGGAGGAGCTTCTGCTGCACTGGGTACCGCTCGCGAGCATCTCGCAGTACAGTACTGACGAAGTAGACTGGATGCTCGACGAGGGTCGTTGATGGTGCGGCAGCGTCGGCTCCCTCGAGAGGCTCCTCAGGACCTTTGGCGAGGTTTGCCTGTGGAGGAGCCTCGGCAGGGGTGCTCGTGGAGGACTCGACTTGAGGCTGTGGGCCTGGCACTGGGTCTGGAGAGACTGTTCCTCGTCGGGAGGTTCTGGACTTGGTGTGGCAGTGCTTTTCTTGGGGAGAACTGGCTCTTCTCTTTCCACCACCAGGACGGCGCTTGCAGTTTGTGGAGTGGCTGCTAGGTACAGCTTCAGATGCTCGCCTGCCCTGGGGGCTACCATGACTGGTGAGCTAGCCAAGTATTTCTTCAAGTCCTCAAATGCTTGTCAGCCTCTGGAGTCCACTTGAAGGTGCCGGATTTCTTCATGATCTTGAAAAATGGCAAGGCTCTCTCGCCGAACTTGGAGATGAAGCGGCCTAAGCTGGCCATGCATCCTGCTAGGCGCTGCATGTCCTTGAGGCGGCGAGGTGGCTGCATGTCTTCTATAGCCTTGATCTTGTCAGGGTTTGCTTCTATGCCGCGGTGGGACACGAGGAACCCGAGGAGCTTGCCTGAAGGCACCCCGAAGACGCACTTGGCGGGGTTTAACTTGATGTTCACCTTGCGCAGGCTGGCGAAGGTTTCCTCGAGATCCTTCAAGAGAGTGTCTCCCTCGCGAGACTTGACCACGATGTCGTCGACATAAGCTTCTGCATTTCTTCCCATCTGAGCCCCCAAGGCGATCCTCATGAGCCTCTGGAAGGTGGCGCCGGCATTTTTCAGGCCAAAGGGCATGCAAGTGTAGCAATACACACCACAAGGGGTGAGAAATGCTGTTTTCTCCTCGTCTTCCTTGGCCATTTTGATCTGGTGGTAGCCTGAGAAGGCATCCAGGAAACAGAGGAGATCACAGCCGGCGGTGGAGTCCACAATCTGGTCTATCCTTGGCATGGGGTATGGATCCTTGGGGCAGCCTTGTTTACGTCTGTGTAGTCGATGCAGAGCCGGCCTCCTCCATTGGGTTTTGGGACAACCACACCGTTGGAGAGCTCGAATGATGTCTGCTGCTTTCAGCTTCTCTACTTCTTTGATGATGAACGCTTGCTTCTCGGGGGCTTGTTTCCGCGCTTTTGCTTTACAGGGCGTGCGTCTGGACACACGGCTAAGTGGTGCTCGATCACCTCCCTTGGTACACCGGACATTTCTGACGGAGTCCATGCGAACATGTCAGAATTTGCCCGAAGGAAGGCGACGAGCGCGCTTTCCTATTTGGGAGGCAAGCCAGCGCCTATGGTGACGCTAGCCCCCGAGCCCTCAGCCCCCGAGCCGCTGGTGCTCAGCGACACCTTCTTTGTAGATGCTTGCTCTTGAGTGAACAGTTGTTTCTTCTTCTTGGGCCTCTCGAGAGGCTCCATGTCCTCGTCAGCGGGGAATGCCATGGCAGCGGCCTTGTAGGCGATCTCGACAGCGCGCGTGGCGTCCTGTACGTGACCACGTATGGTGATGGTGCCACCGCTGCCAGGGATCTTGACCATGTTGTAGGCGTGGTGCGTGACGGCCATGAACTTCGCGAGGGCGGGGTAGCCGAGGATGGCGTTGTAGGGCAGGCCAATGTGCGCGACGTCGAAGTCAATTAGCTCGGTGCGGTAGTTCTCCTGCGTGCCAAAAGTGACCGCGAGCCTCACTTGCCCCAGAGGCGAGATTGAGCCGCTGGTGACCCCGGTGAAGGGCCTGGAGGGCATGAGCCACTCGTAGGGCACTTGAAGCGTCTCGAAGGTCTCGACAGAGATGACGTTTAGGCCTGCACCCCCATCAATGAGCGTCTTGCCGACGGCGATGTTGTTGATGGTGGGGGTGCACACCAACGGGAGGGTGCCCACAGTCTTTGTAGACTTGGGGTGATCTTTGGCGTCGAAGGCGATGGTGTACTGGGACCACTTGAGGGGGCGGGACGTCTCGACCCCGGGAAGCGCTGCGTTGAGCTCGCGAGCGAACTGCTTGAACTGGTTGTTCGACTTGGGCGCCTGGGATCCGCCGAGGATGCATGCCATGGCACCCTTGGGGGCCTGGTAGCCTCCAGGCTCTTCGTCGGGCAGATTGTTGTTTTTCTCGGCGGCATTCGCCTGAGTTCCCTGAGGCCTCTGGAAGTTGCCCTTGCGTCCACCTTTGCGGTAACCACGGCCTCTGCCGCGGCCACCGCTGCCTTCTTCTTGCTCACGCTTCTTGCTCAGCTGCTTGAGGTCATAGCAGTTCTCCGTCGCATGGCCGCGCCTGTTGTGGTAGATGCAGAACGGGCGGTTGTCCACCTTTTTCTCGCCAGCCTCTGGAGAGTCCTCGCGAACATGCTTGGCGTCGGGTTCAGCTGCCAGGACTGCGGTAGGCTTGCGCTTTATCTCGTCACGCCTCTTCTGGGTCTTGGATCCCTCGACAGGGTCGTCTGTCGAGCCCACCTTGACGAAGAGGAGCCCTTCTCTGCCTTGGCGCATTTGTCTGCGATGTCGAAGAGCTTCACCACGGAGGAGAGGGTATCATGGATGCCGAGCTTCTCGAGCATCCTGTGGTTGGTGACGCCCTCTCTGAAGGCCGCAATGACGTGCGAGTCCGGGATGTTCGGGATCTTGTTGCGGACTTGGCTGAAGCGCTGGATGTACCTGCGGAGGGTCTCGCCAGGCTTCTGGCGCACAGCTCGCAGGTCGTTGTAGGTGAGGGCGCGCTCGTACGTGCCCTTGAAGTTCGCAACGAACTGCTGGCAGAGCTCCTCCCACGAGTCAATGGAGTCCTCGGGAAGGTTCAGGAGCCACGACAAGGCGGAATCCTTGAGAGCGTGGGAGAACCAGTTGGCCATGACCTTGTCGTCTCCCCCCGCAGCTTGGATGGAGGTGGTGTAGAGCTGCAAGAACTCGATGGGGTTGTTCGTGCCGTCGTAGCCCTTGGGTAGGTCAGGCCTGAACTTCTGTGGCCAGACGACGCGACGCAGGTTGCGGGTGAAGGCCGCGCAACCTGTGGCGTACGAGGCGATGCCACCCTGAAGAGCACGGCGGTTCTGTCGCCCTGCTTGGCCGATTTCCTCGACGATGCGCTTCTGGAGGTCCTTCTGGCGCTCCATTTCCACCCGCGCGTCTGGGGGTGTCCGCTGCACGATTTGACAATCGCGCGGCGAAGACGCGTGGGATGCGGCCTTGTGCGCCGCAGCTGGAGGCGGACCTGGCGGAGGCGGCGGCGGAGGTGCGCCATGCGCGGTGGTTCCAGCGCGTCCGGAGTTGTGGTGCACCAGAGAGCGCGACGCCGCAGGAGCAGCGCGCGGTGCTGCCGCGATGTCGACGAGGTGCTGGAGGCGGCCGAGCCAGTTGTCGTGCGCCTCGGCGGTGGGGCGGTAGCGGAAGAGCTCCGCGGCCATGAGCAGCGCGGTGTTTGGGCTGGGCGCTGGACGCCCAAGAGTGGAGGCGCTGTGGCGCTGGGACGGATGCGAGGACTCAGCGTCCTCGCCGTGCCCGTGGTCGACGTCGTCGTCGAAGCGGTCGTCGTGGTGGCCGTCGTCGTCCTCGGGGTGCTCCACACGCGGTTCAGCGGTGTTGCGCCCCGTGGCACGGCTGGCGCGGGGACGGCCGCGAGGGTTGGTGGTGTTGGCAGCGGGCTCGGTGGTTGCCCTGCCTGATGCCCGCCGGGTGGCGCGAGCTGCGCGAGTGTCCGCCATGGTGCAGAGGTCGATGAAGGTTGAAGACGCGCCTCAGCCCCCTACCTGGCGCGCCAATTGTCGGAGAATGACTCCCACGAAACAGGGATAGTCAAGCTCACGAAGAGAGTTCGTGTAAGGGGCTGAACACGTTGGTCAAACAACCCTCAACCTGCACGGCGACGGTGCTCGTCGAGCAAGTGGAGGGACATCACGACAGAGATGAACACCAGCCCGTACCCAGGTTCACGGCCCTCGTGTGGAGGTAACACCGCTACTCCTGCTTGTCTGTATTGCACTGCTTGTAGAGGTTACAGTACAATGAGCTTGCCGAGGGCTCTCTTTTGGCAATGGTGTACACAAGGAAGGGAAGCATGGTCTTCTTCTTCCTTGCGCGTAAGTGGCTATGCTGGAATGAGAATGCGATCCCTTGCTACGGTGCTGCTCGTCCTCCTTTTATAGGCGCCCCGTGCTCCCTCCCTGCGCTTGCACTATGGTAGGGCTGTCACGTGGCGCAGAAGGAGCGCGGTGCATCGCAGCCGGTTGTCCATGGACGCGGTCCATGGCGTAAAGCTGACTCCTGTAGCAGAGTAACCACCGTCCATGCAGGACGGCCAGCTGGGGCCGCAGAGGAACGTGGGGGTGCCCACGGTGACGTTGGCCGTGGAGTGTAGCGCCGGCCGGTCCCCTTATCACCAAAGAGGAAACCCTTGTAGTCCGGTGCGGATGGCACAGCTTTGTTGACCCCTTTAATCACCAAAATGGCAACTGCGGCGTCGTCGTCACCGCGCGCAGGGGCGCGCGTCACTCTGCGGCCGCTGCAGAGCCCATGTGCGCTCTGCAGAGGTTGCTTTGCAGCGAAGCGATCTCCACGAGGGCTGGGCGCCCTGTAGAGAATTCGGCGTTGACCTCTCCCCAGGGGAGATTTCCTTGAAGAGGGGCAGTAGTGGATATGGCCTCCGCAGGCCTCTGCTGCCTCAAAAGCCCTCGCGAGACAAGTCGCCTCGCGAAGCTCTCAAGCCGTAGGCTTGGTCCTTAGCGAAAATTCGCCATCAAGTGTCGAAGGCCGTAGAGGACAGGCCCACACACCCTGGATTTCACTGGGCCGACAACCATCTAGCTACTGCTATGGACCCGTAGTCCAGGGGTGGACTACTCACGCATCACTCCGGAGGCAGGCATGGTGATGTAGAGCCCTCCGGTGATGATCTCCCTCCGGTAGGGTGCCGGGAAGAGCTTCAGAACTCCTACGATCTGAGATTGACGATGACGGCCGCGATGGAACTTTTCGTGGAATATGGTCGACCGTAATAGGGTTTTCGCGTCGCGGAGAATATATAGGCGAAGAGGCGGCGTCGGTGGCCGAGGGGGGCCACCACGCCATAGGAGGGCGTGGCCCAGGGTGGGGCCGCGCCCTAGTGTGGCGTGGCCCCCTGGTGGGTCTGCTCCGACTCCCCTTTGGACTCCGTGATCTCCTCGTGATATTATTGACGATGTCTTTTGTTTCGTCCAATTCCGAGAATATTTCCTTAATAGATTTTCTGAAACCAAAAACAGCAGAAAACAGGGAACTGGCACGGTGGCATCTTGTTAATAGGTTAGTCCCAGAAAATGCATAAAAATGATATAAAGTGTAACCAAAACATGTAGCAATTGATATAATAACAGCATGGAACATCAAAAATTATAGATACGTTTGAGACGTATCACTGACGCTCTCTAGGGTTTCAGACATGGATGACGGAGGCCTGCCTGAAGAGGTGTGACGAGGCCACGCTGGAGCTGCTCGCTGGGGACAAGGACCTGGAGGTGCGGCGCTACCAGCTCTATGCCAGTAAGAAGAGATCCTCCCCAACCTCCTTGTTTCTTCTTGCTGCTAATCCTCTCCAATTTATGTGGGGACTTCCCGTCGATTCTCCTATATAAAAAGAACGAAAGGTTCCACATTCTGCCGCTCGGTTTCGTCAAGCCCCGCATTGATTTTCGTCCGTCCTTATTTTCCGCGTATCATGACTCATTTCTTTCCGTAATCGCAGCTACTCGTCGCGTTTCTTTGCAGCATCTCTACCCTCCACAACCACGCGGCATCGTCTCTCTACTCACGCCTCCAAAATCCAAGCCGCCACCCTTCCTCCTCGAGTCCACCTACAGTCTCCTTCTCCCTCATCGCCCTTCGTCTCCGGGTCGGGATTGTCTAGTTTAGTCGACGGCGGCAGTGGACAAGCGGGAGCAGTCATGGAAGGTCGAGCGCGGGTCGCCACGGAGGCGGGACGACATGGGTGCCGCCAAGGAGGCCCAGCTCTGGGCCATCTACTGCTCCTTAATCTGCAACGTCGGCCTCAGGCTCAAAGATGTAGGTAAGCTTCCCCCACTGCTCCCCTTTTGTTCCTCCTCTGCGATCCACCCATGGAAACAGATGCACGTCGAGCCGATGCCCATCGACCGCGCGCGCTCGTCAAGATCCAGCACGAGTTATGGGTCGCTCGCGACGACCTTCTCGTGGGCCGCCTCGACGAGGTGATTGATGTCTTGGCTTGGCCGGATTCCCCCTTCTCTACAAGTCCTTCTTTCTCTACTTGCTCAGCCGGCGGCTAACGCTCTCTAGGGTTTCGGATGTGGATGACGGAAGCCTGCCTGAAGAGGTGTGACGAGGCCACGCTGGAGCTGCTCGCTGGGGACAAGGACCTGGAGGTGCGGCGCTACCAGCTCTATGCCAGTAAGAAGAGATCCTCCCCAACCTCCTTGTTTCTTCTTGCTGCTAATCCTCCCCAGTTTATGTGGGGATTTCCCGTCGATTCTCCTATATAAAAAGAACGAAAGGTTCCACATTCTGCCCGCTCGGTTTCGTCAAGCCCGCATTGATTTTCTTCCGTCCTTATTTTCCACGTATCATGACTCATTTTCTTTCCGTAATCGCAGCTACCCGTCGCGTTTCTTTGCAGCATCTCTTCTCTCCACTACCACGCGGCGTCGTCTCTCTACTCACGCCTCCAAAATCCAAGTCGCCACCCTTCCTCCCCGAGTCCACCTCCAGTCTCCTTCTCCCTCATCGCCCTTCGTCTCCGGGTCGGGATTGTCCAGTTTAGTCGGTGGCGGCAGTGGCCAAGCGGGGGCAGTCATGGAAGGTCGAGCGCGGGTCGCCGTGGAGGCGGGACGACATGGGCGCCGCCAAGGAGGCCCTGCTCCGGGCCATCTACTGCTCCTTAATCTGCAACGTCGGCCTCAGGCTCAAAGATGTAGGTAAGCTTCCCCCTCTGCTCCCTTTTGTTCCTCCTCTGCGATCCGCCCATGGAAACAGATGCACGTCGAGCCGCTGCCCATCGACCGCGCGCGCTCGTCAAGATCCAGCACGAGTTATGGGTCGCTCGCGACGACCTTCTCCTGGGCCGCCTCGACGAGGTGATTGATGGCTTGGCTTGGCCGGATTCCCCCTTCTCTACAAGTCCTTCTTTCTCTACTTGCTCAGCCGGCGGCTGACGCTCTCTAGGGTTTCAGGCGTGGATGACGGAGGCCTGCCTGAAGAGGTGTGACGAGGCCACGCTGGAGCTGCTCGCTGGGGACAAGGACCTGGAGGTGCGGCGCTACCAGCTCTATGCCAGTAAGAAGAGATCCTCCCCAACCTCCTTGTTTCTTCTTGCTGCTAATCCTCTCCTGTTTATGTGGGGACTTCCCGTCGATTTTGGTGAAAGAATTCTATACTTACAAATATGTATCTTCTTTGTTCAGGTGTTCATAGTTCTATACTGAGTGAGTAGTTAATTCTTGGTAGATTTAGAACTAGCAAAACCGTTAAGAAATGCTTACCTTAAAGTTCAACATCTCGATTTTGGTGGAAGAAATATGAAACCAGTGGCATAAAACAAAACTTCAAACCCACCCTTCGTAAGAAAGGGAAATAATTGAACCCTCAACTATGTCCATCCGCTCTATCTAATTCGTGTCTCAAATACTCTTCGTAAGTTTGAATTCAAACCACGACACTTATTTTGAAATGGGGGAAATAGTATACTAAATAAAAACATCTCACACCAAATGTCAGTTACTACAATTTCATGCTTCATACAATGCTTCATACAAGCGAGTTATAGCTTACGTTACGGACGGAGGAATAGTTTTTTGGGGTTAGCTCCTATTTGCGAATTCGAAGCACTTCTTTTTCCATTACACTATTTTGGAAACCTAAGGACTCGATCGTGATCCTTTGTGTTTATAAACTCCAAAAGCTGGGCAAATTTGATCTTTAAATACCAAAATTTTACATACTGTGTTCTCTAAGACCATTGCAGTATTGTGATGTGCATTTTCCGCACACACGGTACTACGGTAGCCCCTCGAAGCATAAAAAATCAACGGAAATAGGAAACAAATCACATGATCCAAAAAATTGTACAACAACGGGAAAAATCGATGTGGTCTTAAGGGTCAAACTTATTCAGTTTATAGTCAAGCGATAGCTGTAAATAAAGGTAGTCTTCTTGCAAAAGAAAAACATATATCTTATTTATAGGTCGCACGGTAAATTTTATTCCTCAATGAACCAAGTTGCATCATAAAACCTATAGTTAGAGAAAGAGTTGTGTCCAATTGAAGGTCTAGAAATGTTCTTCTGGCTAGCTACAAGTTTTCTAATCTAAAATCGCACTCCGTTAAACTACCTACCTTACCGGATGCAACATCAGTGTTCAAGATCGTTGAAGAAATAAGAAACCATTTTTCAGTCAATTGAGAAGTGCTCTACCAAATGAAATCGGTAACTGCTACTAGAGCGTCGTCCTCATCCTTCTCTCTCTGCTACAGTACCAGGAGAAGGCGATTTTTGAGAGTCGACCGTCGTCTCATCCTCGCCGCCGTTGAGGCGTGGGTTCCTCCCTCTCCGTCGGCTGCCTCGGCGGCGGGAGAGTGGGGGAAGCCCGTCTCATGGTGTGTACATAGGGTAGGGTTCGGGGGTTCTCCGGCCGGCGGCGACTGGGAGGTGGAGGAGCTGTCGGTGCAGGTTTTGGTCATGGCGCGGTTCCCCTTCGGCGACGGTGCTCCTTGGAGGCTGCTCGTCACGCGCTCGACTTGTCGGAGCCCGGAAATCGCTAGATTTCTTCGGCTCCGTCCACACCACGGCCAGATCCGGGAGCAGCAGATCTGGGTTTGGTTTCACTGGAGGTTCTTGCTCCAGATCTTCGCAGCGGCGACGGCGGCGTCGACAGTACCTCTTCGGAGGCAGTGCGGAAGACTTCCCGACTGCTTCGTGGTGGGCTCCGACGATCCAAGGCTTGGGGAGCTTGGGCAGCGGCGCGTCAACGGCAGCTCCGGCGTCGGCTTCGTTGCTGGGTACCAGAGGACTTCAATGTAATTTTCTGTTTGTTCTGGACCTATCTGTAAGATCGTGGATCTGGTTGTAATTTTCTCTCTCGCAAAAAAAAAAAATTCGGTAACTGGTTGGAGAGAGCGATAGCAGTCAACGACAAACCTAACATCTGGATTTTCTTTTCGGACCTTGAGCTCTTACCGGAAGACGAAGACCAAATTAGAGAATCCAGTGTAGAAGGCAACCCACGCGCGTGCTTGATTTGACCGCGCCGAAAAGTCTAATCCCCGTATTCTCACTTTGAAAAATAATAACCATTCACACTCGTGTGACTTTTTGGCCATATAACCTGGGGTATTGTGATATTTTACAGACTGGAAAGGTAAATGTTTGACTAGACTATATCAAACTGCTTCCAAGATTACAACCACCGTGTCCAACCTGCATACTGCTCGTCGTCATCTCGTACCTAATCCCCACACCATTTGCCACTTCTTCCTTCGTCCTCACACAATCTGATTACCTGCTGAGCTCCATAAACAGATCAAATCAATGGCGGGCATAGTTGGTTCTGCCGTCGCCGGCGAGGCAGTCCGAAGATTATCTTCGCTTCTATCAGGAGAAGAAGGCTGTGAGCGCGAGACTACCGAGATCAAAGTGGACCGAGTAGAGATGGCGGTGCTCAAGCTCGAAACCGTCGTCGCCATGTCTGACGATTGGCAGATCACGCACGCCCCGCTGCTCCGCTGGAAGGCAAAGCTGAAGCGTGTGCTCAAGGAAGGCAAAGGTATCGTACGCACTCACAGAAGAAATAATACTACCTTGGAGCGGATGCGAAGCAACTCCCTCCCACGGCGCATGGCTCAGGTAGCTAAGCGGTTCATGCCTTTCAGCCGTGGAACTGATCCTGGCGACGACGATGATCTGACCGACTCCACGGTGAGACGGTTCGAGAGAATAGCGGACGGCGCGGACGACTTCTTAGAATTCGTCAGGTGCGGCGGCGGCCGTCCAAGGATCTTGACGTTCCTCTCAAGTTTCGCTCGGTCGGTGGCGGCTGGGGAAAGGACGGAGTTTTCAATTAGGATGGAGGGCGGCACCGCAGTGATGCTGCTCCACCCATGGTGGCTCGAAATCGTAGGAGGTGTCGACGGCGGGATGAAGGCGGCGGGCGCGGGCCTGTGGATGTCCTACAAGCACGACGTGGTCTGGGACAGGAACTTCATGGTGCCAGCAGCGTTCCGTACGTCCGAGGACGTGGACGTTAAGAGGATCGCCGCCAACTACGTGGTGCTACTGCCGCCCCAGTTCGGCGCTTCCTGTGTTGCTGCGATGATGGAGCTAGTCGCCGGGATGGCCTCCCACGGAAGAAACTCTCCGGCTGTGTACGCCATGTATGCGCGTTTCGTGCGCGCAGTCGAAGACTCTGTCAAGAGACTACACCTGACGGAGGCACTCAACGTGACGAGGAGGGTGGACGAGCGCCAAAGGATATGGGAGGCCCATCTACCGCAGAAGACGATGGGCTGGGCTGAAGCCCAGAGCTGAACCCGGGACTGACACCTGCACCGAATTAAGCTACGATAACATCGGATCCAAGGCAGGAAGTTGTAACTGAATTCTAAACCCAGACAGAGTATCTCTTCTTCCTCCTCGCAAACCTGTGTGTTCAGAGGTTCTCCAATCTCGGCGTGACACCGAGGAATCTTGTATCCAAATTACTGTAATCGGCACACGTATTATCATAGCCGTCGAAAAGTCGTGATATAGTGGCACCTCGATCCACTTGGTTCCGCAAATAAAATTCAGCAGTCCAGCTCGGACCAGGCCTTCGACCCAATTTTAAAAAGTCGGTGGCCTCGCAACAATTTTAAAAAATTCACCATCTCTGCAACTTGAAAACCAACAATTTTATCTACACTAACACCATGTGTGCACCATGGTCCGCTCTGCTCTAACTCCGCCACTGGATGAAGGCACCTTCAACTTTGAGGCAACAGGAACAGTCGATTGTGGAAGGCAATGGTGGTGCCTACGCAGCTCGACGCGACTGTCCATGCTGCCGGTGTTTTATCCACCCAAATCTGTTTTGCAGTGGTGCAAGGAGAAGGTTCTGAATATACGGGGTATGGTTCTTCCAGACGTACAACACGGAGCTGTATGACGAGTGAAATTCAAGGGGCCGTACTGGGAGGTTGGTTGGTTGGGTTTATAGGCTTTGAACTTAGCTAAAATCAAAAGCAGCTATTTAGATACTTTTGTGACTTATAAGCCAAATCTAGCCATATATAAGCCTAGCCAAATCGACATCAATGCTTTAGCAGTTTACACAATACAGTAATTAATATTGTCGCTGTTGTCGTGATTTTTTCCCTTTGATTTAAATTGACCAACGATGTATCCTCTATTTTTCATCATCGCCACTACTCTCTCCTTGACTAATTGAATATCAAGCTTTTGTACTAAAAAACAAATTTATTTAGAAAAAATATATATCATCTACAAACCAAAATAGTTCATTAGATCCATCATAAAATATATTTCTGTACAATATGCATTCTTAAACCATTAGATGATTAGATCCACATTTCTTTAGACTTGGTCAAACTTATTTTTTTTACTTAGTACAAAAAAAAACTTCAAAACTAATTTGGAATGGAGGAAGTAGCTGTGTTAAGCTTTCAATATAAACATCTGCTTAGTTCCTTCAAGAACATGGTAACCAGGTTCCAAACAAGCCTATAGCCTGAAGGGAACTCTTAGCATATAAGGCTAGTGTACAGAACTCCAAAGGGTTTGCTATGGCATATGGCAACGTCTATCTCTAAAATTAAAAAACGATTGGTACAAAAGTTACATCGTTGATGCCTTGTGGGACGAACAATTACAATGCCAGCATGTCTCTGAATTTGCCTAACTTATAACTTAGTATCACAGAAGAAATACAGTGGTTGGTGGCTTCAAAATCTCTTTGGCAACTCAAAGAGCAAACCCTGACTGCAGCTGCCCCCACTGACCGACTATAGAGCATGGTGTGGTCAGCTTCTTATCAGCCTCTCTCACCCAGCATAGCTCAGCCATTGTACGACGCAACTCTGTTAACATAAGGCCCGTCAAAACGGGCCTCTCTCAAAGCATCAGTGCCATAGCTTTGTTTAGGAATTGATCTAGTGTGTTGCGCCAGAGAGCTGCTCCACATGCTGAGTTATTTCCTCGGGGCATGGAGTCTGGGCGCGTAATAGTTCCAAACGTTGGAACGGATGTGCAAATTGCAGGATATAGTCTTCATCTGTTAGAGATGGGGCAAAACAATATCATGCGTGCAAATAGTACTCAAGATTAGGACTGGCAATACGTGCATATTTTTTAGGGAGAAAGATGAAAATGCATCTAACTAGAATGGTGAAGGAGCTCTTACTTTCTTTGACAGTGCCATACAGCCAGCATAAAACCTCGTCAGCAAAGGCCAAGCAGACACCACCCTGAAGTACAGATCGAATATATTACTCCAAGAAACGTATGTTACACTGGAAAGTGCAAGAAAGTAATTGAAAACCACATATTCAAATCAAACGAATCTACTCACATATGTTGCATAGCAAGAAATTTGGAGAGAGTAGTAATTAGTTATCCTACGCACCAAATTAGAAAAGGTGAATACGTGGCATCAGAGTAATGTTAAGTGTACACTCCTTTCCCTATTAAAGATTTGAGAAGACAAATCAATTACTCCCTCCGTTCCAAATTAATTGACATGGCTTTGTCTAGTAACGAATGTATCTAGACACTATACAAGTATAGGTACATCCGTATTTAGACAAAGCCAAGTCAATTAATTTGGAACGGAGGGAGTATAAAATTTCATAGGTTATGCTCTTCGAAGTCCTAATACTCCACCTACTGTACTCACGCACTCACGCTCATGTTCTTCCTTAACTATCACTAGACTCCACTGTTGTGAATAAACACCACGAAAATTAATTTAGTATACCTGCCAGTAGTTCTTTGCTTTCACTTTTTGTGTGATATCTTTAGTTCTTAATCTCTCAGTTCGTACAAGTACACCAGCATCATTCCTGCAAGAAAGGAAGATAGGAGTGGAACTTAATCAAGCTAGAACCAATTTCGATGACCAAAAAACATCTATACATCTCAAACACCACGAACAGAACCAGGTAGGTGTACTCTTTTTCCTAATTGTGTCAAGTATCAATCATATGGTCAACATGAGAGGATTGGAAACTGAATGTCTTTCTGGTTCAATGCCTCACTATTAAGCAAAACCTCAGGTTGATGAGCATGCAATGTCACAAATGTATAGAACAAAAATTATAATGGATTGATTCCAAACATATCAAGAGAAGACAGCGACTGAGGCTCCGATGAATTATATGGGCATTCAAATCAAGAGTATGGGGCATTCAGAACGTAAATGAGGAATCAATGAAATCACAAAAATATTGGTTTTCTTCTGTATCTAGTTGGCAGCATTGCCGCAAAAGTACAGCAATTATTGAAACCATATTACCATAATTTTTACATATGTCAACCATAAAACTTATGAAATCCATGAAGTGTTAAGGATTTAGTCTCTGAGGAAGCTCGTCGTACGAACAAGGAATGCTGTGATGATTGAATATTACCTGAATCCAACGACAACATATGATACACCAGCAAGGAATGATTGAATCTGTAAAGTTTAGTCAAGTAAAAAATTATATTTCAAGCTATATAGAAGGTATGACTCCTGAAGAATGAAGATTAACACTACAAAGTTGGAAGTTGTCATGGCAGAGAGAATCATAACAAGATCGCCATGTAGTAAAGTTGTTAACATATATCCTCGGTACCGCATATGCAAGGAGCAAATCATTCTCAATACTTAAGGAAGTCAAATAAAACGTAAGAAATTTAATGATATAGAACTTCGCACTGCAGAAGAGAACAGAACAAGGAAATTACAAATGAAAGCTATGAAAAATAAATGTTTTCATGCAAATAACTGCAAAAATAAGAGGACTAAAATTTTACCCAGAACCTAAGTAACTTCTCTTTCTCATATTTTTCCACCGTATGATACTCCAGCTGTTACAAAGTTCAAAATGGTGACTAGATTGAATATATATGGTATCAGAATAATGGAAGTTCATGGCAAAAAATAACGACCTCTCTGCTTGTTTTCAACTCCACATAGAACCGCCTACCATCGTCAGTTGCATCACAGCAGTCCATCTCAGCACCCATGATAATGCGATGCGCGCCCAATTTCGTTTTTATTACAGAACAGTACTCTACATTTGCATCAATACCTCTTCCGTCCTCGTCAATAGAGTTCTCAGTAGCGAGATTTTCAAAAGAATAGCCCCAAAAACATCTGAGCATCAAATATGGCACCAGCAAGAAAATGTCCATCAAAATCGATGTTCATTTCAGATTCATCCATTGTAATGATGACAACTCTGAACATATGATTACAAGCATCAAGGCACTGGCTAAATTTATGGGCAAATGCCGATAGATTTGCAGCCCTACGCACATTTCCAAGTCTACCATAGATACTAACAATTTAGACAACTATATTTTATTACATGATACATCAGATCGGAAAAAACGCCAAAGAACTAAATCAGCGTTACGAAATTCAAATTGGAAAGAACCCGTTGTGCTATCACAATTCTTATCCTGAACTCAAAGCATCACCATATCTAGCATTCTAAATTTTAACTATTTCTTTGTAACTCAACTTTCTTAATGTCAAATGAGAGAGAGAGAGAGAGAGAGAGAGAGAGAGAGAGAGAGAGAGAGAGAGAGAGAGAGTTAAATCAGCACCGTGAAAGTACTTCACAAGATACCCCCTCCGCAAGTAAGATTACCACGACAATTCCAATAAAAACTAAACCATCAACATATTTAGCATACTACTAGATTCCAGACTATTTTATTTGTAACTCTGTCTCATGTCGATAAGCAGAGAGAGAGAGAGAGAGAGAGAGAGAGGTCAACCTCCTGCGCTCAATCTCGCTTTGTTGTCTTTCAGGGAGCTTATGGACATCAAGGTACACAACACCATTTCTTTTGTGCACGCCCATCTTCCATGGGTCTCTTAGATAAGCTGTGGCCAATATCTGACAATTTTACACATAGTTGCATAGAAAATCTGTCAGCATACAATCATAGTGAAGAAAAATATGCAAAACCTAGTTTGTTATAGTTCTGCAAAATATATGTGTATCTGTCAATCGATTAAAGCTAGATACAAACCAAACAGTGGTAAGCTTGCAAGGGTAACTACCTGACTTGTCCACATGGACAAACATAAGCTACAACAAGGGAAAAGAGAAGATGTTATGATTTAATTAATCTGTACAGGAAGAACCATACCTTGTTAAGGTTGTTGCGGTACGTCTGCAAGACAAGCATAAATGATCAGGAATTCCAATCTTATAGTACAATAAGAACAAATATTAAGTTGCAACAATGCATTTTACCACAAAATGTATGTTCTGAAGAGGCAGGTTTGAATTTCTTATGCATGCAAGAAGATCGCCAAATCCTTGAGAACCCAAATCTGACATTACCACATTAACCATGAATGAATGCTCTCAGATTGAAACAAATTCAAAAGGAAAAGAAACTTCCAAACAAAGGAATTATTATCTCCCTGGATCCAATTATTCAAGAAATTAATTTCAGAGTTAACTTCAATAACCTCCTTTCCCATTATGTATCCGAAAAAAAATTATCCAGTCTTACGAAAGACACAGCCGCAAAATCTCAGCTAAATTATAGTACAGGTGCAATAAATTCTTTCTACAATTTTTTTTTATCTATGTAGATGCCTTAAGAGGTGTTCCATCTAAGGTTACTCATGAAAAAACAGTTGCATCTACCATATAGAATAGGAGAAACATGCCATGCTATCAAGACGTTCTTAGAAATGTGCATAGGTCTATGACAACCGAAACAGAAGTTTGCAGGGAAGAATTTGCAGGAATAGCACAGTAATAGATTCTACATTAAACAGAATTGATAGTATTAACTAGAATGTAGAAACAAAAAAGGGCTTCTGAAAGAAAGTACCTCTTTTCTCTGTAAATGTTTCAAAACCTTTATTGAGATCCTCGCCAACATAGTCACAGATATTACGTTTGAAAAGCCTCTACATGATAAGGATGTTTAGTACAACAGCCAACTTTTAGGGCAAACTTTCTTTTGAAAAAAACGTGTTTAGAAATTAACAGGTCACACTTCATAGACAAACTTCCGAGAGACAGATTCACTAAAAGGGAACTGAAGTTGACAATCGGCAAGTCTGAGATCTTACCAAGCTGCGATCATCAAAATATACATCCCCGCCCTCAACACGGCTGTAGCATGCGAACTCACATGGCTGCATGAGGTAACAAAGGATATGGCTCAATAGAGAACAAAAACATCAAACAAATATCAAAAGATGGTAATAGTATGCACCTCCTGAAAAGCAACAGCTTTCCTTGCTAGAGTTTCTACACTCTTATTAAGTTTCATATCTGAAACGAAACCTTCAACGTTACGTCCATTTCCATATGATGAAAACCTCCCACCATGGCCAAAACTATTTCGTCCTCCTGGATGGCCTCCTGGCCTTGGAAGAATAGGTGGGCCCCTGCCACCTCCTCGTGCACCTCGAGAAAAATTGGGGTTCCGTACTTGGGGCAGCACTATAAGGAAAGGCACAAACTATAAGAGAGTGATAATGTCCTATAGCTAACCTAGATAAACTCAACCTTTTCCAAGTATTGTCCCCCCAGAATATCGAGTATTCAGGCAAGGGAAACAATTCAGTCATCACATTCTCTACCACAAAGCATACGGGCATTATCTACCATTAATGGAGTACATGCAGGCTGAATAGGAGCAGACCCGTACGTTTCGGTAAGATACTAAGCATGGGCATAATTTCAGCTAGATACGCACAAAGCATGGAAATACAGTTTTATTTATTTATGTTATAGTTTTAAACCTTCATATCTTTAGTAGTCTAGTCAGGCGGTACTGTAAAAGAAACTTTTGATCAATTTTATTTTATTAAAAAAAACAGATTACAGTCTTCTTCTTAGTTGTAATTTACTGCATAATATAAGTCCAAATTAGTTATTAACAGACGTTCGTTCTTCAATACTTGTCTAGTTTTAAGTTTTAACCAAAAGAGGAAACGAAGATAGTTGAAAGTATCTTTCCGACTATAACAGCTACCCGACTGGGCCAAAACCCATTATGGTTCGTTCATGTGCTCTCTTCAATACATATTTGCTTGGTGCTTTTGTAAGTTGAAGTCTCCCAGAATCTACAAAAGCAGCGTGACATAGACTGCTGAAAGTTGGAACAATGATTCAAAACATAATGTCTGCAGAGTTCATTCATCGTGTACTACCCACTGCAGCAGCTACCAGAGCCCCATGAACAAAACCGGAAGTCAGAAAAGGTTGAGTAGGGTTTCTGTAACAATCTGTGCTTACCAAACAGTGAGGTGACTATTTCACCCAAACGAATTTAGCGATGGGTACTACTATAGTAACGAGAGGCAAACCTGGAACTAGATAGTTGCTCCGGGCGGGAGTCTTGACGTACTCCTCGTTGTCGGAGCCGAACAAATCTCTGGCCTCCTCTTCCTCGTCGTCCTCGTCCCTGTACCCGGCCGCGGGCCTGGTGGGCACGACGTCGAGCGAGTCGTACTCCCCCTCGTCGGCGCCCTCCTCGTCCCCGCCGCCGCCGGCAGCGCCGCTGCTGCTGCGGCCACTGGAGGCGCCCCCGCTGGAGGAGGAGGAGGACGCGGCGGCGGAGGACGACGAGGATGAGGACGGGGAGGAGGAGCCGGAGGAGGCGGCGCCGCCTCCCCCCTCGGCTTCGGCTTCGGCGCCGTACTCCTCGCCGAAGACGTCGACGTCCTGCTCCGAGAAGTCCATGGCCGGCGGTCGGGGCGGGGGTCAGTAGGCCGACCGACGGGACCAAAGGTTCTCTTCTTCTTTTTCTGGTCCTGGGGGGAGACGGGGTAGGGGTTGTAGTGGGAATCGACACGGCAGGGCGCACTGGAAATAGGTCCGATCGGTCGTCTTCCCCGATTCGGTCTACAGTCTTTTTCGGGGTCGGTCTTCGGTCACGAAAAAAAAAAGCAAGTTCGATGGAGGCGCTGCGGAAGACGGGCGCCGCGGGGGTTGGTGATGGCGCGTACTGGAGGCGCGGACGGCGGAGGACGATGGGCGGCGATGGGCGGCGCCGGCGGCCGGCGGTTGGGGTTGTGATTTGGACGAGAGACGAGCTCGCGAACACCGTCCACGAAGCTGGAGACTGGAGGGCTCGAGTGGTGCGTGACTGCGTGGGCCTTCGGGATCGAGGGCATAGTCTGGAATGTTGGAGCCTTGCCTGGGCCTTCGGTCCCTTCAGCCATTTCGGCATGACGACCAAATAACCGATTTTCGTTCGGTCTTTTCACTTTTTAGGTGTGACTTATTATATAAACGAGATATTGGTCACTAAACTCGTCCTACACGAGTGAATTCGTCGTTCAACTCTCAAAATGTGAAAAAAAAGTCTCTCAACGCCTACTAAAAAAGGTTTAAGGTAGGGGACCCCTTTTCGACATTCTTTTAACATAACCGTAGTGTGTTGTCCGTTTTGGTAGAAAGAGCATAGGAAAGTGGGCTAATTAAGTCTTTAATACCTAATTTACTTGATGAGGTACTAGCCATGTTACAGTACGCCAACGATAATGTATTCATGTTTCAGGATGACTTGGAGTCCGTTAGAAATTTAAAGAAATTACTATGTATGTTTGAGCATTTGTCGAGGCTTAAGATCAACTTCGTGAAGAACAAGGTCTTTTGTTGCGGGAGAGCAAAGGATAGAAGTGTAGAGTTTACCTCAATTTTTACATGTGTAGAGGGCGTACTATCTTTTAAATATCTAGGAATGCCTATGTGTAACAAAAGGCTTACAAAAATAGATTGGAACCCTTGGAAGATAAAGTAGAGAAGAAAGTTGGCGCTTGGATAGAAAGTACACCTCCTATGGTGATAGGCTTATACTTCTAAGGTCTTGCCTTAGTAATGTGCCTTTATATATGTTGTCCTTGTTTCCTTTGCCCAAGGGCTCAGGCAAGAGGATGGATTTCTTTAGCAAAAGGTTGTTATGGCATGAGCAAGAGGGTAAGAAAAGGTATCATTTAGTTTTGGGAAGAGGTGTGTCAACCAAAAGACCAGGGTGGTTTGGGTGTGATAGATTTGAGTATTGTAAATGTTTGTATGTTATGCAACTGGTTGTGGAAAATTGAAAATGAAGACGGTTTATAGCAGAGGCTGAGTAGGACTAAGTACATGCATACACAATCTCTAGCTCGTATAAAGTTAAACTAGTGCATTCTCTTTTTTGGTCTGGTCTGTCAAAAGTGAGGGATATATTTTTCAGCTTTTGTAGGAAAATAATTGGTAATGGTTTAAGAACTAGTTTTTGGGAGGATCCCTGGGTGGGTGAAAGAACCATTCGCGAGAGTCTCCCGAGATTGTATAACTTGTCAAATTACAAAACAGTAAGTGTAGCTAGAGTTTTCTCTGAGGGTGGAATGTACTTAACTTTAGAAGAAATTTGTGGGAGACCTAGCAGATATGTGGTTCAAACTGCAGGATTTGTGCTCTGGGTGCAGTTGCGAGATGTAGAGGATAAGTGTAGTTGGATCCTAACAAAATCAGGGCAATTTACATTAAAATCTCTCTATACTGCATTGAAAGCCTCTCAGGTCAAGGTATCTTACAGGAGAGTGTGGTTTGCAAAACTCCTCTAAAAGTAAAGGTTTTTCTGTGGCTAGCTTTTAGAAAAAGTATCCTGACTAAAAATGTGCTTTTGTCCTGGGGTGGAAAGGTTCCGATAAGTGTATGTTTTGCACCAATGTAGAGACTACATATCATTTGTTTTTCTGTTGCTCCGTAGCTAGAAATGTGTGGGGAGTAATTGGATGTACCTTCATGCTGAATATGTACCTGTAAGCTTTGATAGTTTACCAGCTTGGTTAGAAATTTTAACTGTGAAAGACAGTGTAACAGCCCATGTTTGTAATAAAGATAGTTTGCACTCATGAGCATCATGTAAATTTCACTAAGAAATTTTCACATCTTAAATAAGTTGGAACTTGTCAAAAGTGTTACAAACTTTGCTTATTTATAAATGTGGTTCAAAATCCCCAAAAATTCAAACTAAAATTATGGGGAGCTTCTTTATAATTATTAGAGCCTCCATGATTTTTCTCCCTATTTTTGGGCTATTCTAAGTGCCCCTAAAAATTCCTAAAAGTTTCTGTTTTAAAATTTCAGGGACTTGTTTGTAATTTCTAAAAACCTTGGGGACCTTTTCACAAAATGTTCCTTGTCTTCTTCCTCCAGGCAGGCAAGCTGCTCCGTGGCCGAGCCCGCCATGGCCACCTCCTGCTCGCCCCCTTCGCGTGGATAAGCCCAGAAGGCCGAGCTCTCCTTCCCCTCTCTCCTCACACCCGTGCTCACCTTCTCTTCTCTCCCTCTGGTCTCCTTCGCGCACGGCCGAAGCCGCCACCGTCGCCGACACGCGGTGCCGCCGCTCCACTCCTTTCCCGACGAATCGAAGAGAGCCACGAGCTCCGCCACCGTCTCCTCTCCATCTCCGTCAAGTCTCGCGTGCCGGGACGATCAAAATCGCCGCCGCCGTGCTCTTCTTCCCCACCTCCGGCCGACGGTTGCCGTCGTCGATTCGCTCCGCCTAGACCTCCTCCGGCTTCCCCAAGCACACGAACGTCCTCGTGGTGAGCTCACGGTCCGGTTGGACCTTTCTCCTTCCTTCCTCCTGCTCTAGTTCGCCGTGGCCGTGCTCGCCGTCCGCCGCCGCGTTTTGGTCGCCGCCAACAGCTCCGGCGACCATTTGGTCTGAGGCACCGCCCGCCTTGCTCGCCTCGACGCCCTCCAACGGGTGAGCCCGGTCCCAGCCCCGCGTTGGTGCTCCCCTGCTCGAGCGCGAGCTCGGAAGAGCGCCCAGCGTGGCCGTCGTCGCGTGCGTCACACACTGACGTGGCGCAGGCCCCGCCTGTCGGGTTTTTAATATTTATGAAAATAATTTCGGAAATTAATAAAACCCTGACGTGTGGGTCCCAAATGTCAGAGATTTAATAATTACAGAAAATGCTGAAATTTGTAAAATTCATATCTTTTATTCTGTAATTCAAAAAAATGCAAATAATATATCAAAATTTGCAGAAAAATGAAACCTTTACAACTATTGCATCTTCATGCATGATTAACCAACTTGTAATCCTGTTTAATTAGAAGAACGAAAATATCTTTTTATGTCAAATATGGAGTTTGTGGAAATGACATCTGTTAGTCATTCCAACTCCATTTAAATTGATATTCATGTCGTAGGATGCATTTCAATATCTTTAATTGGTCATATCATTCATATTGATTGTAGTGCATCGACGTCGTATGTTGATTGCTCTTTTCCTTTTCCGGTGTTTGGTTCTTATCGATAGAACACGAGTCCGGGGTTGGTCCTGAGAGCACCGAAGATTCATGTCGTATGTTTTGAGCATTTCTATCCTATGTTTCCCCAATTATTTTGAGTCCCAGAGTATAATATTGCATACGATTCGACTGTCTTTTATCGATAGTTAGAGTAATCCTATTGTGATGCATGCCCGGTTGTTGTCACCTATACATCCTGATCCACTGCTCCTAGCATGACTAGGTTTTGCTTATGTTGCAGCTAGAGCCTGTTTTATATCTTATGCTTAGCCATGCTTAGTTCTGCAAATTGATTCATCTATGGATGAATTGGAGCTGATATAACGAATCTAGCATGTTAAGGTGATGTGGAAAGATGAAGTGAGGTGATATAAACTTGCTTAAAGGCTCCGGTGGGAGGACACAAAGGTGGTGTCTTGTTCCACTAGCCGTCCCTAGGATCCGAGTTCTCGTACCTTGATCCAAGACTGAGCGTACAACCATGCGTAGGCCTATACTTGTAAAAGATACAAACATTTAAGGCAGATGATCTGTCCAACATTATCATCTTTTGCTACTGTAATATAGAAATTACAAAGTGTTTTTTCAATCAACTTTACTCCACTACATGTAAAGCAATCAACAAATGTCACATAACAAATGAATGCAGCATGGAAACAAATCGCGATAAAGAAGAACCAAATAATCGAATTTTAAAAGCCAAGATCTATCCATGCAGAAATTACCAACCCACTTCCTATCAACTTTACTAACCACAAACCAAGAAAACATTCCATATGCTTTGGGATGTTTTTACTTTGGAGAATGAGAAATTCTCCATATTTCGTCAACCTTTGAAATGCGTTAACCAAACTTCCTCCCTAGAGGGCTCTGCCACATCGGCAAAAAAACCCGGGGGCATATGCTGTGAACTAGGGGGCACAGGTGTACTAATGCACTAGGCAATCTGGGAAAAAATACAAAATTTGAAAACTTATCAAAATATTTCGAAAAAAATCATGCACATGCCTGACCATGGTACGCACCGCCGTGTTTTGTTTCGCACCGAAATGTCACCGTATGATTATGTCAGAAATTTGTCATTTTTGCCCAGGGCGCATACGGTGACATTTCGGTGCGAAAAAAATCACGGCGGTGCGTACCAGGGTCAGGCATGTGCATGATTGTTTTCGGAATTTTTTGATAAGTTTTCAAATTTCGAATTGTTTTTGAAATTCGATCCGGAGAGTCCGTTTTAGATCCGACGGCCCAGATTGCCTAGTGCATTAGTACACCTGTGCCCCTAGTTCACAGCATATGCCCCCAAAAAACCCACACTCCAACAGAACACCACCGCCGAACGAAACGAACACACGCGCCGCAGCAGCCCCCATTCCCAGAGCAGAGAGCACAAAAAGGCAGGCGAAGCAAGCAGGAGGAGCGCCTTGTCGTTCCCTGCCACCGCATCATCACCAACCCCCCTCCCCCTCTCTCTGCTCTCTACTCCATCTCCCTCAAAAAATCCCACTCCTCCCGCGCAAACCCCACCCAGATCTGCAACCCTAGGGCGCCGGCGCGGCCTCCCGGGGCGCGGCGCGATGCGGCAGCCGTGCTGCTCGCTCTGCAACCTCCGCTACGATGAGGACGAGCGCGCGCCGCTGCTCCTCCACTGCGGTCACGGCTTCTGCCGCGCCTGCCTCGCGCGCATGCTCGCCGCCTCCGCTGGCGCCGTCCTCTCCTGCCCGAGCTGCCGCCACCCCACCGCCGTCGGCAACTCCGTCTCGGGGCTCCGCAAAAACTTCCCCATCCTCTCGCTCATCTCCGACGCCCCCTCCTCCCCGTCCTTCCTGCACTCCGACTCCGGCTCCTCCTCCGACGCCACCGACGACGAGGACGACTTCTTCGCCGCCCCAAGCGCCGCCCCGCTGCCGCCGCCGCGCCCGCCGCGCCGCCCGGCTGTACCTCCGCCGACCTCGCCTCGCACCCCGACCTCAAGCTTGCCCGCCGCATCGGGAGCGGGCCACCTGGCTCCGCGGCCAGGAGGTGTTCGCCGGCACGCTCTCCCGCGGTGGTCGGGGTGGCGGTGGTGCCAAGAGATGCAAGCACCAGGTGGCCGTGAAGAGTGCCTCTGTCGGCAGCGGACGACCTCGAGGGTGTCAAGGAAGAAATAGAGCGGTTGAGACGAGCCTCCACTTGGTGTAAGAACGTGTGCACCTTCCATGGCGCAATGAGGGTCGGTGGGCATCTCTGCTTCGTCATGGACCGCTACGCAGGGTCTGTGCAGGAGGAGATGCGGCAGAATGGTGGGCGCCTCACGCTGGAGCAGATACTCAGGTCTGGCATTGCATCTAATCATGTCTACCAAGTACGAAGTAGTTTTGACTAGTTATTCTTGTTGCTGTTGATCGCTGAAAACGATAAGTCACCTTAAAACATAGATGATTTGCAATGTCAAATGTCAATTTATCTGATAACACCATATCTTCATGTTGCATGAGTTTTTGATGCTGCCTCCACAAGTTGTCTTGCTAGAGTGATTATTAACAATGACATATAGTTATATGGTAGTTTGAGCTGCAACATGGGAAGCGCTTATACTTGATTAGTGGCGCCATTCAATTTGCTAATGGCAAGCTTTTGGTACGGGTACGTGTCCAGCTACGTCTGGTTAAGTGCTGCCACCTTCTTTGACCGTATTTGTTGTCTTGTTGTAGGCGTAGGAAGCTGAGCTCTTATGAACTTAAATTTGATTTTAATTAATACCCATAAGGTTGAGGTGCTCTCTACTTCCATTAAAATCCAGTTGGTGCAAACATAGATCAAGTTGCAACATCACGTGTCGGTTTATCTGTCATTTGCATGATTTTTGAATGTTCATTAAAGAAACATTAGTAGAGCACACCCACGTTTCTAAAGAGAGAGACTGATAGTAAGGAGAGGTTTGATTTAGTTATCTTCATTTTTTAGGAGGCAAACCTTGAACAGAGATGCTGACATGTTGGACCCATCGGCTAGACCTATGACATATAGGTGTATAGTAGTTTGAGCTGCGACGTGGAAAGCGCTTACTTGATTAGTGACGCTATTCAATTTGTTATCTACGAGTTTTTGGTAAGGATATGTGTCAAGCTATGCGACGGGATACGCATACGGGGATACGGGATACGACATTTTTCAAAAACAACCACTCGGGATATGACGAGTATATAGGAAATAAAATAAAAATATGCCGTGTAACATAGAGTTAAGACATGATATTAATGAGAAAGAGATCAAAAAAGAGAATCTGTTTCTGGTACGAGCTTCTCCACATAAGCCACAACACCAGGACCAAGACGCCCTTGGATGATTGGCTACCGGCTGTGCCGCTCCCAGATACCATGCTGCCTATCATGCCACAAGCAGCCAATCAACAAGCAGCACAAGCAAAGAGCAGCAAGCCAGCAAGTATCTACCCCATCCAGTAGCTTAATGGAAGAAAATCTGAAGAAGGAATGAGGAGAGGCTGCTGGGTTACCTGCGGCTGCGAGGGGACTGATGGTGCTGGAGGGGGCGGTCGCCGGTCGAATCAGGTGTCGCGGTAGCGGCGGCGGTCGAGTCCAGGCGGTGGCGGCTTCCATCCAGGCTGTGGCGGTGTTATGTTCGACCTGGGATCCTGCAAAATTGGGCGAGGCGGCTTGTTGGGCCAGGCCGTATCCCAAATGTGTCCCATGCGTATCCCGCCGTGTCCTTGTATTCTTTTCGTTTCTTTAATTCAAATTTCGGGGATACTGCAAAATTCGCGTATCCCGACGTATCCCGGTGTATCCCGTATTCCTCCGGTTCGGCAGATTTTGCTATGTCCGTGCTTTTTAGCTGCCAGCTTCTTTGTTCCCTTTGGTCTGTATTTATTGTCGTGTTGTAGGTTGAGGTGCTGGTGTAAACATAGATCAAGTTGGAACATCAGGTGTCGGTTTATCTGCTAACTGTATGTGTCATTTGCATGAGTTTTTTAGTGGTCATTAAAGAAACATCATCACAGCACACGTTTCTGAAAAGAGACCGACAGTAAGGAGATATTCGATTTAGTTATCTTCATTTTTTTGGTAACTGTACGTGTCATTTGCACGAGTCTTTGAGTGGTCATTAAAGAAACATCATCAGAGTACACACGTTTCTGAAGAAAGAGCCGACTCTTCATTTTTTGAGGAGGCAAACCTTGCACAGAGATGCTGACATGGTGGACCCATCGGCTAGACCTAGACCTATGGCATACAGGTGTATAGTAGTTTGAGCTGTGACGTGGAAATCGTTTACTTGATTAGTGGCGCTATTCAATTCGTTATCTGCGAGTTTTGGTAAGAATACGTGTCAAGCTATGCCCGGTTGTGCTGCCAGCTTCTTTGTTCCCTTTGGTCTGTATTTGTTGTCGTGTAGGAAGTGCGGAGCTCTTATGAAATTAAAGTTGATTTAAATTAATACCCGTAAGATTGAGGTGCTTCAGTAAAATCCAGTTGGTGCAAACATATATCAAGTTGCAACGTCACATGCCGGTTTATCTGCTAACTGCACATGTCATCTGCATGTGTTTTGAGTGATCATTAAAGATGACATATAGGTGTATGGTAGTTTGGGCTGGGACGTGGAAGCCCTTACTTGTGGCTATTCAATTCGTTATCCACGAGTTTTTGGTATGGATACGTGTCAAGCTATGTCTGGTTAAGTGCTGCCAGCTTCTTTTTCCCCCTTTGGACTGTATTTGTTGTCGTGTTGTAAGCGTAGGAGGCTCAGAGCTCTCATGAAGGTAAATTTAATTGAGGTGCTCTATGCTTCCAGTAAAATTCAATTTGTTGATATGTCTACTCAGGATTTCACTGTTCTGCATGGCTTTGAATCCCAATGTGTTGTTAGTCAATTCCCATCGTTTTCGAGCCGTGAAACTGCAGTTCGTGTTATCCATGAACTGAGTGATCAGCATGCTCAGGCATGCTAAGAGCATATACTCTTTCAGAGTGCTGCTCATAAGTAAAATTTCTAAATAGTGTATGATGGTGTGCCAACACCCTGTTAGGTGCTGAGTTTTTTAGATAATATCTGGCACTTCCACATCCGATGTTCCTCTAGAAAACTTTTGTGGCCTTGACAATGGAAGGCGTGGAGCAAAATTTGACGTGGTAGTACATGTCCATGGTTGTTTTCTGCCGTGCAATGGCTAATGGAGGCAATCTATATATTGTGCTTGATATTTGTACTTTATTAGTACATCTTAGTGAAGGCCATTTCAGCCGATAGGTTCTAGCTTGCCTTGTTGGTTAATGCATTCCAATTCACCAGCTGTTCATGCTCAACGATTGTATTTATTCGGCTGGTTTAATATCCTAATATATTCGAAAACAATGTTTATTTATCTTAACTCACACTGTGTCTCAGAACTCTGCCGTTGATAGTCTAACCAAAACCACTTTGGGTCAAAGTTAATAGTTACATTTTCAAGTTAGAGTGGCAATGCAAAATACTGCCGTTTATGCTTCATTGCTATGATATGTTGATGGGAGATTTGCAATAGAAAGTGCTACGCAACTAAAACACAGCTAGCTAAGTGTCAAAGACTCATAAACGTTTGCTTCCCAGAATTTCTGTTTTGTTCCATTACAAAATATGCCAGAAGCTAAGTTCTCAACAATATACTAATGCCAGCTGCACTGTTAATAGCTTAGTGCTAAGCGCATGAACCAGCCATGTCATAATAGGAAAGTTTACTCAATTTGCCATTTCAATTCATTTATTTCTTCTGCCACAAGGGGGAGCCATCGCCCCGTTTACCAACATGTCTCAGGTTTTCATTAGCTAAAGCATAATAAAAATTTGAATCTGTTTAGTATGCCCGTTTTGTTATAACTAAATCTGTGGGATTTCTGAAGAACTCTTTCCTGGGCCTGGCTTTGCAGGTACGGAGCCGATATTGCTCGTGGAGCATCAGAACTACATGCAGCGGGTATTGTTTGTTTGAGCATAAAACCATCCAATATTCTTTTAGATGCGAATGGCCAGGCAGTCGTTTCCGACTATGGTCTTTCGGCTATTCTGAAGAACCTCACTAGTCGGAAAGTACCCGATGACTCTAACATAGCTGGCATGGATGCTACTGTGCCTAGCCCCAATTATACAGCCCCGGAGGCATGGGGACCATTAAAGAAGCCACTGATCTTGTTTGGTGATAAAATCTCGTTTGGTGATAATGGAATATCACCAGAGTCAGATGCATGGAGTTTTGGATGTACACTTGTGGAAATGTGTACTGGTGCTGTTCCGTAAGTACTCTGATTATTACTTTTGTGTTTCTTAATACTTGCGAATGGTGTGGTTAGATGCTAAATGAAATGCAGGTGGGCTGGGCTAAGTGTAGAGGACATCTATAAGTCAGTTGTAAAAGAAAAGAAGCCACCTCCACAATATTCAGAGTAGTAGGTGTTGGACTTCCCGGGGAACTGTGGAAGATGATTGGTGATTGTTTTCAGAGCCGTCCCTCAAAAAGACCATCTTTTCAAGACATGCTAAAAACTTTTCTTCGCCATCTACTAGATATACCAAGGAGCCCACCTGCAAGTCCTGAGAAGTAATTTCTTTATCTATGTTTGTACTACTTTGTAAGCATGAGAAGTACTTTCTTTATCTATGTTTGTACTACTTTGTAAGCATGAGAAATGGGAACTACCACATGTTCTGTTTTCATGTTGTTTTGGACATTGACATGGTCTCCGATGCAGACATTTTCATCTGCTAGCAGAAGAGGTGAACAATTTAATGATATGCAGTACCTTCGATAATAATGATAATCTACGAATAGCATACCCATGAATAAATAAAACCGCTTTTATGCATATTAATGATAATTTGAAAATGTTGACTAGACACATCTATTGGAACTTACTAAGAGAATGTAGATATATTAGACAAGGATGAAAGAAGTATTTGCTTTTGCTGCTGGCTCTCCACAATGTGCTTGTGCACTTAAAGGGAGATCTGCTTATGCTAGTTCTAGGCTAAGGTTGATTCCCATTTATTAGAAAGAAAGGGTATAAGTTCATAGAATCTTCACCGATAGCAGCAAATGATTAATATTGTCTTCCATATAATATGTTATAGTTTCCAAGTATTTTTTTGGGAGTATGCGAGCTTTCAGATATCAAGGATTCTAATTCATTACTTGCTTGCCCAATCAGTGATTTCACGAATGTAAGCTTGCCCAATGGGTGGAACCACCACGAACCTCCATTCTGGACCTCGTTCATGATAATCCGAATGCTTTACATCATCTTGTATGTGAAGGCGATGCTGCTGGTGTCAGGTTAGCTCTTGGCAACTTCTTATGTTTAAATATGCAGCTGTAGCCTATAACTGTATTAACACACGAAACCTTTTGCACCTGCCAGGGATCTACTTGCAGTGGCCGCCTCGAAGGGAAATGCTAGTTTAATTCGTTCCCTATTAGAAACACAAAATACAGATGGACACACCGCATTGCATTTAGCATGCGCAGAGGCTCATCAGAGCTTGTGGAAGCTATTGTAGCTTATCAAGAGAATGTAGACATATTAGACAAGGATGAAGGCCCTCCCATAGTATTTGCTTTGGCTGCTGGCTCTCCACAATGTGTTCGTGCACTTATAAGGAGATCTGCTAATGTCAATTCTACGCTGAGAGAAGGCCTTGGTCCTTCTCTTGCTCATGTCTGTGCTCATCATGGTCAACCGGAGTGCATGCAAGTACGTAATCATGTATTCATGTTCACCTCTTACATTTTCAGATCGCTTGTTCCTATTTTTACAACTTCTCTGTGTATTACGCAGGAATTGCTCATGGCTGGAGCTGATCCTAATGCCGTAGATGGAGAAGGTGAATCTATTCTGCATATTGCTGTAGCCAAGAGATATACCGATTGTGCTATTGTCATACTGGAAAATGGAGGTTGCAGTTCTATGAGCATACCAAATTCTCAGAATAAAACGTAAGAATATTTACCTAGTGGAAATGATGGCTGGCAATTAGGTCTTATTCATGTGTTCATTTATGCTGCTTTCGTCCACTATACTTTCTGTTAATTCATTTGAGCCGTGGCAGCTTGAGATCTTCCTCTTTTGGGTGTTTATCCATCCAATCTTTTCTATACCATGACACCATTCTTCACATGGTGTAGGCCATTGCATTATGTATGGAGACATGGAATGCCACTTTAGTGAAAAGATGGCTCGAAGTTGCATCAGAAGAGGAGATATTTGAAGCAATTGATGTACCTAGCCCTGTCGGAACAGCTTTGTGCATGGCAGCTGCTCTTAAAAAGGAGCATGAGAAAGGTAATTGCTGAATTTTCTTATACCATGGTCAGCAGATATGAATGAACATGTCAGCTCCTTAAGGACAATGATACAATGGACAGAAGCCTGCCTTTCTCCATGTCATACCATGTTTGTTCTAATAGTATATTTCTCTTGTATTGCTAGAGGGCCGAGAGTTGGTAAGAATATTGCTTGCTGCCGGTGCTGATCCTACAGCACAAGATGATCCACACTGTCGAACTGCACTACATACTGCAGCAATGATCAACGATGCAGAATTAGTAAAGGTAAAGGTTACCTGTTGGTTACATGTTTTCTACGCCCTTTTGCTGTTGCGTTGTATATATCAAAATATGACTTGGTTTTTCTTTGGTGTTTCTTATGACAGATTATTTTAGAAGCTGGAGTTGATGTAAATATAAGAAATGCTCAAAACACAACACCACTTCATGTTGCACTGAACAGAGGTGCAAACTCATGTGTTGGCTTGCTTTTAGCTGCCGGGGCAAACTGTAATCTACAGGTACTGTGGATGAGTATTTTTTAATCATTTTCAAAAGATAATTGGATAAGTCTAGAAACTGATTTCAGTAACATCTCTATGCATGTGGCCCAGTGTATTAGGAATTATGTCGTCAATTTACTTCTGTACTCGTTCAAATTTATGTGATTCACATCATGGATTCACCTTAATAACATATTAAAGTCTATACAGAAAGGATTAGTTACAGTAGACAGAAAGGGAAACAAAATAAGAGAACATCTCTAACCACTGGGATATTGCAACCTGTAATCCTGTATATGAGGGGAAGAACTAACTTGAACTAATCCTGCAGTCACTAACTCCTCATAACCTATCAGGACACACACTGCTATATATTTGAAATCAAATGTGTCAGTCCCAATGTCACTTCCATGTGTTTGCACACTGAAGCATATAAACTTTTCACTGAGTTACACATCCTAGATATCCAGCTCCAGCAATCTTGGTAGATGAGCATGAAGAATAGACGCATCGAATTCCCAGTTCGTGGAAAGTAATTTGTTAGTTACCTAATAATTGCAAGGCAAAAACATCCTTCTTAATTTGTGTGCATCTAGGCATTTCTGTTTACACATACTTAATAAAATCACAAGATTCAGTTGCACTTGAGGTGCTTATATCGAGTGCTATTGATTATCGATCCCTTTATGCTCTTTTGTGCTATGACTTGTTGATTTTTTATAGGATATATCAAAATTGAATTTAGAGTTCTGCGCTAGAGGAACATTTCAATGCTAATTTAGGGCCTTATTATAGTTAAGAAATGCATTCTGACAATGCTGATCTGATTTGATGAATAATTTACATCCACTGAATTTTCTATCTCACGATGGTACAAATTGATCCTTATGAAGCTGGAATTTACTCTATCCTGTATTTCTGCTACTTTTCTTTGGTTCTCCTGGCCCTTTTCCAGTTTAGTATTGTACACAAAATTGTAGTTCGGACATATTTTTTGTCGTTACAGTTTTGTATTTTCTTTAAAACCTGATTTTATTACCAGCGCACCACCATATGCCAACACTAGGTGTTCATGTGTATTTAATGTTGTGCTATATATGGTTAATCAGGATGATGACGGTGATAATTCTTTTCACATAGCTGCTGATGCATCCAAAATGATACGTGAAAACCTGAATTGGGTTGTTCAAATGCTACAACATCCATCACCTGCTGTTGAAGTGAGAAACCACAGGCAAGTTACTAGCGAATACATTTATCCCTACTTGTTATGGCCGCCCTTTTGTGGTGAGGGAGAGTGTAAGTATTTCGCTCATTATATTGTTTTGAGGAATCCTTCTATCAGGATACACCAAACTCTTGTAGTATGGTGGCAATACACCAAACGACATGACATAAAATTCATATTTGGCTGCTCAAGTAATTATCTGTAGTATGGGGGCTTTCCCTACCGCCCCCATGGGGTGGTCCACAGGGTTCATAAGTACCCCTCTTACTACGGGGTGTATACGTAGGAACACTTAGATCCGGCTCTACCCAAACTTTTTTGGTTCACCCCAACATTACTCACTTGTCCGACGTTGCTAAGCAGGTTTGGGATACTAAACGGACCTCCCAGATGGTAATCTTAAAGTGGCCGATTTACCCTCTTTTGCAATCAGTTTTGCTACAGCACCTGCTCCTCTAGCTAATTGCCCACCCCTTCCACGTGTGGTCTCTATGTTATGCATGGCTGTGCCTAAGGGCATATCGGTTGAAGTAGATTCTTCTTTTCTCTCAAATAAAAACCCCTTCCAACTGTACAAGCTTCTTCCAAGGCATACGGCTTTCTAGATCTATAGACAGATGGATCTTATATGAATCATATGATGAAGTGCCACACGAGTGGATATATAGGAAAAGACTGTTTGAAGTCATCTTCTTTACTTGCCTTTGTTTTTGGTTATGGGACCGTGTGAAGAAAATGGTACCATGGGTTACTTTACGTTGTGCAAAATTTACTTTGCACATCATATGTCATGAGAATTATTCCTATCAACTACAGAGGCTGGACATTGCGAGATTTTCTGGAGAGGCTCCCACGAGAATGGATTTCTGAAGAGTTGATGGAAACACTTGAAGATAAAGGAGTTCATCTCTCCCCAACCATGTAAGGAACTTATGTTGTATTGCTTTTATTTATCTTTTTGCAAATTGAAATATGCTTTAGCTGTTTCCTTGATTTTTATTAGGTCTGATGTTGATTTTTTGTTGCTTTCGACTTCAAATGCCTTGGGAAAAATTGCTGTGTTCTTCTAGGTGGTCCATGTGAATGCATATTACTCCAGGATTATATTTAATGCATTTTGTTAATGCTATTGCCAGATATCAGGTTGCGGATTGGGTTAAATTTAGAAGAACAGTTACATCTCCTGATCTTGGCTGGCAAGGTGCTGGACCCAGAAGTATTGGCTTTGTCCAGTCTATTGTAGACAATGACCACCTTACTGTATCATTTTGTTCTGGAGAAGCCCGTGTTTTGACAAGTGAAGTTATAAAAGTCATTCCATTAAATAGGGGCCAGCATGTCCAGCTCAAACCTGATATTTTGGAGCCAAGGTAAATATAACTTTGATGCTTCACGTTTCAAGTACTACACCCTTTTTGTGGCTGGTGTGTACCAGTAAAGTAAAGAAAGCAATGCTTATTATGTTGTGAGAGAAAGAATAGCTGTTCTGTTTCAGTGGGTCAGTGCATTTCACACGCTGTTTGAAAGCATGGTGAATATTGTTGTGAATTGTGATTTACCTGGACAATAAGATAATTAGAAGAATATGACACCATATGATGTTTAGTTCATTTTGAGTTGACACCAAATTGGAGTGAGTTTCTGCAATGTCTACTTGTAGCTACCTGCTAGTAAAATGTCCACATTGGATCTGTGTCCATATGATGATAAATTCTGTGGTACTCCATACACTCCATCTGCTGTGCTAGGTTACAATGCTGCCTATTTGTAGGTCAAGGATCCATACAAAAACCAAAAAATTGATGGAGACCTTCCAGTATGCTACATGTTCTGAATATGTTTAGTTGTTTAAAGTTTAGTATTTTAAATGATGTACTAGGATCATGCCTAATCCACGTGGTCAAAATGATGATAGCCAGCAAATGGTATCCTGCTCTTGCCCTTCCTTTGCAAAATAGAAGTTTGTGCTTCTGCCTATTGCAAAAAGCAAGGCTCAGAATCTGATAGGGGCTAATATGATTCTCATTTGAGGCTCGGAAAAAGTATACATTTTATCATTTGCATGTTAGTGCTATTAACCTTCCAATATATATTAGTGTCAATTGCATATAATATCCACTAAGTATACAACCTAATTATTTGCGAATAATAAGAAAACTCCGTACTTCCGTTCTGCGCATAAAAATGAACTGTAATCTGATAATCTTTTGTTTCTTCTTCAGATTTGGATGGCGTGGTCAGTCACGAGATAGCATAGGCACAGTTCTCTGTGTTGATGATGATGGAATTTTGAGAGTTGGTTTTCCAGGAGCTTCTAGGGGATGGAGGGCTGATCCTGCTGAAATTGAAAGGGTTGAAGAATATAAGGTTGGCAACTGGGTTCGGATTCGTCCCTCACTAACGGTTGCTGTACATGGCATGGAATCTATAACTCCTGGAAGCGTCGGTGTTGTGTACTCCATCAGACCAGACAGCAGCCTGCTATTGGGCCTCTGCTATCTGTCCAACCCATGGCTCTGTGAGCCAGAGGAGGTCGAACATGTAGACGCCTTCAAGGTATTTTATCTGTACTTAAACCATTTTTTTCTTGTCCATAACTCCCTATACTCAGGCATCTTCTTATCGTGAAATTCAGAGTTTTGTCGATATTACAGGGGCATTTGTCTGCACTTATAATTTGACTATATTTTGGATATATTAACTATTTTTTCTTCTGCGGAGAATATTTTGGATATATCAACTAATCAACAACCTCTCATTGGGAGCCATAATAGAAATCTTTTACTATAATTGGTTAGTCAGTTTTATATTTTTTCTTAATTAAGTAGTTTCGACAGCGGCGCATTGATAAATGGCCCATGCGTATATGTGTACTCCTGTGATCTTTACTGTCCTATTTTGTTTTTGCTTTTTTGTGATATTCTTTTATATGCGTATTTTCCAGATTGGCCATCAAGTTTGTGTAAAGAGGTCTATCGCAGAGCCCAGATACGGCTGGGGTGGTGAAACTCATCACAGCGTGGGAAAAATAATCGACATCGAGAGCGATGGTCTGCTTATAATTGATATCCCTAATCGATCTGCACCTTGGCAGGCGGATCCATCAGACATGGAAAAGATTGATGATTTTAAGGTATGGAACATCCTATTTTCCCCATCTTAGTTACTTATTCTGTTGGAGCTATTCTTCGTCCTGATGTTTGTAGAGCAATTCAATTGGACCCTCATTTTCTGTTTCTACTTGCAGGTTGGTGATTGGGTTAGAGTCAAAGCAACAGTCCCATCCCCGAAATATGGATGGGAGGATGTGACTCGTAACAGTATTGGGATAGTTCATAGTCTAGAAGAAGATGGCGATATGGGTGTTGCTTTCTGCTTCAGAAGCAAGCTTTTTCTTGTTCAGTTGCAGACGTAGAGAAGGCACAACCATTTGAAGTGGGTGAAAAGGTTCATGTGTTACCTTCCATATCTCAGCCACGCCTTGGATGGTCAGATGAAACTGCAGCAACTATTGGAGCAATCTCAAGGATAGACATGGATGGAACTCTAAATGTCAAGGTTTCCGGCAGAAAAAGCTTGTGGAAGGTTGCTCCAGGTGATGCTGAGAGGCTCTCAGCTTTTGAGGTTGGAGACTGGGTGCGGTTGAAACCAAGTATTGGCAGTAGACCTACTTATGATTGGAACAGTGTTGGGAAAATAAGCATAGCAGTGGTTCATAGCATTCAGGACTCTGGTTACTTGGAGTTGGCAGGTTGTTTCAGGAAAGGGAAATGGTTAACTCATAATACGGACATCGATAAAGTACAGCCCTTTAAATTGGTCTTCATGTTCGGTTCCGTGCTGGAATTTCAGAGCCCAGATGGGGATGGAGAGATGCAAAGCCTGATTCTAGAGGCATAATTGCAGGTGTCCATGCGGATGGAGAACTAAGGGTGGCCTTCTTTGGTGTTCCTGGGTTGTGGAGGGGTGATCCTGCAGATCTTGAGATTGAGCAAGTCTTTGAGGTTGGAGAGTGGGTTAGGCTGAAGAATGACGCGATGACTGGAAGTCGCTCAAACCAGGTAGCATTGGGGTGGTGCATGGGATTGGATATGAAGATGATGTTTGGGATGGGAGCATTCATGTGGCATTTTGGTGAGCAGGAAAGGTGGATAGGGTTTTCTAGCCAGCTTGAAGGAGTCAGCAGGTTTGTCGTTGGGCAGCGTGTGCGGATCAGTGTTGTATCCGTCAGCCAAGATTTGGTTGGTCTAATCATAATCATTCAAGTATAGGGACCATCTCATCTATTGATGCCGATGGGAAGCTAAGGATTCACACACCAGCTGGTGCCAGGGCTTGGTTGATAGACCCAGCAGAGGTGGAGAAAGTGGAGGAAGAGGAGGAAGTCTGCATCGGAGACTGGGTAAAGGTTAAGGACTCGGTTGCAACCCCCACATACCAATGGGGCGATGTGAACCACAGCAGCATAGGGGTGGTCCACAGGGCTGGGGATGGGGAGCTCTGGGTTTCTTTCTGTTTCTGTGAGAGACTATGGTTATGCAAAGGTTGGGAGGTGGAGAAGGTTAGGCCCTTCGACGAGGCGACAAAGTACGGATTCGACCTGGTCTTGTAACCCCAGGTGGGGATGGGGAATGGAGACATACGCGAGTAAAGGCGAGGTTACAGGTGTGGATGCAAATGGGAAGCTGAGGATCAAGTTTCGGTGGAGGGATAGACTTTGGGTCGGGGACCCTGCTGATATCATTCTTGATGATATCCCATCACCGACGGAATCTTCTAATGGCTTTTGTTCATAGTCTTGGGTATTCTTTTGACCCTATATACCTGATTCTTGCCCCCTTCCATTGTGCAGTATCTCATACTTAAGATCTGAATCAGCAGTGGAGGAGTTGCAAGTTGCACATAGGTATCATCGGATAGGCATGCCGGCTGTATGTGCGTGTTGATAGGCAGGAGAGAAAGAAGAAACGGCTGAAAACCTTGAAATAGACATGATAACCACCACTAGGTTCTTACATGTATAATTATGCGGCTGACTCCTTTTTTCTCTTTCGGTGTATCATATAGCAGTGTACAGGTTTGGACCTGAACATTAATTTAATTGATAGTTGCCCTGGTATCTTTACTTGTTTGGATATCGTGCTGGTAGATTTTCTACATCTTTGGCACGGCATGAGCTGCGGAGTTCCAAGCCCTGCCCCCATGTCCTGCAAGTGACATCCTGGTGCGATGCACAGATTAAAATGGTGTTTGCGCGTTCATCCAAAGCTGTTGTGCTGTTCAGATTTTCGGCAGCTATATTTCAAACTGTAGTTTTATGTATGTCACCTTAGGGAAAAACTGTTGGTTTCTGTTGCCAAATTGAACCAAAGATAGATCTGGTGTTTCTGCTGTGAGGGATGTACCAAAGAGCCAGGCGGTTTCTGTTTCTTTCTCTTTTCTGCTAGTGATACACTGCATTTATCTAGGCTCTCTAGCGATAATGTCAGCAGCTGCACCAAGGGCCCGTTTAAAGTGTTGGGACTGGGAGCTGGGACCTTGTTCGCAGAACATGTATGCTCCAGTAGCACAAGCAGTAGCTAAATGTGCACACGAGTGCCCAGTGTCCGAACTCGAGAGTCAAGAGACTGAACCTGACCAACAGCTTCAGTACATTCTAGTGAATTCTTCTACTAGTGATATTGAGCTGGTGCTGTTTAACTTCACTAGCTGCCTGCAGAAGGCAGAATTTGCAGGTTTACACCATTAACTATAGGTGTGCAAGTTGCAAGTTACTCCCTCCGATCCTTTTTAGTCCGTGCGTAACTTTTTTCCGTTTCTTCCTATTTACTCTGCGTCTTAGCATCGCTGAGAGATTGTTTCAAACCGTACCCTCCCATAAAGGTCATTCCACCCTAAGAAGAAAATGGCAGGGGTTCTTAGCATGAAAACACAATGAATACGTGTCTTGAGAAGTGAATAATGCTGTACATCACCTCCTATATTCCGCCACATCAGTCACTATCGTCTTCAAATTATGCGAGAAATATTCGTGCATAAAATCTTCGTCAATTTATCGACACAGTTCTTCCACTGCACATCATCTCATCACAAATTTGCACATCAATCATGTCGACCGATAAGTGACATGTATGCGATCTAATCTGATTTGTTCAGCATAAAAGGGGCAAGTGCACCCTACCCAGTTGGATCATCTATATTCAACCACCGGATTTCTATCATAGCTACCACCAAATCCCTACTAGTGCTTATCGCAACAACAAGAACAAAAAAAATATGCTAGGGCTCACTTAGGATACAAGAGTGGATAACATCGATCCCTAGCTAGATTGGGTTGGGAGTTGGGGGCTTGGGGCCAAGATGATTGAAGCTTTGTTGGTAAGCGTTATCTAACGGCTTTGGCTAGCTGCTGTCAGCGTCAGCGTAGATATCTTGACTGACCAAATGTGCATCAGAATAGAACATGCTTGGCCTACTAATCGATGAATAAATGTAGTGATTGTGCATGACTCAGCCTACTCAGACCTGCCATTGATTAACACTTTGTAGGGCGTCTTCGATCGGCGAGAAACTTCCCTGTCAGAGTTCAAATAAGTGGTTTGACCACTTTGATTGTGCTCTACAGTTCCGTGCCTGCACAATCACCACCATTAAGCAGCTGTCCCTAATATATGTTTCGAATATATGTTCCGAATAGTTGGGTTCGCCTTGACACTTATTCTCCACTTCCCATTTCTTCCTTTCCGACAGGGAAAAAACAATGCCGGCGGAACATAATCTGCCCACTATTTGCGACAAATAATGCTTGTTTAAAAAGAAAGCTTAATCACAGTTGGAGGAAAGCTAGCGTTTGTTAATGCAACCATAGGCATGATTAGAGATTCCTAACAACCCGGGCCATCCCCAAACCGACCCTACTTTAAGAAACAATTGTTTTTTTTGAAACTTTTTAAGAAACAATTGTTGGTGATAATCATGTGAGCTTTCCGGTTATTTTATGTTTTGTTCACCTGTTTTTAGCTTTCTTTCATCTTTTCTTCACCCTTTCTTTTCCTTTCCTTTCGTTTCCGACTTGGACAATCAGCGCACATGCATGAGTGAGTGTGTGAATGAATGATGGAGTACCTTGCACAGCAACCAAATGCACTGGAGAAACCACGAGTGTGATTCCATGTTTCTCTTGTCTTGTCATCGGAAAGGTTTAGGACAAGATCGACCGACAGACGCTGCCTATTACTCCCTCCGTTTCAAATTAGATGACTTTCACTTGTCTACATGCGAATGTATCATGCGGATGTATCTATACATGTAACGTGTCTAGATACATCCGCATGTAGTTAAATGAAAGTCATCTAATTTGTAACGGAGTGAGTAGTATGTCCGAATTGTATGGTCATGCAGCGTGCCCTCGTTGCAACACTGCTAGTAAATTGTAAGAATATTTCCTCTAGAGCTGAAAAGATCACATCCTAAACCATCGAACCTCACAAAGTATATGTCCTAGACCAGTCAAACCTTTTTCAAAGATTAGCCAAGCCCCCGATCTTGACAAGACGTGCCACCACTTGTCTCCTATTTGGCTTACAAAAATCATTTAAACGTTTAACCCTACGAACACATGTATGAAGCATTATCATTTTGAGTGATCTTTTATAAATGAGTTAAACGCTTGGGAGGTCATCAAGTTGCCGCGAATGAGCGGATTGGTCACCAACTGGAAAAAAAACTATCGGTCACTAAATTGTATGTTTGTGACATATTCGTCACTCCGTTATGACGGACGTTAAATCGCTGACGTGGATGACTGGATTTTACAAATACCCCCTTAAAAGTTGTGCTCCACGAATGAAACAAATTGCCCGAAGTCTTCATTTCATCTGTACACTACTCTGCTATCGCGATCAGCTTCGATCAGAGAAGTTTGGTGAGCTAACACAAGTCAAGCCAAACATATAAACCTAAGTTATAGTCGGTGGATCAAAGAAATGCATGACAAAAAGGGCACATATTCAAGTCACAACGGGTGCAATAATTGGACACGGGAAGTTTCTGCAATTATGCTAGCACCAACTATGAGAAAGAACAGATTCGAAACAGTTTATGTGGTGTAAGCCACGAAGTTGGAATATCATCCTTTTTGGTCAACAGATAAAGATTTTCATTGTAAAATGGATGGACAGTAGGCATCGTATACAGGCAATTCGTCGTGATGAAAAAGAAAAACAGATACATAGAGTATGAGTTGCATGCACCATCGTCTACACTATTCATGCCTTCCAACCATGCCTGTGGCACTTCTCGGTGTGATTGTGTCTGTTTTTTCTCAAAATGGGGAGCACAACCCCGGCTCTGCATCAGTCCAAGCGTACAGCCATTTTATTACACCCACATGTATATGTGTGTTATTTATCTTATCCGTCGCCCTCAACCAATTCCCAAACAAATTCATGATATTGATTGACGGTGGTAGGTTAAAAGTGAACTTTACAATTCTTCAAATAACGAGAAAAAGGCGAGCAAGAAACCTACATCAGCCCATATTGGGATACCAGTGATTAGGCAATTTTGCTCTAACATTATTATGCTTGGGCCCTCGATGTAAGAATCCGCGGCTACAAACATCCGGAAATACCACGTAGTCAGTCACTCAGTCATGTGAGAGTGATTGACTACTAAGCCTGAAGCCCTGAACAACTCACAAACAAGCTTAGCCAGCTAGCTGTGATGTCAATGACACTGCCTCGAGAAATATCACGTACTCCCTCCGTTCGGAAAAGGATGACTTCCATTTGTTCAAATGCGGATGTATCTATACTTGTAACATGTCTAGATACATCCACTTTTGGACAAATGGAAGTCATCCTTTTCCGAACGAAGGGAGTAGCATGGTAGCCGAATTGGTCTTAGACAAGGTTGACACCTCGCCCGCCGCATACTTGCGCAGCAGTCTCCCCCATCCCCATCAGTATCCTACTACAGCTGGCGACATCCACGACGTACTCTGGTGGTCGTTGTGGCGTCGTTCTTCACTGTTACCCTGGTGCCGTAATTATTTTTCATGACGAATGCTTCTGATCAGAAGCTCATATATCAGTTTTACATTAGCATCCTGGCAGGATACAACGAAGACCAAAGGGCTCATGTCAGTTCTGGTTTTAGAAGAGTTTTCTCATGCGACTATGCGAGAAACATAACTAAAAACAACATGCGAGTGTATGCAAAGAGAAACGGCAGGGCCAGGCTCCATTTGGAACAACCTGTTCCCTCTGAATTTGAAAAGTCACAGGTGGCATCTTAACTCTCTCACCCTATCACGCGACCCGACTGTTCATGATCATGGTCAGTCCTCTATTGGTTTTGGTGGATCCCATGAGACCTGTTCTTGGAGGAACTCAGCGACCACTTAATTTAATCACGACGAAGGACCAAGAAGTTTAGGGCCACTTACACCGGCGATCATCGACGGCTTCCTTCTGGCATGTCCTAGACAATTTTCTATTGCTCCAATATTTTAATTTTGCAGTATCCCGCGCGTCGATTTCGTCCTGACTAGTTTTTTTTTTTGAGATTAACATGCTGCCATTTTATTAGATACCAGCACTATCCGATGCCAAAAGGTTCACAACATACTTACCAAGTATTACAAAGCTTATTATGGCAGCCATCACTAGCTAATTTATGCGCTATCTCATTACAAGACCTTCGCACATGCTTAACCGACACTCTAACGAAACCCTTAAACATTTCTTTTATTTCTTGTGGCATGTCCGAGACGATTTTCTATTGCTCTCATATTATTTAATTTTGTAGAATCCCGCACGTCGATTTTTTTCCGACTAGTTTACAATACGTGGCGAAAGCAGAGAGGTCGGCCGTCCAACACGTACTGGTGCGAACGAGCCCTGTATTTTACGTGTTGGGAGCACATGGTCACGAACTGCGCCACATTCCACTTCCATCGGGATATCAATAAAACTATCAAAGATCAACAGCTTCAAGTCGTCTGTTTGACTAACCCCTCCAGTAAACTCGTTTCTCGGGTTGAACGAGAAAACAATGTTTCACCCAGTGCAATCTTCCACTGGTACGACCTGACGAAAAATTAAACCGTAGAGAACTTGGAGCAGCGCGGTTGGATCTTGGATCCTGCAGCTGATAGGGTTGCACTCACTCACTCACTCACAGTTAACTGAATCTTGCAGGCATTTTGTCAACTGTATCGGCTGCCGGCTTCAGTTGTTAATGATCACAATTCACAGCACCTTCCCTCTCGGTGACATGAGATCCGCGTTTTGGTTCCGGAATATCCCAGAACCAGCGACGGCATAGAAACAATACTACGGCCTTGTCCGGCCTCGTGCCTCTTGTCGTTTCCTTTGTAAGTTTTCCGTGGTATTAATGTTTTGGTGCCGGGGTATCAGACATTCAGACCAAGGAGAGGGAGACGAGAGGAAAGAATACTTTACCGTTGAATACTTTTCGCAGCCTGACAGACACAGAAATATATGTAACGCAAACACGACGGTAGCCACGTACGGCCTGAAAACATACAGATGCTGGTCCCTCCCCGGGGCTGTGATGTCTGATCCAGTGTATGAAAACATACATGTGGATCATGTATAGATACATCCATATTTGGTGGATAACAAGTCAATTAAATTGAAACGGAGAGAGCAGCTAATATCATGTGTCGAATAACAGCCGGACGAGTCCAGCGTCCAGAGCATGCATACCGCCAAGCCGGGTAGGCCGTTCTCCGTGCCCCCTGGAAAGCGGCACGATCAATCATACCAGGACATACCATCACTCACGAGCACTTTCAGAGATGGAGCTCGATCTAACAGGTTTACGTTACATCTCAGAGCATCTCGACTCGAGCGCCCAAACACCGGACCAAAATCGGCTCCCACCCGCGGCGTCTAAATGTGTTTTTGGTCTGACGCGGCCCTTTTTACGTCCGACATGCCCAGTTCACGCCCTTCGCTTGGGGAGTCGATAGGCTGCGCCAAACCAAACGAAGCGGGGCGCCATGTCGGCCTCTGGCGCGCGGGCCATGCCTGTCATCGAGACAGGAAATATATATCTCAGCGTCCTCTCGTCTGATTCATTGTTCCAACTGCCTTTTCTCGTCGCCACGATTTGGAACGCCGCCGCCTCCTCCCCTCTTACCCCGCCTCGCACCCCCTGGACGTCGTTGTCTCGCCGAGCCGCCTCGCACTTCGCCGTGTGTTTACCAGCGCCGGTTGGCCGACTTCTCCAGCATAGGCCGTATCGCCGAATTCCCACGACCCACTGTCACATCCCAAATTTAGAAACTAAGAAAAACTTAGTTTCACAAGACCCAAAATTCAGAACCAACAAAAACTTTTTGAAATGTTTCACTGATGGTTGTGTTTTCCTTCCCATTGCTGTGTTTGATCTTGTGTGAGCTTGGTTGTGATGTTGATCTTGTTGTGTCTGTTGCTTGAAAGGACAATTCCTCGGTTGTGCTTAACACTACCAATAAAACACACTTGGCAACATTTTGGAATGTGACTTAAGTTTAAAGCAAACTCCTCAAATTACTCAACAAATAGAAATTAAGATCATGAGTTAAAGAAAGGATCTTAATATATTAATCTGTCTACCTCACTCTCTATTCTCTCAAGCAAATACTTTCCTTATGAGATTAATTCCCTGGATGAGGTGAAAAGATGACCATCTCCTTCTCATACCCCTCCCTTCTCAAAATTATATAGTTCCCACTTAATTTTATTTAAACTATGAAATCTTATTTTATTCATTTGAATCAATTCAAATGTGTTTGTTTCTGACAAACACAAATACAAAAGCTAATATAATTGTCAAGGAAGTTCCAAGAGTTCGAAAAATAATATTTTGAACTTGCTTCAAAATTTCAAAGGATTATAATTTTGCATTTAAGAAAAATGCCATTTTTAAACCCTATGAACAAAAGTTGCTCAAAACATTTTATTTTGTAAAACCAATTTTTGTGGAGCTTCTACATGACAAGGGGAGCCTACCCAAATAATTTCAAAATTTTCTAAATTGATTTAGTGCCTCAATAAAATCCCTGAAAAGCTTCTGGTTTTCAAAGAAATAAAAGAAATAAAGAAAAGGACCTAGTTGTAGCTGGAAACAGAACTCCAGGGGGTTATCTAGAAAAGTGTCTTCGTGTTCCTGTAGCCGGGAAGCACGCCGCCGTGTCCCCCGCGGCGCCGCACCGCCCAAGCCCCCACAGCGCTCCTCGCCGGACCCCCCCTCCTCCCCTCTCCTCTGCGAAGTGGATAAAAGCACCACCGAGGCTCCTCTGCCCTCACCTCCTTGCCTGCTCCCTCCCTCCCCTTTCATTTCTGTCTCGCACCCGAAACCTCGCCGCCATGTTTGAGCTTGCCGTCGTCGATTGAAGCATTCCCGAGCCAAACCAAGACCACTAGAAGATCCGCCGTGCAGTCCTCTCCCTCCTCGTCCAGGGAATCGAGCTGAGACGCCTCCGTGTTCGAGATCGTCGCCATCTTCCCCGCTTCCGGCCGCCGCACTCCGAGCAAGCTCGCCGTCGATTCCGGCTTCCTCCTTCACCGATGCAAGCACTCACGCGTCAAGGGTGAGCACGACTTGCTTCTAGACATCTCCGTTGCTCTCCTAGCGCTCTATTTCGCCGTGTATCCGCAGCCCCGCCGTAGACCGTAGGTCCCCTCCGCTGTAGCTCGACGCCGAAGCATTTCCCCGGTGACCTATTGGTCCGTATCGATGCCGCTCGATTTCCCGTAGCTCGACGAGCATGATGCGCTCGTTTGCGAGCCCTAGAACGAGCCGTCGCGTCGCATCCGCAGGCGGTGTCGCCGGTGATCACCGCTGCGCGCGCGCTGGTCGTGTTTTCAACGCAGTCAAGCAAGGCCATGGACCCATGCGCTGACGTGGAATGCCAGCGTGGCCTTGGGCCCACAGCTCAGCGGGTGTGGCTAGCCCACGCCTGGGTAAAAGACGGTTCGGTTAGGATTTTCTGTAATTAAAAGAAAAGGCAGATTCCATTATAAACTTGAGAAAGTGATATCTTTTTAAATACTTATCCAAAAATGGCAAATGAGATATCAAAATGCTCAGGAGAAACAACTTTACCTCATAGCATCATTGGCATGTCAAACTAAGTACTGGAAATAACATTTTCTGGCACTTTAATAAAAGGGCAGAATATAAACGAATTTTGTAAAATCCATAACTTATTTAATATTAATCCAAATAATGCCAATCCAATTTTAGTGAGCTTAGTAATGTCGTCACCTAGCTCCCCTAATTTTGGTAGAATTAATTAAGCAATATTAGTTGTTGACTTTAAGTTAAACCCTTCTGGATTAAAACAAAGAAATATGTTTAATGGTTAACCCAAATGAGCTAGGACCAATTTTGTTAGCTCACATACAACCTTAGTTACGTGCTCCTCAAAGGATTTAATTTTAGGAACAACAGAACATTTTTGATAGCCAAAACTTGGTTAATTGGTTACTGGATTCAAACCTTTGTTTAGGGAGTTTGGTAACTCCAATCAATCCAAATCCAATTGTGTTGTCTTCTACACCTCAGTAGCTTTCTATGGAATTTTAGTTTGTATTTTTAGGACAAATAGAACTCAAGTTGTGCAATTAAACATGAAGGACTAGATTCTGCCATAAATTAAAACACATTCAAACAATAGTTAATTCAATTAAATCGAAATCAAATTGTGTTGCCTTGTGTGTGCAGTAGCTATATGTGATGCTTGAGAGTTGTTGTGGTGCTTGATTTAGTAAATTAGTAATTGTATGTATCACTTGTTTATGTTGATGTTAGATTATTTTGTATGATTAATATAATTGTCTTGCTTGTTAAACTTAGTTGTCTTGGAGTTGAGTACCAGCTTAAATATCTTGTTATTGTCTCCACCTTAACTTGGTGAGATATTTTGAATTACCAAGATTAATTGGTAGTTCCACTTTTGTCTGAAGTATTTCCTGATTAAAGAAAAGTGGTTGTTAAGTACCTTTAGTAGAAGATGTCTTGGTGCTCTATGTTTTTAGCATGTGGTTGGGTGTTATACTCCTGTGAGTATAATGCCCTTGTAAATGTAGATCTTAGTTTGTTGCTTGATTAAAATAGTGCTATGTTGTGGTTTGTTCCTTGTTTGTATACCACTTGTGGTTTGGTTGCTTATTGCGTGTTGTTTTATTTTCATGTTGCGACGCTAGAGATAAACGCTACCGGGGTGGTATTTGGAAAGGATTTATCGGAGAACGATGAGAGTTTATTTCTTTGATCAATGAGGAGAAGTCCAGGAACATCATGCTGAAATCAGGCAAGCTATTCTCTGAGCTTGCATCTATATACATCTATTTTGGTTCACATGTTTTACTTATAAAGAGCATAAATGATTTATGTGGTGTTTGCCACAAAAGCTATGATTTTGAAAACCCTTTTCCAAAATATAAGTATATTATTTTGACACCCTATATGGAGATATTAGGTGGAAATTCTTTTTCAAACTATAGGATGGGAAAAATATTGTTTACTCAAAACTCCTTTGAAAATACTTGTGTGGTTATGGAATACCGAGATGTCGGTGTTGAAGTGGAGAAATGGTCTCCTTTGGAAATACTTGTCGGAACGTGAAATACCGAGATGTCGGTGTTGAAGTGGAGAAATGGAGAATGGAGATGTTTATGAAAAATGCACATTGTGTCTTTGTACTATGACGACCAGCCAATAACCTGTGCGACCACATTTACCCACATATGGGAAAAAGGGCGTAGTCATATAGTTTGCTCATATTAGTACTGGATGCCTCAACAACGAGGATGACCTCGTTCCATGAGGGGATGGTTTGGTGACCTGCCCCTGACCTGGGTCCTCTTAAGAGAAGTCTACCGGAGGCCGGTATGAATGTATTGGAGAAAGAGGATTGAAGACGCCACCTTTGGGTCGCCGGGCAGAACTACGAAGTCCTCACACTTAGTTTCCGACGGGCTGGATTTAAGTGTCGATGGAACCGGTTTCGTAGCGGTAGGATCCTATACTAGCATGAGCAAAGGACAGGCTACGGTCGGTGACTCAACTTCGCATACACCTTGTATGGCGGGACGTGGCTGACACGATGAGTTACCGGATGGGTGTGGGAAAAGCGTGCTACCTCTGCAGAGGGTAATAAAACTATTCGAATAGCCGAGTCCTCGGATATGGACAGTTGGGAGGCTGTCCTCTGACCATGTGCAAGTTTTGGAAATGTTTTGAGATTTGAAAATAAAATGGAGATGTGTTGTATCTGCAACTCTACCGACGGGCTGGTATGAGGTTGCTGGAGAATGATTGACCATGACGGGCTATGGTCGGGAAGTGAAGAGTTTTGTGATTTGAAAGTGGAAAATGTTTTATGCAACTATGCCAACGGGCCGGCATGAGGTTGTTGGGATTGAGTGACCATGACGGGTTATGGTCGGAAAAAGGAGGAGTTTTGGAGAAATAAACCAAATGGGGATTTTCCGGGAAAATGTTTATAAAAGAGACTTCTTACCTAGTTCAACAGAGATATTTTGGGAAAAAGTGTTAAACGAGACTTCTTACAAAAACAGATTTATGGGAAATTTCTAAAAACCTTCTTTCCTTTTCCAATAAAGATATGGAGATTTCAAAACAAAGTTTTATTAAACAAAAGTATTTTCAACAAGGATATAGAGTTTTCAAAGCAAACGAAGTTTTATTTAAACAACAAAAAGAGTAGTGCATGCTCATTTCGGGGGTAGTTTGCGAGTACATTCAAATGTACTCATATTGGTTTCGTCCCTGGCTATTGTCTTAGCCAGATTCTGAAGATGAACAGTTCAAAGAAGAAGACTTCAATAACGTCAATGCGAACTAGGGCGCTTCCCAGTCAGCTGCCTGTAGGGTGGGCAAGTGACTTGGGCTCCACGTTGTTTGGTGATTTCCGCTGCGAGTACCTGATGAAGTTATGGCTTCAATCAAGTAAGTAAATTTATTCGGTATGTATGGGTGTTCTGTGATACCAATTCGAGTTATGTGCAACACCAGACTGATCATGGGATTGTTGCAGGAAACATAACGGGTACCTCGGATACCTAATCCGGGGTCCCCACACCCACCTTGCGTGCAAGGTGTTCGACAGAATTGCTGGTACGCTTTGTATTCGACAAAATTTACCAGCGCCAGCGATCAGGCGATTGATCGATCCCCTTTGCATTGCAGAATGATAGCAACGACGAGTTGATGGCTGCGATGCTGTTGGAAGAAGAAGCTGCCATCGCCGAGGAGGAAGACGAGAATATAGCGATCCTCGGTTGTCTTCTACAACTTCAAGCCGACGAGGCCGCCGCAGCCGGACCCAAACGGGGAGGCTCATCGCACGGGAGGAAGAAGACCAAGCCGAGGCAGAGAATGGCAGGACATTGCATGCTAGTCTCCGATTACTTTGTCGATATTCCAGTATGCACCGCAAAGGATTTCCGTCGACGCTTTCGGATGAACCGTGGCTTGTTCAACGACATCGTGCATGCTGTGAGGGAGTAGGATCCATGGTTCAAGTTGAAGAAGGACGCCGTTGGAATGGTTGGTTTCTCATCCATCCAGAAGTGCACTGTTGCCATGAGAATGCTTGTGTATGGAGCGCCTGCATATGCTGTAGATGACTATCTACGCATGTCAGAGAACACAACTATCAAGTCGGTGTACAGGTTCTGCAGGGCGGTGGTTGCTGTGTTTGGCCCGCACTATTCGAGAGGACAAAATGAAGAAGAAACAGCTATGGCTACTTGAAGAAGAATGCCGCAAGAGGATTTCCTAAGATACTTGGAAGTATAGACTGCATGCATAAAGATTGTACAAAAGATGCCACAAAGGATATTGCAGTGTGCTACTTGAAGCTATGGCTGATCATGAACTATGGATTTGGCACACTTTCTTCGGCATGGCATGATCGCACAATGACATCAACGTGTTGCAGCGCTCTACTGTGTTTGCGAATCTCGTTGAAGGCCATGCTCCACCAGTCAACTATGAGATCAATGACCATCAGTACAACAAGGGGTACTACCTAGCCGATGACATCTATCCAAGATGGGCAACGTTTCTGAAAAGCATCTCCAACCCTCGCGGCAACAAAGCTTGTCATTTTGCCGGCGAACAGGAGAGTGCCATGAAGGATGTCGAGCGGGCATTTGTAGTGCTCCAGCAAAGGTTTGCTATCGTTTGGTACCCTGCTCTGACATGGTCGAACGACCAGATGTGAGAGGTGATGAATGCGTGTGTGATCCTGCACAACATGATCATCGAGAGTGAACGCACTAACCCAGTGCGGGATCATATGCCATTTGACTTTTAGGTCATCTCGCCGATGTTGATCACGACGTGTCCTCAGATTTCGTTGATTATCTTGCAATTCGTGATGAAAATACTGATCATGAACTCCAAACTGTTCTAGCATGTTATTATGGCGGTAAACTAACGGACGAATTAATTCATGTCAGAAGGCATCGTGCTCGTGCTCCATCGGTGCAGCAGGTACACGCGATTTATTGATGGTGTACGCTCATCATCATCTGATCATCGTAGCCGAGGTGTCGTAGCCCGTTAGGTTGTCAGGCGATCACTAATGCATTGGTACGACACGGGAGTGGATCTCGCCGACGACGCGCGCATGCATTCACTGAAGAAACTGAACTGCTTTCTTGTTCCCTTCCCTGATGGAAACTTCGTTTCATGTACTGCCGGCCATTTATTTTCTCCGGAAACAAAAAACCGGCCATGACGACTTCACTGCAATTTCAACACGCACGCAAGCTAGCTTACGACATGTAGTATTCAGAAACAATCAGCACAGACAAACAGACGAAGCAGGCTCGGAATAAACAACTCTCCTCTCCGGCATGCCGTGTGGCAGCGCGGCGGCGCGTGGCTGGCATGCACTCCTGGACGCGGCCGAGGTGTCGTGACTCGCAGCTTCCCTGCCCGTGAACTGTGACCGAGCCGAGAAAGGGCGCGACCAGCGCAGGGGCCATGGGAGGCATGCCGTAACAGTGCATGCTCACTGTCTCCCGACTTTTGTCGCCTGCCAACGGCGGTTGCGAGCCACCAAGATCGGTTCGCCGCCAGTATGCTCCATTTGGCAAAGCAAACACCATTAACACAGCACGCTAAAAATTGACAAGTACCGTACGTACAGCTTCGGTTTGTAAATAGTAAGTTGAAAACGGTTTTGTACAACGACGTCCATCAATTTATCTGCCCATGGAAAGGGCTTGAAATACCTTACGAAGAAAGCTACTGTAGAAATTTAAAATGAACAAATAAGAAGAAGTGTTAAAAGGAAGGGAAAACATACAGATGGGTGGTCACTGTGAGAATGTCATCGTTGTATTTCTGACAACGGTGAAGTAGAGAAGTGCGAGGTGACAACGGAGACTACTCGGAGCGGGATTGGCACCACACGTACCAAGGTTCAGGTCCTCGTTGCTGGAGAAACCCTAAATCCTACTATAAATCACTCATATTGATATCGATTGGCCTTAAGGGCACCTCTAGGTGACCCGTACTTTTTGCTCACGGCCCCGAGCGCAGCTGATATCAGATCTTTGGCACTCCTTACTAGTTCTTTTGGAGGGACGCCTTTGCTTTTCTGCTGTGTTGGTACAATGGTACACGATACTTCATGTACGTTCTGTTTATTTAAGTTGAACTTGAGAGTATTTTGACCAGCTTATGAGATGGTCGAAACCAAATTTAGGTATTTGATGGATTATGTTTTATGATACTTTGGATTTGTATATTTTATTGATCTACAATTTTAATTATATTAGTCCAATCAATGTTTTTGTTAAGAATGTGAGGACATTTTCGCTCAATTGAAAAAAGTATGGTCTCTCGAAAGATATCAATTTGCCGAGAAAATGACAACATCCTGCTTAGTTTTAATGAAATGGTAACAAAGTGGGAAAAATCAAGAAAAATAGAAGACACCAGGTCATTATTGATTATTTTATAGTTTGAACACCTTCTATGTTCAGATAGACTATATTACCACCGATTTTGAACTGAGTTATCTTCCGAATTGTTTCAGAACTTCTCTTTTCTTGATTATTTTTGTTGGATTTTTCTTTTGAAACTTGTCTCACATTTAACAAAACTTGTAGGAGGAATATTTCTTTGACAAAATGTTGAAGCGTTTCCTTTACTACAATCGAGATCAGGACGAGATGTCAAAACAGTGACTCTATTATATCATTAAACCAAATCAAAGTGCTATCATAACATGAATTTATGTTTGCATTTTTACCATACTGTTCTCATACCGATGTCTTTACTTTAGATAGAAAATGTTCGAAGTGTGAGAAAAAAATGCAAGTCAATGACCATTAATTTCTATTATTCAGGAATTCAGAAGGTGAGTTCACTATAACTTAATGACATTTAACTATTTGTTCTTGAAGCCACTTGAAGTGAATTTTGACAATATTTATAAATTTAACTTTGGTCAACTAAAACTTGCATATTCTTGTTTAAAAAATCATGTTAAGTAATATTTACATCTTACCATTGGGATGGGGGCCATTGCCCCCTCCCTTCCCCACACATGGTTGTAATTAAAATTTTGGGCCATCATTCGCCACTGGGCATCGTACACATGCAACTCGTCGTGGTGAAAAAGAAAAACATAAACATAGAGCATGAGTTGCATGAGCTATCAAATACACTTTTATTGCCTTCCGGCCAACCATGTCGGTGGCGCTTCTCGGCGTGCTTGTGTCTGTTGTATGTGTACCTTGTTTTGGTCCTTCTTTTGTTCTTTAATTTGAGCCTCGGGTGTGATGAGGCCGTCTCTCATCCAGACTTTGGCTCAAGTTTTTTTTGATGCAGTGTCTCTGTTTGTGGTTTCGGTGTCAGTGGTGTTTCTGGCATTGCTCGAATTCATGATGCCTTTTCGTGGTGCTGACAGTACACAAGTATTGCTCGAGAAAGCAAGTCCTTCATCGTCTTTGGTACTCCCCTTCACGCAACTTCATCTTGCCCCCTAACTAGTGTCCGTTTTCTTGTCCGGGTCTAACTGTTTGGGGCGTTGGACAGCCCCAAAGTGATAATGACATGTCCGGTGGAGCCTTTTTTTCCCATTCCAGAATATTTTTCATACTAAAATAATTTAGCACCAAAAATTTAGTACAAAATAATCATGAATTTGTAGAACATGTAACAACTCTTTTAGCACAATTTAAAGACAAAATCCATGGGAAAAAATTCTACTTTTTTTTATGAGAAATATATTGCAGCTGTGTAGATTAGTTCCAGAGTAAAAACCACACGTAATTATTTTTTTAAATTATTGACGGATCAAATGTAATCCCTATGCCGTATTAGTTGACATCGATCTGTCTAAATATGGATGTATCTACATTTCTACACACTAAAAAACGTCTAAATATATCCGTATTTAGACAAATCTGCGTCGAATAATTCAACACGGGAGGAAGTAATACATGGATTAGTAGAAAACATGAAAAAATGTCATTACACCATCGATCCAAATATTAGTCATTCTAAGACTATATGGTTCAAACATATCTAACAACTTTGACCATCCATAAAGAGAGAATAATAACATCCAAATTAAAAAAAAGTATATTACTGGATTTATGATGATACATGCTTGTATAATTCTTGTTTGCACAAAAGCGGATGGTAAAAAAAATTACCGTCTTGAGATTTTTTTTCATGTCCTGAATAACTAAAATTGAGTACATGAGGAAATAAAAGCAACACCTACCACAAATTAGTCGGGTTTGGTCTTATGCCCTGGTGGTCATATCCAACATCCAAGCCAGTCGACGATCTTATCGAGGGGTCCCACACTTTACCGGTACAATGCAATTTTCCTAATTAACATCATAAACTCAACCGATCGTTTTAATATTTATTAAACTATGGTACAAATACGGCTTAAAAAATATGGTACAGATAGTGTAGTTTGGTATCATCGGAATTCCAACAAACAGTTCCATGATAACTGAGCTTTAAGGTGCTCCATCCGTTCCATATTACTCTATTCGTTTTAAAATATAATCCTTTTTAGATATGTACAGAAACAGACAATATAATATGGACTGAAAGGAGTGAATCAACACACTAAAATACTTTCAAATTAAGAAAAGCTAAAAAAAAAATTTAAAACGGAGAGAGTAGTTGTCATTTTTTAGTTAATCAGTGATAACTAATACGGAGTGTGTACGGAGAGAATATTATGCAACTTGTTTTTTGTAGGAGCTGCTAGATCAGAAATTCTACATTTTTGGTGGGTGTGCCACGCTGGCATGGCGCTCATGGAACCCTCCTAGACCCGCCGATGCACGGCGATACCACTCATTGGGTAATTTTCACTCTAACATTATTGTGCTTGGGCCCTCGACATAAGAGTCCGCGGCTGTAAACCTCCAGAAATACCATGTGGTTAGTCACTCGGTCATGTGAGAGTGATTGACTGCTAAGCGCCTAAGCCTTAACTACTCGCAAGCCACGTAGCATGGTAGCCGAATTGGTGATCTTGGACGAGGTTGACACCTCGCCCGCCACATACGTGCGCTGTGCGCAGCAGTCACCCCCATCAGTATCCTACTACAGCTTGCGACATGCACGACGTACGTCTCAACTCTCAAGCCTAGCCTGCCTAGGGATCGTGGTGGTGTCGTTCTTCACTGCCGTTTACCCTGCCATAATTATTCTGATGAGGGATGCTTCTGATCAGTTTTACATTAGCATCCTGACAGCGGCATAAGACGGAATACAGCGGAGACCATAGTGCTCCAGATGATACCCGGTAAGGCCTTGTTTGTTACTAGGGTATTTTAGAAAATTGGTGGGAATAATATTCTGGTGGATTGGGTGAAACCCCAAACTTCACCCAATCCCCTAGTGGATTGGATCCGGGATTGGGGATCCAATCCACTAGGGGATTGAGAAAAAAATGAACTGAAGTTTGCGGATTTGTGGGGAAAGGTGGGGATAAAACCTGTCCAGTACACTTGAAACAGACGATGTTTTGAGATATGTGGGGATTTCGGAGTTTGACCGGGATAGTCTCTACCAATCTCAAAAAAAACTCTAGAAACAAACAGGGACTAGGTGTTATTTGCTCCCGAGATCCAGTGCTCCCCAGTTGAAAAATTTGAAAATTATATTTATGAGTTCCAAAAAATTATGAAAAAACTCACAGGTGTAGGTAATGGTGTATCCCATAAACTTGTAAAATTTCAGTTTGAAATACTTTATATTATGGGCTATACAAAAATAAAAAAATCTGGTAAACTTAGAGATTTGAAAATAGGCATATTTAGATCGACAATTTGTCATTTTTGTATAGCTCAAAATACAAGTATTTGGAGTTGATATTTTACACGTTCGTGCAATATGCTATTAGCTACTCCCGGAGTTTTTTTTTCAGAATTTTTTGAAACTCATAAATATGATTTTCAATTTTTAAAATTGGAGGGTTCACTGGAACCCGGGAGCAAAAAGTCTCTACCGAGATGATACCTCAGTTTTGGTTCCAAGAATTTGCTCATGCGACTATGCGAGGACCATAGGTTGCATAACTAAAACAACATGCGAGCGTATGCAAAGAGAACGCCAAGGCCCAGCGAAAACCATAAATAGAGCTTGAACTCTATGGTGGCCATTTTTAAAAAGAAACCAAGAGTGGTATATGAAAGTTTCACAAACATCGGGACCAAAAAATTTAGGTGTAGATAATATTGAAATCTACCGTCTCGCAAAATCTCAATTCGAAACTCGTTATATTTTGGGCTACACAAAATTGACAAATTTTGAGGTTTTGAAAATGCCCACTGTTCACCACACCTAGATCCACCCATTTTTCATTTTTTTCTGAACCTAAAGTATAACGAATTTTGAATTGGTTTCTGCACACTGGTACAGTGTATCAATATTCATGATTTTTCCCGACTTTTTTGAAACTTTCATATATCATTTTTTTTCTTCAAAAACGAGTGTCCTGTATCCCGGAGCCATTTGTCCCCTCTCGTCAGCAGAAACCACAAATGGAGCTATCGTTTCCTCTGAATTTGACAAGTCTTTGTTCAAAAAAAAAAAAGTGCAAGTCACTGGTGTCATCTTAGTTCTCTCCCCTGTTACGCAGCCCGGCCGTTCATGATCATGGCCAGTCCTTCTACGGGTTTCTAGGTGGATATACGGTGATACCTGTTTCTAAAGGAACTCAGCGACCACTTAATAATTTAACCACGTACGACGAAACGACCAACAAGTTTAGGGCCATTTAAACCGGCGATCATCGACGGCTTCCTTCTGGCATGTTGTAGACGATTTTCTATTGCTCTCATGTTATTTAATTTTGTGGAATCCCGCCTGTCGATTTGGTCCCCGACTAGTTTTTATACTTGGCGAAAGCAGAGAGATCGGCCGTCCAAGACGTACAGCTGCGAACGAGCCCTGTATTTTACGTGTTGGGAGAACATGGCCATGACCTGCACTACATTTCATTTCCATTTGGATATCAATCAAACTATCAAAGATTAACATCTTCAAGTCGTCTGATTGACTAACCCCTCCAGTAAACTCGTTTCTCGGCTTGAAAGAGAGACAAAAATGTTTCATCCATGAGACCACGACAAAAACGTACCGTATCAAACATGAAGCGCAGCACGGTTGGATCTTGGATCCTGCAGCTGATTGGGTTTCACTCATCAGTCATCACAGTTTACTAAATTTTCCCCGGCCGTTTGTCAACCTATCGAATCGGCTGCCGGCTTCAGTTGTTAATTAATATTGATCACAGCGCCTTCCTTGTCAGTGACATCAGATCCGCGTGTGTTCCGGCGTGTCCCACAACCAAATACTAGAGCCTTGTCCGGCCGCTTGTCGTTTCCTCTGTAGCAGCATGTTTTGGTGACGGACATGGTCGATGCTAGAGCCTTGTCCGGCCTCGTGCTAGCTGAAGCAGATGAGATTGAGAGGGAGCGGACTGCCCTACTGGCGATTGTGGAAGACCTTAGAGCATCTCCAAGCGAAGCTCTCAAATCAGCCCCCCAAACTGTGCCCGGACGCGCCCGGACGCGTCTGCGGACACCGACCGGACGACCCCCAAAATTGGGCTCGTACGACCACAATGCACAAAAATTGATGCCCAAATCCATGCAAGCCATGCAACGTCCATCATAGAGATAGTTTTGATGTTTTAAAAAAGTTCACACCATGTTATTACAATTAATAATTGTACTTAAACAAATAAAAGTAGCCGGACAAATCAGTCCCTCCCCATGAAGACATACATGTGTTCCACCAGATCTGTGAGTAGTTGGGTGTGCACAACTTGATCACGAAGTTGTCGATGCATCTCAAGGAATTGCAAGACATACTCTGCTTCTTGTTCAGGTAGGTGGACATGTTCTCCGGGCTTCTCAAAGTCAATGCGAGCAGCCCCTTCTCCCTCATCCTCCACAATCATGTTGTGCAAAATTACACAACAAATCATGACCTGCCATAAAACCTCCGGATCCCACATCATAGCCGCTCCACGAACTATGCCCCAACGAGCCTGCAACACACCAAATGCCCTCTCCACATCTTTCCTAACTGATTCCTACGCAGCTGCAAATGCTTTTCTTTTGGGAGTAGTGGGATTACTTATAGTTTTCACAAAAACCGCCCACTGAGTATATATACCATCTGCAAGATAGTAACCCATGGTGTAGTCGTGTCCGTTGACGGTGTAGTTGTATGGTGGAGCTTCCCCATCACAAAGCCTCTTGAACAGGGGAGAGCGCTGAAGCACATTGATATCATTGTGAGAACCGGGCATGCCAAAAAAAGCATGCCAAATCCACAAGTCTTGGGATGCCACAGCTTCAAATACAATTGTAGCCTCCTTGTTGTGCCCTTGGTACTGCCCACGCAATCCCGTTGGACAGTTTTTTCATTGCCAATGCATGCAATCCACTGAACCTAGCATTCCAGGAAATCCTCTTGCTTCTCCTAGTGCAAGTAGCCTTGCGGTATCCTCAGCATTAGGTTCTCGCAGATATCTTGGCCCAAAAACCTTCACGACAGCGTATGCAAAGTGCTCCATAGCCTCAATGCAGGTACTCTCTCTCTCTCATTCGGACATACTCATCTACGGCATCAGCAGCTTTCCCATAGGCGAGCATCCTCAAAGCAGCGGTGCATTTCTTCATAGGGGAGAAGGATAACTTCCGGCAGCAATCATACCTCAACTTGAAATAATCATTATATTTTGTGACTTCCTCCTGTATGCAAATGTCTTCCAAATCTAAGCATTTTTGGAAACATGAAAATAATTCAAATATAAATACTTTCCAAATTTTATCAATTTTTTGGACTCTAAACAATTAATAAATGTGATTTTTTTTAATCCCAACAGTTTTAAAATCTGAACAATTAAATAGTTTCCCAAATTTATCAATTTTTTTAAAATCTAAACAACTAATAAATGTGTTTTCTTTTAAATCCAATAGTTTTAAATTTTGACCAATTTTTAAAATACAAACATTTTAAAATACGCATTTTAACACACGGGGGCGGCGTGTCGACGCGCCATCTTGCCTAGTATGTATGTAAAATGCAAACACAACTTCAGCCACGGCCTGAAAACATATGCTGGTCCCACCCCGTGGCTGTGATGTCTGATCCTGTTGGATCTCCCGCTGCGGTAGTTAGCTCAAAACATTTGAAAATCAGATCACGGTTCACCATTTACCAGATCTTGGATCGTACCAAACTAAACCGACCAGGTGGTCGTCGGCGCCCACAAATCTATCCACCTGGAACGGAACGAGCGATGGTGTGCGTGCACTTGAAGCTAAAATCATGTACAGTATCGAATCCGGCCGCACATAACAGCCGGTGCGGGTCGGCCGTCCGCCGTGGCCCCCTGGAAAGCGGCACGATCAATCATGCCAGGACCTACCATCACTCACGAGCACTTTCAGAGCTGGAACTCGATCCAACAGGTTTACGCTACACACCCCTCACGGCGGCGCCGCCCGCAGTCGTCGGCGGCAGCACGTTACCGCGACCGACGGTACATTCCATGATTGGAAGAAACTGCACCTAGTTGCGAGCGTCCGCCGAAGATTGATGAGCGAGCCGATCGAGTTTTTCTGCGAGCGGCGGTGAAATAAATTTCTGGGGCAGCAGGTGGGGCTAGGATCGTAGGCCGGCACCCGGCAGGGATGCCACCAACCCTTGGTTGTGCAGCGTACCGCAGACGCCTGTTGGAGTTATTAGGGCATAGACGGACACCAAATGCGGACAGATTTTATCCGTTTGGGGTAGATTTTTGGTGTCCGTCTAGGACGGTCCGCCCACTGACCTCAACGGCATCCCGCAAATTTTGCCCCGGACAAAAAAGAAGCAAGGATCGATTGGCCTCGTTCAGCTAGCTAGCTCAGCTCAATCTCAATCGATTGGCCTCGCGCCATGGCATCGCACACGAGTGCTCGCGCCACGGCATCCCGCATGAGCTCGCCCGCGTCGACGCGACGGCCACACGCACATGCGAGACACAGCCACGGCGGGGGAGCACCATAGCAAAGAGACGGCGCCCAAGCCCGAGGTCAACGCCCGAGTGGAGGCCGTCGCCGATCTGGCCGGGGGCGGCGTAGACCTGGCCGGTGGCAGTGTGCTCCGATATGGAGAGGAGAGAGACGGGAGAGTGGTGGGGAGAGAGATGAAAGGGTGGGGTGGGTGGCTGTCACGTGGGCCAGGTCGGACACAAGAGCGGACAGAACGGACACTCCGGGTGTCCGGCATGCCCCAAATGTGGACCAAAGTTGGTCCGAGTTTAGTCCAGAACGGACAGTCTGCCCGGACAATTTTCTGTTTGCGGTGCCCGGTTGAAAGCTGTCATTTGTCCGTTGGGAGGTGGGGTGGGGTGGGGGTGGGGGGCTCGGTTGGGATGCCTGCGCTGTGTCTGCCCGGCTAGCTGCCGTCAATAATTTCCCGTGCCCAGCCGGTCACCGCCGACGGACGCGCGGCAATTTTACGCCGGCCGGCCTCGTCGGTGAGGTTGCTGTGGTATGTACGTACGGGATTCCCTTCCGTGGCCGGACCGACCGACCGGCCGCCCGTACGCCGCGCGTAGTGCCGGGCGACGAGACAGGAAGGGTGGATCGATCGTAGGCGGTAAATAAAAGGAAGAATTAATTCATGTCAGACGGCGTCCTGCCGAGCTGGATCTGTGCGAGTTAATGGTGTACGTTCATCATCATCCGATCATCGTAAAGGTCGGAGGGGCAGTAACCCGTTACGTTGTCAGGCGAACACAGGACTACATGAGTGGATCTCGCGGACGACGTGCGTACGTGTGCATTCGCTGACGGAGATTGTTCTCTTCCCTGACGATGGATGGAAACATGGTTTCGTTTCATATACTACATCCGATCCATATTAGTGGGCACAATTTTGTCTAGATACACATGTATCTAGTCTAAATACTTAACTAGATACATATGAATTTAGACAAAGCTATGCCCACTAATATGGATCGGAGGGAGTACTACTACAGGCCACACTTGGCAGTCAGGAAATCATTTATTTTCTCCACAAACAAAAGCCATGACGGCTTCACTGAATGAAACACGCACGCGCGCACACGAACTAGCTTGCGACATACAGTACATGTATTCAGGAACAATCAGCAGGCAGACACACAGTCACAGGTGCAACAGACAACGAAGCAGCAGCCTCGGAATAAACAACTCTAATATGGTCATGCCACCACTCGCTTAATATATAATCCACGGTCGATTATAATAACCAGGTATCCATGTTCTTTGCAGGGTTACTGCTAAACTAGCTAAGCAGCACGCCGTTTTTTTTTTCCTCCCCGGTTAATCATCATCACCTCCCGCATTATTCTCCCCTCCTCCTCCTCCGTATGTGCGGTGTGTTACCGTGTTGGTGGCGGCAGCGGTAGAAACTAGAGAGTACGTAGTGGGGTGCATGCACGCAACGCCAGCCGTGCAATGTCTAATTGTACACGGCGAGGCTCGCGTCGCGTCTGCTGCGCGCGGCAAGGCGGCAACGAACATTACAGCGCGGGCGCTAGCTCTGCGACGATGCCATTCCATGCTTTCTCCACCGGGAAAACTGGCGTCGGCCGGCTTTCTTTTCTTACATTCCTTCCGTGGCCTCGCGCAGCCGTGGAAATCCTTCCCCTGGGTTGCCTCCGCTCCTGGACAGGACTTCCTTCCCCGGTTGGTTACTTGCGGCGCCGCGCCGATCGATGATCCACACACGGCCGCCACCGGACAACCTGAGCCGCGGCAGCGCGTGGCCGGCATATGCACTCCTGGACGCGGTCGAGGTGTCGTCACCCGCAGGTTCCCTGCCCGTGACCAGAGCACGCTAAACTGAGAAGTACCGTACGTACAGCTTCGGCTTGTAAATAGTACTCCCTTCGTCCAAAAATTAGTGTCTTAAATTTAGCTAAAAGTGGATGTATCTAGACATGTTTTAAGTCTATACACATCCACTTTTTGACAAATCTAAGACACTTATTTTTGGACGGAGGGATTGAAAACGGTTTTGTAGAACGACGTCCATCAATTATCTGCCCATGGAAAGGACTTCTAATACCATAATAGGAAAATACTTGAAAATATAAATGAACAATACAAAAGTGTAAAAGGAAAGAGAAAACGGATAGTGGGTGGTCACTGAGAGCATCTCCACTCGGAGAGCCCAAATACTGTCCAGATTTGCTCTCGTCCAGAGTCATATGGGGTGTGCCGAACAAACCACATGCTATTGGGGGTGTGTTCTCCCAGTTGTACACACCAAATTAAGAATGAACACAAGCCTAGAATTAACACAAACACCTTGTGGGCGTCGCAGCACAAACGAAATCACGTCTGCACAATGTTTCGGTGACCCTGTCGAACCGGTGCCGACATCTTCCTCGTGGTCGGTGTGGCCAACAATGAAGTCCCCACGCTTGCTGCCGTCGTGGCCGGCTGCTGGCTCTCTGGCAATGTGCTCTCATTCGTCCCGGCCTCGACCATGTCCGTCATGGTGGTCGGCAACGAGGTCCTCGAGTCCGGGGACGCCTCCCTCATGGCCGGGCTTCTTAAAGCAAGTTCTTACAAATCATATCTCCCAATTCACATGTCGTGGTGGGAATCACGCAGATGCCACGGGGTGGCTTATTCTGGGGCCGAATGGACGCTTCAGGATTCGGGAGAGGGTTGGTGTGGTGGAAGAACACGAAGAACACGAAGAACAAGAGCAAGAACCGCAAGAACACAAGCAACCACAAAGACACAACGATGTACCCTGCTTCGGGGCCCTCATGAGGAAGTAAAACCCCTACTCCTGCCTTTCCTCTCTCAATATATCAGTGTCGTTCTCAGGTACAAGGTGCTCCTCGAGCTGTATGATGCTGCTAAAGTGAGAGCTCTAGATAGAAGATGAAACTATGAAGGGGGAAATGAGCTAGGGTTTTTTCCGTCCTCCTCCCTGGAGGTAGAGATGCTGCATATATACATAGGCCAAAGTACTGTTTTACCCCTGCCTCCAGCTAACAATGGCATGGCCAAAAGGTAGAAGACAAGCCCCTGCCTCCTGCCAGCTCAACGGCCGGACTGTCAGGCCGGACAGGCCTAGCTTTCCTCTTCCGGTCATACTCCAGTAGCCTGCCGAGGTCTAGCCCGTAGATTTTTCCCGAAATAGCCACGTCAGCTCCTAGGCCCCCGAGCCTCCGGGAAACCCGTGGACGGACCTCGCCGTCCTCTGAAGCCTCGGGCCACGAGCTCTGCGGCGCCCGCGACCTTTCTGACATGCCTCGATCCTTGCTGCCAACCTCGGATAACACTCCTGATCCTACACCTCGGTAAAGAATACCTTATTCCTGTGGTAGCTAGCTGACTGCCCCGAGGTTGATACCTCGGAGGATATATCTCGGAGAATATACCTCAGACGTACACCTTACGTCGGATGATGCCTCCTGCGTCCTTGCTCAATCGTTACCTCGGACAGCTTACTGACTTAACCTTACATGTCTTTACCTCATTTCTACCCTACCCGGGGTAACCCCCCGACAGTAGTCCCCGAGGCTGTGGGGGACTCGCAGAGTCGCGCACAGACTTACAAAAATAAATAAGCATACCAAAACATCTCCATATGCATAGCCTCCTGCCTGCATGGGCGCCTTTGTAATTTGGTCGTCTTCGCCATGCCCTCCAGGCCGAATGCGACATCCGGTTGATCGAGCTCACCCGAATCAACAACGAGATGGACAATTTGCACCGGAAATATGTTGCCTGCATGGCACCATTTTATGTCGGTTCTCAGCCCTCCTGGCCTTTACCAGACTCGGATGTCGCCAGCATCGGTTAGCCCTCCTGACTTTTAGCGAACTCGGATGCCGCCAGCGTCGGTTAGCCCTCCTGGCTTTTACCGAACTCGGATGCCGCCAGCGTCGGTTAGCCCTCCTGGCTTTTACCGAACTCGGATGCCGCCAGCGTCGGTTAGCCCTCCTGGCTTTTACCGAACTCGGATGCCGCCAGCGTAAGCTGGACCGACATAAACCTGCAAGTATGTATCTGAAAATCTCGGTACCTCGGCCACTCTGGGCATATCACACATGTCTCGATACCTCGGCCTCTTTGGGCATATCACACATGTCTCGATACCTCGGCCTCTTTGGGCATAACACACATATCTCGGTATTTCGGCCTCTTTGGCATAACTCATATGTCTCGGTATTTCGGCCTCTTTGGGCATAACTCATATGTTGGTTCTTAGCCACTCCGGGCGTATACCGACATAGATGTCTCCAGCCACTGCCAGACTCACCTAAGCATATCTCGAATGCCTGTTTTAGCCACTTCGGGCGTATACCGACATAGATGTCTCCAGCCACTGCTGGGCTGACATATAACTTGCATAAACATATCTCAAAGGTTGCCTCTGACTAACCAACATAGACACTGATCTGGTATACAGGTAATGCCATGATACATTGGCAAACAGAATAAACAATAATTTGGGACAAGGAATGATGTCAGGATATTGTGACAAACCAAAGTAAACGGCGATATGTGATGCAGAAAGATGCCGGGATACTATGGCAAACCGAAATAAACGGCGATCCCGGAGGTGGAGTGATGCCGTGATATTGTGGCAAACCGAAATAATCGGCGATCTAGAGAATACTGATAATGCCATGATACCTTGGGTAACTTGAGATAACTAACATAACCATGATACGTCGGATTTCCATTATACCTCGATTACCAAAATGACCCGGATTACCAATATGACCCGATTTCCAATATGATCTGGATCTCCAATATGACCCGATTTCTTGAATACCTCGTATTTTTATTATACCTCGGTAGCAAACATTTTCAGCAAAACCGAAT